>JACDJE010000027.1:1591259-1676463 GCA_016647715.1 Pavo muticus | reverse complement strand
CCCCCGCCCGCGTTTTCTCTCCTCCTGTGGATTACCGGAGCTCCCGCCCCTCTCTGCCCGGGATCCGCCCCCCTTTTGAGGATTATCCCCTTCCCGGCGGATTATCCCCCGCCCCGCGCCCCGCCGTGCCCCGCGGATTATCCGCGCTCCCTTCGGGATGATTCCTCCCCTCCTGATCTCTGCCCGGCCCGTCCTCGGCCGCGTCCCTCCGAGGAAGTCACCCATCATCCCCTTCCGTCCGCCTCTGCCCGGGAACGGGGGAAACGCGGGGGCAGAGTTCCCGTAGCGCCGCCACCTCCCGGGCTCCGTGCGAGCCGTGCGGGCGAGGGGATGTGGTGCTGGGGCGGTATTGCTCGTGGCAGAGTTCAGCAGGGAGATGCGTGCACCACTCGGCAGTGGTACGGCCGTCGGGGAGATGCCGGTTGATGGAGGAGAGCCCATCCGGAGCAGTGCTCCATGGAGACGTGCGTGGCTGGGTGGTGGAAATCCAGTCTAAAGCACAAGCTGCACAACAGAAGACCCAACGGCCTCCCGTCTCTTGGAGGGAGGTGCAGCGTATGGCTGTGACACTGAAACAGGAGTGGGGAGGTACAGGGATGACATTGCTGCTGCACAAGGGTCAGAGCACACTTGAACAGCCGCTGTTGGCTCACAGGGCAGTTGGCTCTGGCTGTCTGAGGCCAGAGGGAAGGTACCTTTACATCACTCTGATGCTCGTGTGTTCACTGCTGTCGGTGTGCTGGCAGACAAAAAATAACTTCGTTCCTAAGGAGCAGAGATAAGGTTTATCCTGCGTGTTTGGCACCTGCGTATGCTAGAGCATTCTCTTATTATCATTCCTGGTCTTATTGCACAGGAGGAGAGTTGCAGAGCTCCTTGCGGCACAAGGCCCAGGACTGCATCCATTAAACTTCCCCGACTTGGCCTGGGGAGGAGGAGGGACTGTGAGAAATTGTAGAGAGGCTGGGCGGCTATAAATAGATGTCGGACTTAAAGGAGGCTTTGAACAAATCTTACGTACTGCTTCTGAACAGATAGTGTCTGTCCAACCTGACAGTAGCATCGTAATGTTTCTTTTTATTTCTGCTGAGGTGGCTGGCTTATAACACTTTGCCATGCGACCGCTGGTCCGTGCAACATTTGGCACAACATTCTTGAAAATGCTGTAAATTCTCATTTAAATAAAGCGCTGACAATTGATGTCTAGTTTGAGCTAATGGTAACGTGGTTTTTAAACAACTCTTCGGAGAAATCTATGATTTCCACTTTCCTCCCTTGAAATGTTTGGAATTGATGATGTCGCTTTCCTTATTTTGTTCTCAGCACTGCGCTACAGAGATTACTTGAGATCCATATTGTTCTGAAAAATCTGCAGTACCGAGCACGGCTGCTCCCGTTGTTAGTATTTCATTTCTTTTCTATACCAGACGCAATACTACTCTCTTCATTATTAGTTTTTATGGAACCTTCAGCATCTTGCCAGAAGTGTGTATATTCAGCTCCTCTGGATTCCGTGTGCGTTTGTTTCAGATCCTGTGGATCACTGCTGTTTCCGTTTGTCAAAGCTGCTTAATACAGAAATTATTGACAAATACACAGTACCAGCTCAGAATGATGCCTGTTCTGCTGCTAAATTAGTGGGCTAACTGCGCATACCAAAAGCCTCCAAAACGATTGAAAAGCTGTTCCAACATATGTGCAATTGGACCTTTCCTGAACTACTTCTTGTTGCTTTTTTTTCTTAAGCAAATAATGGAAGCTGAGCACATAAATCATGGTGTAATCACATATGGGTTTTTAGGTAAAATAGAAATAATGAAGAAAGTGCTGAAAATATGCCTAGCTAACATGAAGGAGTCTTACGGAGTACTAATAGGGAGGATGAATCTCAAAAAAGAGAAAAAAAAACCAACTAATTTTTAGAAAGTTGCTTATTTAAAGCGTACAATTTTAGTCTTTTTTTTTTTTTTTTCTTCTGAATGTATGCAAACCTCAGCGAGATAAGGAAACAGAAATCTGGACAGTCTGACTACTTCTGGCATTTCCACTTGATGCTTAACCACAGTACAAACGGGAGATCCAAATTCTCTACCAAATAATTGTGCAGGCTATATTTCCGGCTGTTAAGGATGTGATTGAGCACTGCCCTCAAACACTCAACTTATTCTGTCAGAATCAGGTTCCAGCTTGGTATTAGGTTCTCGTGTTGGGTATGTCTACGTGTAGAAACAGAGGTCAGTGATCTGAGGGAAACTTCGTAGTACCATAGTGACGGGCAAAAGAGCCTTCAGTGTGAGTCTGTTCATACGGTGACTCAGTCCCTGAATCATCCCATTTTTCTAAATGTGTTTATTTGTAGAATACAGCTTTAAAAAAGTTTTCTGTCCTTTAAAACCATGCTTGATGCGACCACTGCAGGCTCTTGTGAGTGCCCTTTGATACACTGTGCAGGACGCTGATCTGTAGACAAACGATGCTTTCCTTGTGCTGTAGGAAAGGGGGAATTTCCTTTGCCTAAGAGACAGAAATGCAGCTGGAATTGTGGTAATGTTTATGGTAGTATTTTAGGTGTTGCAGCGTCCACTTAGATGTGGAATGAATTAAGCTGTCCTCAGATTGGAAAGAGTAACAGAGTCACAGAGGCTTAAATTATATGGCCTGTGTTCTGTGTTTAAGGTAAAAACAGATAAAAATTGACTCATCCTGGTTTGCGAAATTGACTGAGTAGTGATTGTGTTACAAGGTAAAGAAAACTATCTGCTGCAGAAGGCATACAGTAGCTTGGACAGATGGGTTCTCAACACCACATGCACCTGAACTTGCTTTTTGCTGCCTGTTCTTTCTGTTGCTTAGAGTTGGCCTTGAATGGGATGTTCGTGTTTTTCTCCTGTGGAAAGGAGAGCCAATAGAGGAGGTGAAGCGTGGGGAGAAGCCAAACAGCTCACTGCAGTGGTACACAGCCTATGTTCTGTGTACTCAGTGCCATGGCAAACTGAAGTGTGTTTGGCCTTGTACGAGTGGTGAAAAACGACTTCTTAGAAATGTCCTGCAACCAGAGCGGCACAGACAACACTGGGGTCATTTGTGTGGAAGGATGAGGTGGAATATGATCACAGGATGAAAACCGAGTCTGTGGGAATGTAGTTGCAGTGTCCTCCACAACAGAAAACACTCATAATGTGGAGAAAAAGTGAGCATGGATAAGTCTTGCAGGTGGGAGGCAGGCTGAAATATAGACGAGCAGGCCACAGGTGCTGCTGGGGGAACGTAATGATTTGTTTTCATGGACAGTCACACATTTCAGTGTGACTTTTTTGTCACAGAACAAATAGTAGACAGCGATTGTTTCGGAGCTTCAATTTGACGTAGGATTTCAGTTCAGTGTGTGCTAGCTAGAAGGCAGTGCCAGGTAGCTTGGCCAGTCGGTGGCTTTGGCTAGCTCAGAACAGGTGTGACTAAAATCTTTCCAATCTGAGTTCAGCAAAATGCCAAAAGAATGGTTCAGCTTCAGTTATGGGGGAGGGAGTTAAGGTTTTAACTTAGAAGTGGCCTTATTTGGTTCCCTGGTCACTATTACTAACCATCTGAAGTTTATCTCAGGGTAAGCTATGACGTGATGTTAATATGCCGTTCTGTGGCTTAAAAATTTCTTTTTGACAGAATAAAGGAAGCCTGAATTATTTAGTCACGGCTGATGTCATTCTTACAAGAATAATTGACACGAAAAAGAGGTTGAGAGAGGTGTTTTTCCTATCAAAGCATTCACCTTGCTATTTTGTGTTGGTTAGTTTCTTTAAAGTGATGAGTAATATCACTGCCTGTGTTAAATAAGTAAAATAAAACATTGAAAGTTGAAGGTTCTCTACGCATGTTTAATTACTGAAGGTTGAAAAATTGAAGATTCTTATGTTTAATTATTTCCAAGATCTTTGTGGTTTTGTTCTTCATTTGTTTTTAAAAAAAGAGTGTTACATGTTGAAAATATTGCATATTAACAACAGTTCTGTGTGTTTAATCCATGGCAGTTGTCTAGAGAGCTCATCCGAACAGTAGTGTCCAGCTCTCGTGAAAACGCAGTGGAAGTCAGTAAGATATTGCAAGTAGGCGACTTTTCACATTTATTGGCAAATGTTATGTAAGAAATCACTGTTCTTCTGTTCAGTGTGCTGTTTGAAATATATTGATGGCAACCATTTGAGAATAGGAACCCTATGAAATCCATACTGACCTTGGGAAAAGTCAGTAATTGCCACAGACTTTTTTTGGTAGCGGGGGAAAAGGGAGCTGGTTCTTAGCATCTCGCACCGGTACGTTGCTCTCATGGCTTCTGCATATCCAAATCTTGAAGGATCAAATTAATACTGCAGTTAAATTCACTTTTCCAGTAGGTGGAGACACAGCTGTTGATTCCAAATTAGCCTGTCTTTATCCGTTTGTTCCAAACATTTTTATCAAAATACTTTTCAAATAATGAAAATTAGGAGGTAAGAGAAAAACTTTAAGATCATTTCATTTAAGCCTCTTTGCTGAGGTAGTGTTGGCATTCAAGTGTCATTTCTGTAGTAAGAGTAGCTACTCAAATAGTTTGTTTTTAGCTTTCTAATTAAAGCTTTATCTCCACCCACTGGTCAAATGTGCATTAATGAAAAGTTAAAGAGATATCACTTTAAATACCTAAACACAGGATAGAGGAAAGTAGATTGAGGGTAAATAGGCAGGGTAAGTAGACTGAGGGTAAATAGATAGCCTAAAGCTTTTTCTTACGGCTAATAACGTAATGTGGGGGAGAACTCAAGTAGGTATGCGGGGAATGAAAAGAAAAATGTCTCAGTCATTCAAACGTTGTTATTATGTACTTCCATTTATTTTTTAATATTTGATTCCATGTTCATTCCTTTGTTCCCAATGTGATGTTTGGAGATAGGTATGCAACAGTCATATGAAAGCCTTTGTGTATTTTGTGTTTAAGACATCCCAGCAACTTTCTGCGTGGCACTGTTGTTTTTTTAACAAGTCAGTGGGCCAATTGGTAAGTCAGCCTTTACATGTCTTCCTATTAAAATTCCTCCCCATGCCTTTCCTGATCCACTGTTGGAAGTTCACAGAAGTCTTTTTGGCAAGATGAAACTGCTTATCCAGCAGAAGTTCTGAAACTGGGGAGACGAACTGCAGCCTAGTGAATGAATGGCATGAGAAGTTTTTCACCTTTCCAAGCAATTCTGGCTTAATGGCGTACTGCGCTGTTGTGCTGTAGCAATGCTGTGTTGCTGGTTAGAAATTACTTGAAGGGTGCTAAGTTTCCTGTCGTCATACTGCTTCTCACAGCTTCACTTTCATCTTTTGTGTCAGTAGACGAGCAGGAGGAGGTGTAATTAACAATTGAAAGTTCAATTTATGCATTCGTTGGTAAAGAACATGCTGGCAGGGAGAAACTGTTAAGTGAAACGTATTGTTTATATGACTGGAAGGCAGTCATCTGAATGCAAATCATGCAGATAGTCGCTTTCTCTCTGTGAATCTGCTGAGACAGTTTTGCTATTTATGTCACATTTGGTAAATGAGAGCAAACTGGGATGAGCAGTAGTTGACTTGGTCAGCTCTGATCAGTGAAGGCCTGTATAGATTTATTCAGTGTAGTAGAGGAGCAACTTCCAAAAGCACTTGATGTAACTGGCCTTTGTCAGATGCGATCCTCTCTCTGCGGATACGGTTTAGTTTCACGTACACTGCTGTGTGCGGCACTTAAAGCAATATTCAGGGGAAGCTTCATTCTGAAGTCAGATGCTGGTGATATTTGGGCCGGCTCTGTGGTTTTTTCCTTCTTTCATAACTCTCAAGGGTGGCCCATTTGCCACAGAGGCAAAATTTAACCTTTGCATGAACCTGTTGTGTAAGAAGTTGCCCATCCTATTTTTTTGACGTTAGCTCTGTGATTTTGTAGGTGTGTTGGCTCAAGAGTGGTAAGATGGTCTAAAGCTGACTCACTGTTTTTTGGTATCCAGATTTACTGGGTTTCAAACAACACTTCTCTAGCATTACCCGGTCTTACAGAGAATGACTGTAGTTGAGCTGCTGCTGCTGCCTGCAGGGATGATGTCTGTTTCTTGCTGCCCCTGTCTGGGCAGTTTTGAGGACAGGACACAAATGCACTAAAAGAAACACTAGGGAAGGCACAGGAGGGCACTGAGTTGGCCTTTGAGTTCTCTTAATTTTTACGTGTAATTACGTAGGAAAAAGATCCACCCAGCCCTCAAGTTACACATCTTTGGGATGAAGGCAACGTTAGAAGTCCTAGCTACTGGAATGGGAAAGTGACTGAAGGTGCACGCTGGTGAGAAGGTGAGGCGTTTGGGTTGCTTGCAAGGAGTGGGAAGATGGTGTTGGGTCGATTCTGTTCCAGCTCGGAGCAGGATAGGAAGGCCGGCCCGGAGCCCCCGCCGTGTCTCGATGGAAATGTGGCCCGAGCGCTCCCTCTGCTGGCTGCACTGTGGCAGCGGAGCCGGCTGGCTGCCCGTGTGCTCCGTGCGGGCGGCAGCCAGTGCTGCTCAACGGATAAGTGGCTAAACGCATTGAAGAAATGCACTGTAGCCAAAACTGGATACTTTTCAGAATCTTGGTCTGATTAATTGGATCTAACAAGGATTCTTCCATCCGAGTAGGGTATTGCTTGGGGAGGTCACTGCATTCTCTTTGCTGGAACTTTTTTTTTTTACTCTTTGCTGGGAGCATGCTAGTTTACTGTTTAAGGGAATTTATTGGCTGTGAATTGAAGGATATGCATTGAACTTGGAAATCGTGGCAAATAGCTCTGGAAACAGCACAGTCTACATTAACAGCAGCAGAACATGCTACTGCAGTCCAGGAAAGCTGTAAGCAGCAACAGTAAAACTGCTGAACGGAGTTCAGAAAGAAGTACTGCATTGGTACTAATGAATGGGGAATGGAAAAGAGCAGGGCTGAGTTCAGCAGCTGGACTCTTGTGCTAATAAAATGGAAGATCTCAGATGTATTGACCTAAGTCATATGATAATTACAACAGAGGTAAATGCTTCGTACCTGATTCAAAGCCTCTAGTGTTGTATCGCATAAATTCTTTCTAGCTGTCCAAAACTTGAGCTTCTGGAATCTAGAAGATTCCAGAAAATCTAGAATTTTTGTAGCTAAGACATAAGGTTAGAACCTTGTTTGACTGTGCATCTTATTAGTTCGGTAAAGACACCCAAACTATTTTGTGACAGTTTTGTATCACAGTGGGACGGTCAGAATAGTGCTGTTAGGTCTTGCTGTAAATGGGTATGTTGTTGGATTAAAACTCTTTTTGTGGACTACTAGGCAAGCTAAAGCTTATAAGAATATACTGTGGGGTTTTTTTGTTTGTTTGTTTGATTGTTTTTGTTTTGTTTTTTAGGTAATCTCATTTGTAAGGTAATGCGAAAAGCCTGTAGAGAAATTTCCAGTGGAACCAGTAGGAGTTTTTCTTTGGAGTTGTAAGGATAAGTCTAATTACAGATTTGGAAAAAAAGTGCCTTTGCAAGAAGTTCCCAAAACGCTGCTACTTAGCATGGAATGAAAACTCATATGGAAAAGTGGAGCTTTGTATCCGTTCATTGGTGACTTCTTGGGCTCTGTGATTGTACCCATTACACGTATCTGATTACTACCCCAAAGAGGACCGTTCCTCAGAATGTATACTCTTGTACTCAAAATTCTTTTCTCAGCCTTCATAGCATTATGAAACTTTTACACATTTCAAAATTAAAAAAAGAAAATAATCCTTTGGGCCTCCCCACCCCAGGCGTAAGTGATTTTACTTTACAAATGTAATTACTTCCAGAAGGTAATCTCTCTGGACAGCCATAGACTAGTCTGAATTAGATTACTCTGTTTTTTTTTCTTCAGGGCACGTTAACACATTGAGTTTTATTTTTCTGTAATTAATTCAAAATTCAGATCGTTTTTAATGCTTGCCACTCTTCCTTCTTTCTTGACTAGGATTGCTAAAGATACTTGCATTTTAAAGGTCACATTAATTTTTAGTTTAGTAGTAGAGTTTCTTAATTTGCAAATATCGGAAATATTTGCTTAATAAGCAGAGTAAGTACACTAAATCAGTTTTGATTTTCAAGTAAGTCTAGCTAAAGCGATGTTTTCGTCAAATCTGGATCTGCCAAACTGAAGTAGTTTGGTAAGAAGCTATGTGAACAAAATAGGTCATTTCTTTTTACCCCTATTACAAAGTCTAGGGACACAAAGCTAGTTAGTATGAAATAAATGGAGGAAAGGGGTTAGTCTTTGGAAAGAACAGTTAAGAAAATGTTTTTCCCATTTTTGTTTATGAGCTTCAGCAGGAAGAATAGTTCTCTGGATAGCTGACTGTGAGCCATGGTGGGAAAATAATTCTGAAGTACTTGTATGTACCTTTATACAAATGGCCTGTTTATATTTGATTTTAATTGGTTTCAAAAGTAGCTGTGCGTTTAACTGCTTAACAGGGAAATCTGCAAGATGAATATGTGAACCTTGTTGTTGGAGAATACAGTGCTGTTTTGAAGTAGGCAGAAGGAAATCTTTGGTGTTCTCGGGTGTAAAGACATTGTGTTGAATACAGTCAAAATGTAGGTAGAGGCAGTCCATCTTAATTCTATAGCTGGCATCTGCTGTCACAGTGCAGGAACATTATATGTTCATTGCAAGTTATTTTTTGTTAAATGCAACATTAATGGATAAAACTGTTTCTACTTGTGGATGCCCCATCCCTGGAGGTGTTCAAGGCCAGATTGGATGGGGCCCTGGGCAGCCTGGTCTAGTATTAAATGGGGAGGTTGGTGGCCCTGTCTGCGGCAGGGGGGTTGGAGATTCATGATCCTTGAGGTCCCTTCCAACCCGGGCCATTCTGTGATTCTGTGATACTTGTATTGTTGGTGAAGTCCTGCAGCCTAGCTACATAATGCTTGGTTCCATTACAAGCTTGAAAGTATTTGCTCTTTAATAAGGTAAGTTTTCAAATGATAAAGAGTTTTCATTGGATCAAACCAGAGGTCCATCTAACTCCATATCCTATTTCCAACATACAATGCAACTTCTGAATCCATCAGAATCTATTGGGAGCTCTTCTTAACATTATTTCTGAATAGTTTTTTTCAAAAAGACAAAAGAGAAGCCACAGCATTTTTATTTTGGATGTCTGTGTCTCTTGATAATGGAGAGCTGGGGCCAGAACACCTAGTGTCTGGACAGCTTTAAATTCGGCTTCCAGATAAAGAAGTGTGTAACTGTTCCCAAGTATCTAAACACTATTAGCAACAAACTTCTGAGAAATTTCTTTATGCTAATCTGCATCAGTGACAGAATACAGAATTTAGTGTGTTTTTTCGCAACTAAAATAACATCTTATGTAATTGCCCTGGGCCTACACATGACCGACTTCCAAAGAGATTTGATTTCTTTTGGAGGGGATTGGAAACTAAGAAGGGGGGAAGACTGATAATGCTAAAGGCATGCAACTGAAAATTTCCAGAAAGAAAGTCCACCTAGCGGACAGCAAAGGCAACACATCTGCTGCTCATTGGGCAGCAAATGTGAATGCAAAAGCATAGTCTAAAACACTGCATGCAAGTAAGCAGCTGTAGGAGTGGCTGCCTGTGAGGAAAAAATTCCAAATTACTAATGTTGCCTAAGAAAGACCCTGCAAGACCTTTCTTCTTCATTTTTTGCTCAGTGTTGTTACCTATCTGTCTGAACAGAATGGGATTGTTATGATTAATAGCAGTCAGTCCATTAAATGCTCTTTAAAAATACATATTTGTTACTGTTTGTGTTTGTACACATAAACACACGTGTATACATATATAGTGGGGTTTTTATATAGTATTTTATATACATGTTAAGAATATGTGCAAATATATATATGTATAAAACAACAGAGCACTTGTCTATAAAGAAAAAGCCCAGCATTCATAACGTGTCCAGGAAAGAAACCTCAGGGGAGGTTCAGGTTGGATATTAGGAAAAAAATTATTCTCTGCCAGAGAGGTGATGCAGTGGCACAGGCTGCCCAGGGAGGTGGTGGAGTCACTGTCCCTGGAGGTGTTCAAGAACCATGGAGATGTGGCACTGAGGGATGTGGTCAGTGGGCGTGGTGAGGATGAATTGATGTTTGGACTGGATGATCTTAGAGGTCTTTTCCAACCTTAATGATTCTATGGAAGTATAAAAACGAACTAAGCATGTAAGTTATTTTCCCTAAGTAATCTCCCAGAGTCTAGCTAATGTTTTACTTGGGGATGTTTTAAACTGGATTAGGTTTGTGGGCTGTTCATGTTATTTATATGGTATACTATTCATGATGCTTCCATTCAAAACTAGTCTCAACTTCTTCCTGGACTAGTATTCATACATAAATTGCTGCTGTGCACCGGAGATCTGTTTGACTAAACATGAGAAACTCTTACCCTGGATTACTCTTTAGTTTCTTTAAATAATTGATACGGATTTTCTCTGCAGCACTTGCTAACTGAGATGTGATATCTATATCTTTGTAGCCTACTGGAAGGAGTGAGCCTGTACTGGTTTTCATTTTAGTAATAGAGCTGGAGGTAAGTTTGCAACAGATTAATGATTACCCATATATGTAATTTAGGAAACGTGTCAGGCTGACCAAGACGTCTCACAGATTTTGTTGTCATTGACTATTGCTGCCTAATGACATGTCCAGTTGAAACAGCAGAAGGATGCTTAGCCCCCAAGTGCAGGAGCATATTTGCCTGTTTGCACGTTTACCTGCTCTTCAGAAACTTGTCTGTTGCTAAAGGACTTCTTTCTTCTCAACACATCTTCCACACAGGCGTGCTGTGTGTAAGGTGGACCCAGCCTTGGCTAATATCTTTATGTAGTTTTAAAGGCTCTCCTGATGTGTTTTAGTAAACCAGGCCACTGGTGTGTTTTAGTAAACACAGAATGATGCAGTGTGGTGGGGTTAATTGATCATTTTAGTAGTTTGAGTTTTGGATTGGTGAGGCATAGAGTCCTGCACAAACCTACTGTGCTGAGAAACCATTGTGCTTATATGTGGTCATCTGAAGCTGAAGGAAAGACCTCTAGGTTAGCAAGAGAAATACTCCTTTTTCTGGCAGTACTGTGCTTGGAAGCAGATTTTTCAGTCATTCTGTGGAATCACATAGACAGTAAGGAAACAATCATCTGTTTCAGATTGCTGTGATTAAATAAAAAAAGCAAGAAAAACATTCTTTCTGAAGTTCATCTTTGTTTTCCTGTTTCTAGACTCAACTTCTTCACAGTAAGGATGAGGGAACACTGGAAGAGGCTGCCCATAGAATTGATGGAGTCTCTTTCTGCGGGGATACTCAAGACCCATCTGGATGCCCACCTGTGCATCCTGCCGTAGGGAACCTGCATTGGCACAGGGGCTGAACTCAGTGATCTCTTGAGGTCCCTTCCAACACCTACAATTCTGTGATTCTGAGCAACTATAGCAGCTGGCTTATCTTTCACTCACTTCAATCATTCTGCAGGCAGCTAGAAGTTTGATATGTTCAGTATTGTTTGGAAAATGCTTCCATTTTTACAGTAACACATAATGACTTTTAAGATGCCAGGAAATACATTTTTTTAAGTTCTTGGTTTAGTCCTCTGATGCAAGTGAAAAGGATGGAGATAGGAATTCTAGACCATCCTGTGTTAAAGGTGAACAAGAAGTGTACTTTGATCAGTGAAATCAGCCTGATATGAGATCTTAGAACCCAGTCAGTGGTTGCTGTACAGAATAGAGCCATAGTGTTATAGAAATAGTTTCTACTACCTGTGGGAATATGATGACAATGACCCAGAGAGACAGAAAGGGCTTTTTTTTCCTCTTTGCTTTTCAGTATTTCATTCTTTTCATGCTTATTGGCAAAAGTCAAAGTTCTTGTGTTTAATCCCTTCATTGGTCAGTTGAAGATGTAAGAAAGAAGCAGTACCCCAATGAATATGTTAAAAAATATTTTTTCAAGGTGACTTTCTTATTGCCTTTGAACAAGAAGTGTAGTCACTGGCAAAACTGTAGTTTGGGATAAGTGGAATATATTCTATAGTAAGTTCTCAGCCTTGATGTAAATTGTTGAGTGTGTAAAAGTACCAGTGGTTCCATTACCAAGAACAAGATTTGACTTCTTGAAGTGCTCTTTCTTCCTGGGATAAGACATTTTGATTGGATAAAACAAATAGTCCTTTTTTTAGTTTATAAATAATACAACAACTGAAATTGCACCAGAAGGGCAAGTGTTCCCCTAACCATTGATTGTCGCTGAGAGAAGTGACAGTGTTAGATCTAACTTCCATTCTCAAAATAGCTAAATTTGATCTTCTGAAAGTAAGGGCCATCTAGAGGTGTCTTTTCTCTTGGTGAAGTAACATTTCCTTGGGAAGAAAACTGAGGTGAAGTGCAACATGCATATACTTCTTGTATAGAAGTGGGGTGGGAAGTGAGTGGGAAGTAGTAAAATTTCTTGCCAGCAGTACATTGAATACCATCTCTTCAAGTGAGGCTCAGAAACACTATCATGTATTTGAAGGTGTTGGATGCATCATAAATTTCAGCAAATATTCTCTAGAATTACTAGGTTATCTGTGATCAAGACTGAAGTCCTACTAAAGCTTTTACTGCATTGTTTTTAGAGTTAATTGGCAACTTCTGCCTGAGTTAACTGGATGAAAAAAGGCAAAAGAAGTGAAAAGTCATCAGGACTCTAAAAATACTGGCCATTTGTTAAAATAGAATTAAAACTTGTTAGGCAGATCTCCAAATGTCTATAGCACAGATTGTTTTTAATCAAAATACTCATCCTTCTAATTGCAGCTAAGAAGCCATTTTGATTTTAGCCTCCACACTGTTTCCTAAGTATTTAGGTGTACTCTGGAAATAGGAGGGTGAACAGAAATAAGCAATGAATGGAAGGATAGTTGAAAACATTTTATTAGGCATATATTAATATGAATAACCTTTGAGAACCGAGTGGGTTAATCAAGACTTATGTGACATTTCACAGTTTGAAGTTAAATGTATGCAAATACCTCATCAGCTTCTCTTGAGGGGATCTGAATGTAAACCTGAGAATTAACTTTCCATTCAGTAATTCGCTTCCTTCTTTTTTGCTCTTTTTCTCTGGCCTAATTCTCTAAAACAACTGTAGTGAATAGCTTAACTTTGGAGTCACTGGAACTACTTACCCGCTTGCAGCTGAACATATACTTAAATCTTTTAAAGTAATATTTAGCAAGAACTCGTGCCTCCTATGTGAAGCTCACTTCCCATTAATACTGTCTAAAGAACTTTTATTTTTGAAGACAGTAGTCTGAAATGATGATACGTGGGTGACAGATTGAACCCTAAGCTTTTGGGAGCCTGTGCGGTCAGCATAACGTAATTGTTCAGGTAGAAATGCCAGGCTATATACATGGAGACAGGTGGAGCAGATGGCAGTCCCATTTGAGTGCTCCCCTTTCCAGTATAGTGAAAGCACTCTTCTTCAATGCTAGATTGTACAAAAAGGGCAGTTGTGTTTCCTGTGCCATCAGTTGGAACATGCTGTAGGTTGTGATTCATTTACTTTTTTCCTTCTCAGACACTCCTTCTGCTGTACATAGTTTAGTAACTTCATCATAATGTGTTACTTACTTTCCAGTTTTTTTCTGCCTTTTATTTAATAGAATCTGAAATTATTCACTGCTAAATAGGTGTCCAGAGCTTTGGGGCCTCAAACATAGTTTTACTCCTTGTGTTAGAGAGGTGACCAGCTTCTTCTGTTTGTACTAGGGTTTAACTTCTGGGCAAATATTGTAAACACTGATGGTGGGTGGTGAGAGTATGAGTACGTGCATTTGCGTTGTAATAGCTTGTATAACTTGGAAATGCACAAAACAGATGGCTGCAAAAAAACACCAGAGATAATCTTACGCTAAGACCATCTTGAATTGCTGCATCCCAGTCATGATCAAACTCATGAAAATGTTTTCCATCCCTCCCAAATGTCTTATCCAGCCAAAACCTCCAAAGGATTAAAATCAGCCAGCTCTTTTATTAGAAGCTTCTTTGTAGTAGGTATCAAAAATAACACATCTCTTGAGTTTGTTTTGGGTGCTCTTGTTGTAGTGTGTGTCTTTTCTGGGATCTGTTTCCCTTCCTTGAAGAATATAGAATGCTGTGTGGTACATTAGCTTTGCTGTAAACACGCTGGATTCAACTGTGGGTAATTCAAGCATGTTGTTTGTCCTGAAGTAATCAGTGGATTTGCTAATACTTAATTTTATTTGAACTCAATTTTATCTGAACTCTGTGCTTGTAGGAACAGAGAAGACCGTCACCTCTTTAGAAGGCTGACACCTTTAAAAAGAGGTGTAAAATCCATTGGCGTCAAACTCAATTTAGCGCTGATAGTAAAAAGTCTGAGTCTCTGATTCTGAATCATAGTTCATGTGCCCAGTCTTGTCTTTGGACGTCTGCATGTCTCTTTGCTTCCTTCACTTTCTTCTCGTCCTTTAGTCTGGTATATGCCAATAATACAGGCAAGAGGAGTTATATGGAGACTGAGCATGGGTTTACAGATTCCGCCACAGTAAAAAATATTTGCCAGGCACATGGGACCAAGAAATTGCACTTCACCTTGGTGTATGCTGCCTGAACTTGATAAATATGCTAACAGCTCATTTATTAAATGTACACGCACACACACAAGTGCACACACACACAAATGTACACACACTCAAAATAAACTTGAGCATGTAAAATTTTAAGTATTGCATTTTGAATTCCAAGTAATTACAATCTGTTTAAAATATTCACTATTTAATTCTCAACCTTTTTGGCCTTAATTTAATCCGATGCCGAGCCAAGATGATGCATACTTGATAGTATCTTTTTTTCTTCATAGCCCATGATGCCCATTGTACTGGACAGGAAGATTGTAATTTGAAAAATGAAATTTTAAATATAGAGACTTAGCTTCTTTTTTGAACCAGTGCTGCAGGAGCTATTTTCAGACCAGTCTCTCTGGTATTAAAAAGAAAGTGTTGATTCCTTCTGTGTGAAAGCCTATGTGGGTCTGAAAACTTATGCTGAGGAGTGATGTGGTGTTTAAATCCTGACGCTGTGTTTAGAAAAACAGACGTTGTGCCAGCCCTCCTGCAGCTGAGAAAGCCTCTTTCATGTTTCAACTGCTTCAGTCACTGAACACAAATTCCTTCTTATGGAATCAAGTGCCATTGCTATTTGCTACCATGGCAAGTTTCTGTAGAGAAATCCCCGGTGCCATCAGTAAGCTTGATTCATGGAAATGATATTGTATTAATGGAAAAAAAAAAAAATCCAAGCAGTGTACTGTACTGTTATTACTGCTAAATACTCTTCTAAACTGTGTGTTATTAAGGGAGTTTTAACATGACACTCTGCTCCTTCTAATGGCTCCCTATGTGCAGACAAACACTGTGATGTGGACCAGTAATGCAATGAGTGGTTGGGTGACTGAGCTCGCACTTCCATTGCTCTGCCATTGGATTTGTCCAAGGATTATTTTCTGGCTGTCTATCTACATGTAGTTTATTTATATCCATTTTCTCAAGCTATTTTTCCCTTCCCAGCTGTGCCGAAAAGCAAACTGAGGTCTGGCTTTGCACACACATGTAGGTTATGTATAGTATGCTTGTAGCTGAGCTGCTGGAATCTGTTAGTTAAGAGAAGTGCAAGCTCAGGCTGCTTAAAAATTGCAGCTGCTTTTTGAGGAAGGGACTGCTGGCCAGTCTCAGTCTCGAATGCTGGTCTTGTTCTTCCACCCCATGACCAGTGCAGTGTGTGAAGGTATGCTGTGGGCCATGCTAACATACACTAAAAGTTGAAGCAGAATCTAGATTTCATAGAATCATAGAATATCTAGAGTTGGAAGGGACTCATAAGGAGCATTGAGTCCAACTCCTGGCTCCACACAGGGTGACCCAAAAATTAGACCAAATGTCTGGGAGTGTTGTCTGAATATTTCTTGAACTCTGGTAAGCTCAATACTGAGATGACTGCCCTGGAGAGCCTGTTCCAGTGTCCTACCACCTTTCTATTTGTGTTTTATTTCTATTTCCTTTGCCAGTGTAGAGGAAAATCAATTAAAAATAGCAGATTTTGGAGGAGTGGGGAAAGGGGAGTGGAACCAAAGGAAACCAACAAAACCAATCAAACAGATTGATTTGCTTTTTATGAAGAGGGATTTTCACTTTCTGAAAATGCATGATCTCTTAGACTAGGTTTTGTTTCAGACCTTTCAAAATGATGGGGAAAAATAAGGCCATTTAACTTCAATGCTGAGTTTGCACAAGCCAATGACTACTTCATCTATTTGATTCTTGTTTCCTTTATGTTCTGTATGACTTGTTGGCCAATATAGTATTTGTTTTCTGTTTCCAGTAGCTATGATTGTTATGAATGACTTTTGACCTTGTAACATCCAGAAAACGTTGAGTATTTCAGTGTTATGGAAGGAGACATCATTGCCCTTTTAAGTTCACTCAGGAGCTTGAGGATAACTTTATGTTAAGTTATTCCACAATCTTAAAGCTAGTTCTGTCCAAAGAACCAATTTATCCACAGGAGGGTACATTGCTCTCTTTTTATATATCTCTCAGGCCCAATACACTTCTGGTAAAGAGGAATTTAATGGGGAATATAATAAGCAGAAACTACTGTCGATGGGACTGACTGCTCTGAGAACTCATTTAGTGTGATGAGACGGTCCTCTTAACTGCCATGCTGAAGACAGTTGGCAAAGCAATTACTCTTCTAGGTCAAGACCTTGGCTTCATAAAACCTTCTTGTGGAAAAGCCAAAACATGAAATTATTTATCTGTTGCAGTGGGATTCCTAGATTGGGGATGGAGAAGAGTTGTAGTCCCTAACTTGCTGTTTTTGATTTTGCACGGGGGGATTTTAATAGGCTATTTTGAGAGTCCTCTCCACTTCTTTTCTGTTGATGGAGTTATATTCTAAGTCATTCTGACTACTGATACTGAAGTCACTCACTGGGCCTGGAAACTTGTGCAAATCTGAGAGGTTCCATGGCCAAAAAACCAATGGGGCTCATCAGTCTATGAGGTACTGCTTGAACTAACGTCTGTCTCTCTCCTCTCTTCCCATCCCAACCTTCTCTGAGACCCCTGAGCAATAGAACTGAGGGTCAAAGCCAAGAAAGTCAGACAGCTTTTACTAGGCCACTGTAAATGGGATCGAAGATAGTTAGCATACAGGGATATGTATGAACTGTTTTAAAGAAACAGCAATTTGAGTTCGGAGACTAGAAAGAAGTAATCTTAAAGTTTCTTTAATTTTTTCCTCACTGTAGTTTTTTTCATGTATCAGACACACTCCTATGAACAAGTTTGATTGTGACCTCACTTTAACAAGAAAGCACGTTATGAAAGAGGTCGTGGTATGTAAATAAAAGTCGTCGTAGTTTTAAGCATTTCTACATTCAGGTATTACAGTGATTTTCCTATTTAGGAAAACGAGTAAAAGCCTTGATAGACTGTATTCTTTGATTAAGTTCTGCAGTGCTGTGGACTGTCCAAGATGGAAAGTTTGGCTGTCTTTGCATTTACCAGAATTTCTTTTTTTTTTGGAGGGGAGGAGGGGAAAAATTGAACAGAAGATTTGCAGAATTTGGCTTCTGCTACAATACTGGAGGGAAGGATTTATGTGATATAGGTGACTGGAAGCATGTTCTTGGCTATCAAAGACGAGGAATAAACTGAAGTGAGATGATGGTCTTCTGCTACAGGAGTTAGTAGACTCTGCTTACTTTCATGTCACCTGGTGTGGGCCTGGTACAATAGCAGCAGGTTACATCTGGGCACATAACGTGTTTCTGACTTCTCAGTGTTTAGTTGTGGTAGTAAGCTGTACTTCATACTCAATTTAAGCACATTCTTTGGGCACTGGGGATGAAACATTGATAGCTGTTGGAAGCAAGATGTTTGTATACAAAGCTGAATATTATATTTCAGGGCATGAAATTTATTTGTTTTCCTCTTATTTGCTGCAGCCCTTCCACTACTCTGAAGTGCCAGGTAAGTTCTCAAGGTTCTGCCAACTAATATGTTTAAAGGGAGAGCTGCATGGACAGGTGTCTCAAATTCACTGTGTAAACTTATAACTATTTAGTCACAAATTATTTACTGTAAGCCTTTGCTTAAAAGCTCTGTGGTTTGGGTTGTGTTGTTTTTTGCTTTGGTTAGAATGATTTAGTACACGATTGAAAATTCAGAAGTGAATGTGCAAAGCTTGATGTAACCAAGCTTGGTATTCTGAGGAAATAGAGTAGAAAATTTCAAACTTGTCAGTATGCATCACAGGTAGAAGTGCAGAGCGCTGTTTTGAAGGTACCCTTTGCGGTTTTTGTGTCTGCATCCACCTTATAACACGCGGAAAATTGTCTTTCGGTGTTCACAGCAGTAAGTTGCAAAATGACTTGAAAGTGAAGGTGGTGAACATTTGAAATCACCATTTTCTTAAAAACGTGTGGTTCTTAATGCAGGTTGTCTGAAGACCGCTAGAAATAACATTTCCCCACACGGGCGTGCCTTGATATTCTTAAATTGAGCTTTAATTTCCCATTTCAATCAAACATTTGTGAACCTGAATAAATCATGACAGTGTACTGTGGGAAAGGAGTCTGGCAGTTGAAATGCGTAACTAAAGGCAGTGTGACTTCATCTGTGGAATTTTTCAGTTCCCTTCACAATTTGAGTGTCAAGGTGATCTCTTTATTCCTTTTGCAGGGTTCTTGAGCATATGCTTCCTTGGGCTGAAGTAATGTAACTGCTGAGAATAAGGAGTAGTTGTGCAAAGTGTGACTGTGGTTAGTTGAAAGAGGAGTTTTAGAATGGAATCTTGCTGGGAAAATGTTTTTCAAATGGTAGATGCATTTAGGACAGTAATGCAGTTCAATCGTTTAACAAGCCATTATGTTTTGCCATCTCTCTTTTGAAGTATGAAAAGTTTTATGTAGTGTTCTTCATCATTTTAAAATCATCAGCAATGCCATTCTACAAAAAATTCTGGAAAAGCCATTTTCTATCCAATACGTCACTGCTAGCAGTGATGGGATGTGCTTGCATAAAGGAATTATTTTAGTGGACGTGTTAGAGGTTGGCAATGAACTGCAGATGAGACTTCTGGAAAGTGTACTGTGTGATGCTGTGAAAGTGAGGTCCTCGTCCAGAGACAACTAGTTTAAATATAATAATTGTTACAGTTTTGTTCATGTCTTAAACTTTACATTCACAGGTTGCTTTGCAGGGGAAAACTTGGAGAGAAATTAAGAAGGTTTTGAATTAATGGAAAATTGCTCCATACACCGTCTTGCATGGTGGGTCTTTTCTCCTAGAGCAAGTGGGGTAGGAATCATACAATAACCAAATGTATTTTCTACCCTAAATTAGAATTGCTTTCATTTCTAGATACAAAACAGTATGTTCTAAATCTTTTCTAAAGCACCTTATATTGTGCTTGTTCCTGTTTGTGTTCTGCTTTTTATGAATTTGTTGAGCATTTTTCAAATGCTTGTGCAACATCTGTAATAGAACATCAAATAAAAGTATTTTAATGTCTGCATTGATGCCGATTTGATTTAAATATTCCAACAGTTTAGCTTAGAAGCAATTAAATTAATTAAATACTTCATAATAACAGAATGTGCAGCAGGTCATGCAATACGTGGATGTGATGTATTGAAAAGGTGTAGATTTTGGGAGTGCTTGCACCATAGTGGGATGATCTGGTTTTGAAAGTGCTGTGTTTGAATGTTTTGTCACTAAATAATGCCTTCTGCTATGAAATAAGTCTGAGAATGAGTTAATACAGTTTTACATCACTGAACATCAGAATCTTTCATCACAGAATTCTTGGTGGTTAGAATTCCCCAGTGTCTCCTACTTCAGCTTCAAGCAGGTGGTAGTGTGAACAGCAGCAGCAGCAGCGTCTGAATGAAAGATGGTTTCAGTTGAAGTTCCTTGTCTAAGAGTTTGCACAGAAGCTAAAGAGGATGAAAACCAATGTGAAAAAAAAAAAGCAATTTGAAGCCTGGAGTAGTAGCAGTGGGACAAAATATACATGTAGTGTTTTGCACCTAAAGGAAAGGGCAGTTCAGCTACAAATTAAGGTTTAGAGGAGACAGAAGTCCAAAATGATATTTTGTACTCCTTTGTGTCAGACCAGCAGGTTGAGCTGACCATATAAAGTAACTGTAAGACAAAATAGACCATATGATCTGCCTGTATCAGTAGAAAGGGAAATATTACTGGTGTTGTGCAAGGAGCTCATGAGACTCATGTCCAATTTACTTTGAACAGTTCTGACTGTCCATACTGGAAGGAGGTACAGGCTGGAAGAGACACGGAGGAATTATTCAAGGTTTGCTTCTTGCCTTATAATATAGGAGAGGCTCAACTGCATTATTTATGTTAGAGAAATAAAAGCTGAAGCATTGTCTTCTAGCTATAAATAGGTTTGGGTTAAGAAAGAACTGCTCAAGCTCAGTTACATGTTGGTGAAGATTCAGGAAATGCCCTGTGGCTTCTTTTTAATTGAGTGGTAGGAGTGATCAGGTGATTTCATGTGAAGGATGCAAACTTCAGTGAAAACAGCAGGATCTCCAGTAATGGGATTCATCATGGGTCTCTGGAGATGCTGGGGCTGGAAGAACCTCACTACTCTACAAGTGGGTGCAGTGTTGTTACTTTGCTTTATATAGAGTAACTCGTTTTATATACTAAAAGATTCCATGTCTTGTTGGCAGACTTACTCAAAGCATATTACCTAATAGCTTTTGAGTATTGTTCTGTGCCATGACGTTTACATTGTCAGTAGAGTACCTTACGGTCCTTGTGAATTCTGGCTTTCTCCTTTGGAAGCACACCTGTGTAGTGTGCCTAGATAAATGCTTCAATAAACGTGTTCATAGTAAGACTTGAACTGCCTGCTGAGTTGTTTCTGGAGTGTCTGCTGTTAGAAGTGCAGCAGAACTTGCATCTCAGAGCTTCACAGCTCACGTTTACCCGCTAAGGCACTATTGAAACCAGTGACGAGATGAAAGTATGTAACACACAAAAAGTAGAATTCTTTCCGTTTGGGAGACTGTTCACTATTTTCTCTTCCTAAATTTAATGTTCGTTTGAAGAAGGAATCTGGTTTAGGAAGAGCTCTTCACTGACTTCCAATTTGCTAGGACATCGGTATGATAGATGGTTCTGCACGTCTTCAACAGCTTTTCCTTTGAGAAGAATGGTACAGTGATCTGAGTAATTTATATTTTGTAATTTACTCCTGGGTATATGTATGTAAAAAGTAGTTTTTACTTATGATGTTAGTATTTTGTCAGTTAGTTTTGTGACAAAAATACAGAGATTAAAAAAGTTTGATTCAGGAAGGTTACACATCAGAGCTGAGAAGTTAAGATAGAAAGGAAAGGCCACACTTCAAAGGATGTACTTGCTTTGTTGCATACGTTAAGCTGGCATTTTGAACTTTATAAGTAGTGGCATTAATTGCCTGTGTACGTGACTGCAGAGAAAACACGTTTCTTCATCTAGCTGTTTCTTTCAAAATGGTAGGAAAGGTAGTTGATGCGATAAGTTCAGCCCGCTCTGTCGGTTAGAAGTGGAGGGAGGCGTACACGTCCCAAAAGCTGTTGAATTTCTACTGGAATGTTGTGTATAAAAGGAGTACCTTAGACTGCATATCCTCCTTTTTGCCTTCATTGAAAAATCAGTAAAAAAACATTCTTTAGAACCTGAAGTATAAATTGGTCAAAGTACTAAGGTGATATATTCTTTGTTCACCAAAATTGCTGTTTGTTCTGGGATGTATGCTAGTGTTCATTTAAGGTTCAGTTGTCTTTGTGTGGCATCATTACATACCTTTCTAAAATCTGTGGCTGAAAAGTAGGAACACTTACGAAAATGAAGTAATTTAATTCATCCTTTTCTTAAAGCTTTTACTGGACTCGCTTTTACGTGCTGTAGTTTGTGTTGTATGACTGAAGCTTTTACATCAAATTCCCTCAGTATTTTATTTCAAATGCAATTACTGCCTTGCAATTTGGTGCACAATACTGAGGTTTTAGTTTCCTTCCTATTGAAACACATATATTTTTTTCCTGCAGTGGGAGCTTATACATATACTGTCCTACTTGTCTAGACAACAGGTAGTGGCTTTCAGAAGTATGGAATATCTCTTTTTCCTTCCACTGTCCTCCATGGCCTCCAACAGATTTAGGTTTCTGGAATACTTAAGTGCTTGATAGCAATTTAGCAATTTCTTCAATCTCTGCAATGTTTGGACTTTGTATCTGTGCAGCTCAGCAAGTTCAAAGAAATGTATACATGCAGAAGGTTTTCTTAAAGATCTCAAAAAATATTTCATCAAAACGGCAACGTATTATAGTGAGAGGAAAAGTAGTGGTTTCTTTTAAGCCATGTCTTATTTTAACTGTGTAATATAAAATTTTGAGGGGGAAACTGAACTGATTTCAAAACATGGCTCTTTTCTTAGTACTGTTCTTTAGGAAGATTAACGCCGTCATGAAAATTCAGCTAGAACAAAAGCTGTATAGATTTAGGGCAGTGTGTAATCTTCTCAGAAATTGTGGAAGTACATTTATTTGTTGGCAGCCGGCAGCGGTGATGTTCAGATATTCAGCAAAGACTTATGTAGTCATTGCATTTCTAATGAACAGTATTTAGAAGTTGTAAAATAGCATATTAGCAATTTTAGTATCATTTCATAAATCATTTGGAGGCATAGGTCTGCTGCTTTTTTTTTTTTTTTTCCGTGTTGTGAAAATTCTTATGTTTAGCTCAGAACCACCAATTGTAGTACGTCTTCTTCAGTGTCACCTGAGATGCCCTAGGGAGACGCAGGTATCCATAAATGAGCTGATGGTATTTGAGGGCTTAAACTGGGACCTCTTATAACATGGAAAGAGTGGAGATTTCTATCTTTCAGTACGGTTGTCAGTATGAGTTACCAGTATTTATTTGAAGGTAGTATCTCCAGGGATGGTGATTCCATAGCTTTTCTGGGCTGCCTATTCCAGTGTTTGACCACAGTTCCAGTGTTTACCTCACAGTAAAAGAAAGTATTTTCTTGTGTTCTGTTATTTTCCTGAACGTACCTCTGGGAAGAGAAGATTTACTTTTTAGTGATTGTTTGTTTTAACTGATTTTTTTCAAACATTTGTATATATTTTAATTCATTGCAAAATGCTGCTTATTTTTGGCAGAGATTGGAAGGTATTTAAGCAGAAAAATGGAAAAGCAAATTCTCTTTTTAAATTATTGCATCTCCTGAACCTTTCAGAAGGTATCTTATGCCTTCCTGCCTCTTTCAGTGGCAAAAATGCCATAATGAAGAAGCAAATTCATTAGGTGGCTCAGGCGGTAAAGAAGAAATCACCGTGCAGGTTTCTGATTTTCCTCTACGTTTTCTTTTCTTTTATGCAGAGAACTTTCAGCTATGGGCTTGGACTTGTTCACTATAAACCATCATATGAAATGGATTTATCTGTCAGAAAAGACATTCAGCATATTTGTGTGTTTGCTTCTCAGTTCGTCATCATCTGTGTCTGAATCTTGCATCAGTCTTTCTCTAATGAGTATTATCAAGTTTTCTGATGTTACTATCATTTAGACACCTGTATAGGCTTATCTTTGAAACATCAACATTAGTGAGCTTCGCATTAAGGCAACTGCCTTTGTACTTTATGATTGAGATGATTTCTTTACAGTTCTTCACAAGAAGTCCATCACAGCTTCCTCAGTACTGAATTTCAGTGTAGCTATTGACAATATCATATTGTTGCTCATGATATTTCTCTGCAAATGTAATATAGCCTTTTAATTCAGCTAGTTTTGGAGGTGTGATGCTGTGTGTGTTCCCTTTTTATCTTTAGTGAAGTAATTTTAAAATACTGCTCTTCTGTCCAAAAGATGCAGCTGTGAGGTCCATCTGTTCATCAAAAAATGTGTGCTGCTTCATTTTGTAGCTGAGCTGAATAACCTGAAAGAAGTGGGGCTGTAATATTTAGGATGTGGAAGTGTTGTTTCCCCCATGACTTGTGACCCATAAGAGCCATGACAGAAAGTGGGCAAGATGTACTTGGGCTGGGTTTTGTTAAGGGTATGGGCTGCTTGAGCTTCTATTTATAGTTACGCTAAAATAGTTCAGTCTCTGCTTGTCAAGAGATGCGGAGAAAATGAAGTTAAAAAAAGTAGAAAACATCTCTAGTCATTTGTTACTTCTTTTCAACATGTAAGAATTCAGTGAGTAGACTATAAGTTTCCAGGGGAGCATTCAGTCTTATCAATTAGATTGTTCCTTCTTCTTTTCCTAATTCACTGCCAGATATGCTATTCATTTCTCTGATTCTGCAGTCAATGAGGTATGCACGCTGCAGACAGCAGCTTCCTTAATTAAACAATCTGGCTGTGTTTCTAGAGGAGGTCCACTCTGAACTGAATGAGGAAGGGGTCCTGCTTAGAGAACGTGCCCACATGATGTTACAGTGAAGTGCTGCCCAGATAAACTTAAGTAGGTTATCAGTGGGGTTACAGCCACATTAGCCCAGTGCTACCTGCCTGGAGAACACCTCACGCTGCTGTACGTGCGTAGTTCCTGGATGCTTGAGAGCCCAAGTATCATTGTACCCTACAACAGTAACAGCATAGGCATACTTGGCGTGGCATTGTGTAGCTGATTTATAATGTGGCAGAGAGACCAAGCTGCAGTTGTGTGTTCTTTGTGTAGCTCTTGTCTGGTTTCTAAATCTGATCTCAGCTGCTGGCTGCGGCAATGAGAGCACAATGCCCTGTGTGCTCATTGCACAGTGCTTTCCCAGAGATTTTTATCTTGCCCTGGTTTCTGAACCTTGCCCTGACAAAGCCCTCTGTTTCTAGTTAATATTTCATATATTCTTAATGAATAGTCTGTTAGTGAATAATTTGTGCCAGTTCAAAATGTTAGCATGTTCATTGGTATTCCTATGGGGAGAAAAGTGGATAGTTCAGATAACCGAATAACCTGCAGAATAAATCCTCTTTATGTTTGTTTTTTCCAGTGCGTATTTGGGTGTCTTATGAAACTTTTCTTTTGGATATATCCCTCTTGGAAAGATTTTCATTCCCCATGAGAAGTTGTTTCCAAACTTGTGTATGTGACAAGATTTTAATCTAACTTTCTAGATTTCCGCCACTACTCTCACCAATAGTCCTTGAGGTATTTATCATACCTCCCTATCCAAATGAGTGGGTCATGGGAAAATAATTATGCATACATTTGTTTAAGTATATTACACAATTTCCTTTTAATTCCCCGTTCATTTGTTAGCTTGGAGAATAATAAAATGAAATTAAGCTAAAAAATCTGTGCAGGGTATTCATTCTGCAAAGCTTTCATTTTCCCCAGTGAGTGACACATTTGTCTTCTGTCTGCAGATCTGGAAAATTTATTTAAATGTATGCTTCCTTTTTCCTCTACATAGAATTAATCTAGTCAAGAATTAGGCACTGAAAGAAAAAGTGAAAATCAAATTTGATGGAAGAGTCACAGTTGAGAGCTTGTTGAAAGTCTGTCTTTTTCCTTAGGAAGAGTTTGTCATAGTAGCTTTTACTTCTATTTGATCTGAATTTACTATTGTAAGGTACAGTATGTAGATTAAGCCTTTGCCTTTGGTTATCTGAAGAGCCATACATGAATTTAGGATGCGTTAATTCTCGTTAGTAAATTCTGCATTCGTAAGTGAAATTTCTGCATTCTTAGACATGAGGATGCATGGTAACTACTGCAAAGATCAGTTAACACGCCTTCCCCCTGCATCTCCCTTTCCCTTTTTGATATGGGGTTCAAATAACAAACTAGTTATTTTGAGTATGGACTCACCTGCTCAGTAGGAATAAATTGTTCAGTGCATGTACACAGCAGAATAGTACGCTCCTGCTGAGTCTTGCTTCAGGCTTTAAACTTCCAATGTTTATGAAGATGTTCTTTGAAATTTGATTGTGGGAATTAGGTGTGTGTGTGTTTTCCCTGTCACTAAGCCAGGGGCTGTAGTGGAGGGTGTCCCATTGTAATCTCATTTTCTCCTTTGAGAATTCTCCTTGAGACAGGAGTCCTATCTCAAGCTCTGTTCTGTTGGTACTTTTTCCTGAGAGTCCTTTACATCAACACCTAGTCTCAACTGAAAGCCTCTTTCTGCTGCTCAGTTCCTATGCTCTGTCTGGAGGCTATTGTCAAGGTGTGCTTCTTGTAATGTCAGTATGCCTTGCTCGTTTCTTTAACTATGCTTATTACCTGTTATCCTCACAAAAGCAAATCCTTTGTTGTGATGAAAATTTGAAGTTTTACCCGGGTGGCTCTTTGAATATACAAAAAGGTTGCTATTCGGAGGGATAAGGAAGTAAATAGTACAGCTCTTAAAATTAGTGTGTTCTTACCAGTTTCCTCTAAAAGATGGAATGACAGGGACAAGAGACATGGTTAATACTTCCCCCAAAGGAAAAGCAGACACTTCTTTTTTTGTTGGACACCAGAGTATTCAACAGCATGGAGCACTCCTGAGAACCTGGCTTATGCAATTTGACAGCTTACCAGGCTTTCTGTTTGTTCACCTTGGTTCTTGGATGCCTGACTTTACATTTAAGTTCTACTCATCTTTTTTCCCTCTCTCTCCCCCAGCAAATAACCTGTATCAGCATTTCAAGGGCAGATGCACAGCATGAGAAGAGATGGGGGTCTCAAAGGCAGGGTTTGATAGGATATTTGGATTTGGTGATCTCTAAATTCCTTAGTTTCGTCTATTTCTCAAGATCTCTTAACTGGAACTTCCCTTTGTGAGTATTTGTCTTCAGCTTTGATTCCTGCTGCTCCAAAGAGAAGATACTTCTCTAAAATAACTCAGGTGTCAGTTGAGACTGCTACTTGAAATTCAATGTGTATCTACATTGCTCTGGAAGGTCATTATAATTAACCTTGGAAACAACAAATCACCTGCTGATTGTGGTTTAATAAGACTTTTTCCTAGAAATGAGTTAACGAAAGACTGATAAATACGTATAAAAAGGGGCTCTATATAAAAACATTTATCAAAGCGTCTTTCCATTTCCTCTCCTCCCTATTCTCTTTGTAGAACAAACTGTTTGAAAGTACATGTATGAACATCTAAGGCATATGAAGGAAAATATGTTGCTTAAGCTCTAAAAGCTGTTTTCACATGTGAGCAAGTGATATAATTCCACGTTGAGTGTGTACTACATTTGAAGTTGGTACATGACTTGTCTAATAAATTTTGATAAGATCAGATTAACAGGCTTCTTCTAGTCCATCACAGAACACTTGTCTGTAGTCTCTATGTACTGTTGCCTTTTACACACACATATATATAATATATATATATCAACTAACATGATTCCTTTTGGGAGATGCTCTTGGTGACTTTTGGAAAAACAACATTTGCTCATGTTCTGAATTTTTTTTACCAGGTGAATTTAAAGCAGTGAAGAGTTAACCTTATAAAGACCGGTATCTTGTTACCATGTAGTAGATAACAGGTGCAAAATCTCTGGTGAAGCCTCTTAAAGCAAAAATTGAGTGTGAGAGAAAGTTTTACCTGATAGCTGATTTTATTTTTTTAAGAGGGTACTTACAGTATTTTTTGATTCAACTACTTAGATCTTTCCTTTAAGATGGGGAACTAGTTATATCAAGGCAGTGTATAGTTCTGTGTTGTGTTCAAATTTGAGGATCAATCCAGGATGTGTAATCCCAACTTACATATGGCTGCTTTTTCTTTGTTTTCTTCCTAATACTGAAGAATTGCTATTGTAGCTAAGAGAGCTCTCATCACTAGAGAGCATTAGGATGAGAGAAGGCAACCATCAGATGCATGGCAATGTTTTGGGTTTTGAGCACCTGGGATGCGAGTCTGCTTTTGTGAATTTTCTTATATAAAGTGTCTGCTGCCTTCCAAGAACATTAAAGTGTGCTTTGGCAGCTTTGATGGTAGAATTTGTGAAACCTTTAATAAATGTAATATTCATTTGAAAATATCCTGCACAAAGCCTGAAAGTCATTCTTGTGAAGCTTAACTGATGCTCTGAACAGCTTCTCCTTGATGATAATGTTTTAGTAGAGATTTTGATTTTAAATTTGATCATCTAAGATAGGCTGAATTCTGAAAGGGTTACGTAGGAAACAGTTTATGAACGTGGAGATAAATAAGGAATGCCTTATTCATTGGTAGCTAAACTCCTCAAGATATAGGACGTACTTGGTCTGAGGAAGACAGGGACTATTTCCAGGCTGGTTTGGTGACTTTATCCAACGTGTGATCACTAACAGCACTTTGTCTATTGAAAACATAGGAATAGTATTGCTTCAGAATCTGAAGTTTAAGATTTAACTGTGCAGAATCTGCACAGTTTAAGTGTCACTTTTCTTCTTACTCATGGTTTCACAGGATTCGTGTTTTGGAAGCGAGAAGCGTGGTTAAAGCATTAAAAAAAAATGAAGTGTCTTGACATTCACTGCTGTAGTTAAAATGTACCGTACAAGATGATTTGATTGTTGAAAAGTCAGCTCCACTTGAGGGAAAGTACAGCCAGAAAGTATTTTCTTGGAATGGAATTGTCTATGAAACATTCAAATTAGAAAGTAGGAGTTGAGAAATGTTGTTGTTCTCTTACTTTGCCGTGTTTCATAATAACTTTCATTATAAATCAATGAGGAGAGTTAAGGGTAAATTCTTGTGTGGGAGAAGGGGCATATAGGCTTTCTGATTATCTTGACATATACTGCTATTCAACATGCAGAGTATTGCAGTATGCAGTATTTTTTTCTAATACTTTTGTTGGGGAGCTCAAGAGAAAAATTTTTAGTAGGCCTATGTATGTGTCAGTCAGCAAACATAACTCTGCAAGAGTTTGACAACATACTGTTAAAAAAAGACAGTGTAAGTTTTTCATTACTAAGGTAATGCTAACAAGATGATTGTATTTAATTGTGTGTTGGAAAAGGTGAAAAAAATCATTTACTTTGTGAAGGACTTCATAACTTTCTTCAGTGGTGTCCCCTTTTGTGCTGAGCGTGAGCTTGCATACTCTTGTCTCTGCAGACTTGAAGCTAGCCTAGGGAGTGCCTGCAAGGGGCTACTGCACACATGCTCAAATGCATGAGAACTCTGCAGTGTGTGAATGTGCTGACTCTGCTGTCTAACATAAAAGATCTGTTTTGTTCAATTCAATCTTAAATGAAAGGGGTTGAAGGATGCGGTTATACAATAAATTCTCATCACCTCATAAATGACATTGTGAGACAGGACAGTGTGGATGGTAGCATTTACAGAGCTTTTCTTGAGCACCATTTTTCCCTTTCAACCCAAGCTACTGCAATTCTCTCTGTGGGGCTGTTGATAGCCAGGAATATCTCCACTGAGAAAACCATGCAAGTACAGTATATTTCAAGTTCTAAGATACACTTCCTGATACAGTATGTTGTGGAGCCAGCTTGGTGCTAGCATTTGCAGCACTTACTCATAGTGCCAGAGTGCAGTAAGTCAGAACTGGGGGCTGTAAATGACTGCTGGGAGTGCACACAAGTGTTGCCAAGAGCTTCCTTAGCAGTACATTTTTGGTTAAAAAAAAAATAAAAATTGAAGTTGTATTCATTATAAAAACAGTGACATCTGCCTATAGAAGCATTCTAAAACTTACAGTTGTTTCGTGTATGTTTGAGGGCTGAAAACTTTCTGTGAAGGAGAGCTGAAACAAAACAATTGCAAGTTAGTTGCTTTCATTGTATTTGGATATTATGCATATCTAGTTTATACGTGAGATTTTTTCTCAGTCTTTAAATAACAGTTAATTAATCCAGGCCCAGAACACTCCTTCAAGTTGATTGTGATGCTAAGGGTTTGGGTAGATAACTTATTTCCATCTTTCAAATAAAAGAATAATAGTTTATCCATTCTGTCCGCTTGCACTCAGTAGTTAGCTGTTTAAAATCTTTAATTCTAATACTGTGGTGTTTTCTTGAGTTACTGCTATTTATCCAAGGCTGTTTTGCTCAATACTTAGTTGTTGGTTTTTTTTGTCATTTTTTAATCTTGTCAGCAGCCATGCAGCAAGTACTGGATAACCTTACTGATCTGCCGACGTCGACAGGCGCTGAAGAAATAGACCTGATTTTTCTCAAAGGAATCATGGAAAACCCTATTGTGAGATCGCTTGCTAAGGTATTTCAACTTCCTGCTCTGAGTAGAATCTGAAAATGTTGTAACTGGTACTGTCACGTGAACGTTGAGTATGGATTGAGGTGTCAACTGTGGCTTTCATGTATGGTATGTCTTGTTAGAAGGCTTAAAGGTGTTAAAAACAGCATATTTGGTATAATTTCTGTGTACAATGATTTACTGATACATGGGAGATCTAGAGGAAGGAGTAAAATTCAGAGACTCTGGTAGTACTGTGTTAAAATTATTTATGAAATAATGTCAAAATACTTGAAATCAGAGGTATTTGGTTTTAGTAGTCTTGTGACCCTTGTTGTGTGCAGAACCTATATCCCTTGTCTTCTAGCATTTTTTCCAAAGATAAAAAGTGAGAGCAATAATCTTCTTTCCCCCATGGCATAAACAAGTCATCTTTTTGGCTCGGAATGACTTTCTGATCAACCCGATGAGATATGCTCTCCAAGCCCTTTTCTAGATCTCAAAGTAACAGTTGGGCCTTTGATTGGCAGCAGTCAGACATGGGCTAGCCTTAGTTGTGGTCTTACATTATGCAACTACTTTATTCATAGGTGGTAGTATTCATTTATAAGTATCTAAGGTGATGTGGACAAAAATTCTTTAGGCCCTAAAGTTAAAATGTAACTTCTTTTATCGTAAGAAAATGCAGTCAATATCATACAGCACTTGCATTCTTTCTTATTCTTCATAAAAATAAGTTCCTTACACGAGAAAAAACAGTTAACTGAAATATCGCTGTCTCTTTAATATGAATAAACATCTGAAGCGATGCCCTGTGGGCAGCCAGGAAATACTCTGTAAAGCTAAAGGATCATTGTGTACAGATTTTGCTCTCTAAAAATCTGGAAAGGAAAACATTAGAGTTTGTGTAAGAATTCACTTTTAACCGTTAGTTACAAATAGAACACAACTCAGAAGAGAGAAGCAGCAATATGTGTATTGATATAAAACAGTGATTTAAATAAACCGGGGATTTAACAGGGTTTGAGATTTCAAGGTGCACTTGATTATTTACTTCATAGAAGATAAGATTAAACATGCTCATCCAAGAGACCCTTCCATTGAGTCACAAGGTTCAGAGTGGATGTCCTAGTTTTTTAAACTCCTTGACACAGAGGTAAGGAATCTAGGTGTGGCTGAATTCACTCCTAGCCCCAGACTTGGTCATCGGTTTATGCGTGCGCAGTCAATCTATGATATAATCTTAGCAAGTTTACAAAGCTTAGCAAACTATTATTCACCTACTGAGGATTCGTAGCAGCAAGGAATCTCTCGATGTTGAAGTGTGAGGGGTCTCTGCAGCAACGACCCTCAAGAAGTGTCCCTACTTGAGGGCAGATCTTTTATGCAGCTAGCTGCCATGCAGGAGAGCTCAACAGGCTCTTGGGCTGCTCATTATTTATGGAGTAAGATGACTGATTCACTCACATTTACATACTGACTACAGATGTTAGTTTCTTTCAAATTTGTCAAACATAGACTAGCACAGTTGTTAGGTGGGCAGATAGCTCAAATTAGCCCTTGGCTATTGTGTTTTACTTCCCATCAATCTGTTCTCAGCCGGATGCAGCCTCATAACTGGTTTCACCCATCATGATTGCCACTGGTGGTTATCTGCTGAGTCAGATGCAGCCATCACAACCATCCATGGCATTTATCACTCAAGCAGCGGCAGGACAAATAAAAGTCATGTTGGACAGGGCAAGAAGAGCACGCCATCGCACTGTTCAAAAACATTGGTTACAAGTTGAAGAAGTTGCATAGGAATCAAAATAGAAACAGTGGAAGTGTCTCGTCTGTTGGTTAGAGAAGAGTGGAGAGGAAAATTTGTGTGCTAAATCTGCTGGAGTTAAGTTAAAGCACTTAGAGTTGTTTCCAGCTATAGAATCTGTTACATACTTCATCTATAATATTTATCATGAAGAAAATGTTCATTGCAAAGAATTTGTAGTTTTCCAATAATTCCCAAGAATTTGTAGTTGTCCAATTATAATGCAGGAATTTAACTAGCAGATGTTAAAAAAAAAAAGTGTTTGTAATGGAAACAGACATGATCTCAACTATAAACTTGCTTTCTCAAGAACACAGAAAGGTTTTAACTGAGTCCATATGTCATGACCACACTCCAGTTGGTTTTTTTTTTTTGTGATTCCTTCTGCATTAAACCCCAAACTTCCATTCCAGACAGTAGATCTAAACGAGGACAAGGTCAAAACGATAACGTGCTCCATGAAGTATATGCATGGAGTTTGTACCAATACATTTGCCTCTAAAAATGTATCAAGTTTGTTTTTCTATTAGAAGGGCTAGTTTTATCAGAGTTTTGAATTCTCAAAGAACTCTGAGGTTGTCAGACTATTTGTGCACGTTCATTTCAGCCAGAAATGTAAAAAGCCTTTTCCTTTATTAGAATCACAGAGTCATAGAACAGTGTGGGTTAGAAGGAGCTTCAAAGACCAACTAGTTCCAACCCCCCTGCTGTGGCAGAGGCATCTTCCACTAGACCATGTTGCCCAGAGACCCCCCCAGCCTGGCCTTGAACACCTCCAAGGATGGGGCATTCACAGATTCTCTGGGCAGCCTGTGCCAGTGCTTCACCACCCCCTGAGTTAAGAATTATTCCTAACATCTAATCTAAAACTACCCATATTTAGTTTAAAGCCTGTTACCTCCAATTAGTCAGCTATTAAAACTCAACGTTATTTAATATACAAATTATTATATACACATTACATGGTATTTTTAAAGAAAAAAGTGGGAAAGGAAGTAACTCAAATTGTTCTTTTTTGTGTTTTTACCTGCCACAGGAATTGTTCATTCTTTTTGTTGCTACAGTGTTGTAAATAACTCTTAATTCAGAATGTGTTGAGAATCCTAGCTATTTTTGGTCCTCCTCTCATTCCCCATCTCTGTGATACAGAGATTTCTATAATAAATAAGTAAAGCATTTGTGTTTATGAGGTGTCTCTCTTGCAGCTCAATGCATTCTCAATGAGTTCTTACATCTCAATGCATTTAAGTATCTGCAGTGTTTAGGAAAGGATTATGTCTGCAGCAATAGCTCTAGAAAGAGATGAAAAGTAGTCACAAAGTCACAGAATAGTTGAGGTTGGAAGGGGCCTTTGGAGGTTGTCTGGTCCATGCCCCCCCTGCTCAAGCAAGACCACCTACAGCTACTTGTCCAGGATTATCTCCAGATGTCTTTTGAAGACCTCTGAGGAGGGAGACACTGCAACTATTCAGGACAGCCTGTGCCAGTGATTTGTCACCCACATTACATAAAAGTACTTTCTAATGTTTGGACAGAACCTCCTCAAACTGTGTCAGTTTTCACCCAATGCCTCTTACCCCATCAGTGAGCACCAGTGGAAAGAGCCTGATTCCATTTTTGTACTCTCAGGTATTTGTACACATGGATAAGGCCGTCCCCCTTAAGACTTTTCTTCTCCAGCCTAAACATTCCCAGCTCTCTGTCTTTCTTCATAGGAGAGATGCTCCATTCTGTTATTTTAGTGGCCTTTCACTGAGCTTTCTCCAGTAACTCCATCTCTCTGTTGTTCTGGGCAGCCCGGAACTGGACATGGGTCTCCAGTTGTGGCCTTGCCAACACTGAGTAGAAGGGAAGGATCGCCTCCTTTGGTCTGCTGGCAGCACTCTTACTAGTTCAGCTCAGCATAGTTAGCCTCCTTTTCTGCAGGTTGTTTTTCAGAATTCCCTTTACGTCGGCAGACTTTCGTTTTGAATTTTCCATTCAAATATATTTGAGTAGGAGGAGCCTCAGGTAAACTTTTCTCAAATGCAGACTATATTTTTCCGAGCCAATTGCATAGTTCCCTTTTTGTTCTTCTAGAAGGTCTGCTTGTCCTGGGTTCTGAAGCAGAAAAAGTCTGAGGCATAATACTGTTCAGAGAGGGTTGTTTGATGAATGTAGCACAGAGGCCATAGGAAAAACGGACATGCAAGCATATCTGACAGGTGCTGCTTATAAGGTTTGTCATGTCACATTGTTAAGGACACAGAATCCTTCAGCAGTTACAAAGACAAAATGTACAGATTAGACTATATGTAATTGTTCCTGTTTTCCCAGTGAAGGATGCAGCAAGAAATTATAGTTTAAAATTTAGAAGTACTATTTCCTTGAAACTTAATTATGTTATAGTTGTATGTAATTATTTTATCTTACAGGCTCACGAGAGACTAGAAGATTCTAAACTTGAGGCTGTCAGTGACAACAACCTGGAGCTGGTGAATGAAATTCTTGAAGACATCAGTCCCTTAATAAATAAAGATGAAAACATTGCGGAATTGGTTGGAATACTCAAGGAACCTCATTTTCAGGTGCCTCCTTTTTACTGCTTTTCACTTTATACAACCCACAGCATTGCTGTGCACATACGGATCTTAGTATATAATAATGAAACAAAAACTGAACTGTAACCAACTTTAATGTAGGATTTTACTCTGAATGCAGGGTAAAGAAGTAGTCATGTGGAGTTAAGAATGAACGTGATTTTAGTCGTTATTGCTTCAAGTACCTCTTCATTCATGGTGTTGTCTTTATTGTAAGTCTGCATGTATACTGGAGGTTACTCCAATGCTTTATTCTTAGCTTTTCCAGGTGGTCTCAGTTCCTGATACATACTGCATTTCAGCTCAGCTTTTTTGCATTCATACTCATGTCTGATGTACAGTTTGCAGAGTGAATGAACTTGATTCTCTTATGCCATGTGATCTACATTGAGCTTAAGTCACAACTTTACATCCTTCTCACTTAGCATCATGTTCTACTAAACATAAATGAAATTTTGACATATTCTTGTTTTCCCATTTCTGCTACTCTATTACCAGTTTCCTTACTGGCCCTTAAACATTAGGATTTGTTAATCCTCACTGGATTCTGGACTTTCTAGGCCGGCTTCAACTTGTTTTGGTACTTTGCAGTAGGTCTCCTAAATAAAAAAAAATCAGCAAACCTTTTGCCACAGCATAAACACATCTTTTCGTAGACAGGTATAGAGCCATATAAACATTTTTTGTTGTATATGTTAAATCATGTTTGGTTGGTTTTTGTTTTCTAAATTTTCAGTTGTATGCTAAACAAACATAGTGGTGGGTGTTACTGCTTAACATGGAAAGGCTGACAAACTGTGCCATGGCCTGTTGGATCTAGGGAACACTTTAATTCCTCAACTTTCAATGTTGTAACTGTTGTGAATGCTGTTCTGAAGAGCAGTTTGTTGGCCTCCCTCATGCTCTTATTTGTGCATCATTATTAAGGGACCAAAGGCTTTGATTTAGAAACTTACTAGTGAGTGACCCTTAGAATCAGTCTTTGATCTTCTAGCAAAAATTGGGACTGGAAAAGGAGAGGATGAGTTTGGAGGAATTGGTAGTTACAATGCAAGAATATTTCAGTCATTCTGTTTTTGTTGTTGTGTTTTCGTTTAGAAACTTATAATTTATTTTGTATCATCGTCAGACTTACAGTTACACTGTTTGATTCTTTTTTGGAAACTCATTTTAAAAATGCATGTCATATTTATTGCGTGCTTTGAAGAAGATTGCATCTTCCTTCTTACACTGTTCCATTGGGTGAGTCACGGGTATGTAAGAGAAATAAGCTATTTTTAGGGCTCCCTGCCTCGTTTGCTGCAAAAACTGGATGGTACGCCAAGAATCAGGTGGGAAGCTAAAAGAAAATACTACTTAATGGATAAGGTAGTTAAATGTTGCCTTTTGAGAACTAAATTATCACTCACTTTGGCAGAGTTCAGGAGTTCAGAATTACTGAGTTCACTTAAAAAAGAAAAGTCTAAAGCAGCTTAAGTTTGTGTTTTTCATTTTTCAAGTGCTGTTGTGAGGCACTTAGTCTCATTTGCAGAAACAGTAAGCGTGCAGATGAAAACAGCTAGCTACTTATATCTGATGTGATTCAGTTTGGAAGCCTAAAATTAATGTTACGCTTCTTGGTCCCTAATTTTATGCTTCTGTTTCCCATCTGGAGGCAGGCACAAAAACAAAAAACCCCGAGGACAAAGTTGCATTATTTCAAGTAAGTGTTTTTATTTAAGATCTCTCTCTCTGAAAGTTAGCACTTGCTTTCAGAGTAGTTAGTTATCCTTTCTACCTCATTTGTTCCAGGGAGACATATTCCAGATTCTTCAAGGAATTAAAAACGAAAAAATTCAATGTGATTTGTAATAACAGAAAATGTGATTTTCATTCTGTATCCAGTTTGGTGAAGTTGTGCAGCAAGCCACCAGGAAGAACATAACTCTTAAAGTTTCATAGATTCTGTTGTGTAACTGTTTTAGAAACTGGTTGTCTATGTTTTGCAAGTGAGTGGTACTGCTTTACCACAGTGTCATCTCACACTTGTAACCTACCTTGGCATGCAAGTATCAAATCTGATATACAGGTATTTGGTACAACAGCATATTAAGATGCATAGTGCTGAAAATACTAAGCTATGGAATTGCACCTTTTTTTTTTTTTTTTTTTTTTAAACTTCTACAGAAGATAAATTGGACAGGGACTGGCTTATGGAGTATACATGCATCTATGGTTATACGATTACATTTGACTATCTGTTCCCTTTCTTTTCTCTTTTCTCATTTCATCCTGGTTTTTCCTCCTTTCTACTTTTTACCTCCTTTTATTATTTTTTAATTACATTTTTTCAGGGGTCAGAGTGTGGAAAATATTAAGCTCTTATGAGTTCCACAGTATAGATGGTTTGCTATCAGGGCAGTATGCATGAAAGAGCCGTACACTGCATAGAAAAAGTTACAGCAAGTGTTGACAGTAGTCGGAGAGCAGAAGTGGTGAGAGAGTTTGCCTCGAGGAAAGAGCAAGGAGTTGGAAGCATTGCACTGTTGCGAGGTTAAACATGCAGAAAAATCACTTCTGTTTATGTAAGAGCTCATTCAATTATTTTCACCTTTCTCAGAGTTATGCAAACTACTTATAATAGTAAATTCTGTTGGCAATAAATATTTCATGTTAAAACATCTCCCCCAAGCCAGTTTGAAATGTACCTGTTCTGTAGGAACATAGCTGGGCAAACAGTTATCATGCGGCAGTGCTTCATAACCTGCATAGATCATGCTGAGAGGTTTTTGGTTCTGGATTTCTTTTTTTCTTTTTTTTCCTTTTTTGTTTATTTTGTTTGAAAAACCAAGATTTGAATTTGGCTTCAAAGCTGTAGAGAGCCTCGGATGCTTAATGTTGCTTTGTTTACAGAATTTAGAACTGTGTTTTTCTTTTTTACCTGGCAAATAAGTGCAGCCACGGAAAACTAAAGAGTATGTTCTAAGTTTATGGATTACTTTTTGACAGTATCTTGCAGAAAGGAGCCATACTGTCTGCCACAGTACTGTTTCCAGTGTGCTGTGTCTCTTGTGATGTGCTGAGAATTCTTCTAAATGCCTTATTCAGGCACCATTGCTATTGTTTCCATGAGAACCTTTCCACAGTTACCCAGTGTTGGCTAGTTACTGATGCTGTTTATTTATAATATACTTAGGAAAATTTGAATCATTTATGGATGCAGACTGCTCAGTCCATGTTGTTTTGCAGACTTTGCCTGTTGTTTTATAAATGTTCTATCACCAGTATGGGAAAGGTCAGATTTCAGAGGATATCACTTTTTCAGATACCATAGGAAGGAAAAAAGTCAAATCTGTGTAACTGTGTTTCTCCAGTCACTCAACTTTATTACTAAAATAAGAAAGTAACTGTGATCAACATAAAATGTTGGAGAGTGATCCAACAATGGATATATTTACTTGGCCTCTCTTGCCAGGTCACTTTCTTTTATGTGTTCCTCAGGACTGTGCGCCATGACCCATCTTGATGGAAACAGTCCTTCAAACCTGATACAGAATCATAGAATCACTGAGGTTGGAAAAGACCTCCACGATCAACTAGTCCAACTGTCCACCTACCACCAGTATTTCCTCATGAAACCATGTCCCTTAGCACAAGATCTAAATGTTTCTTGAGCACTTCCAGGAATGATGACTCCACCATGTCCTTGGGCAGCGTGTTCCAGTGCCTGATCACTCTTTTGGAGTAGAAATTTTTCCTGACATCCAGCTTGAGTCTTCCCTGGCAAAACTTGAGGCTATTCCCTCTAGCCCTATCGCTCATTACATGGCAGAAGAGGCCAACACCCACCTCCACAACCTCCTTTCAGGCAGCTGTAGAGGGCCATAAAGTCTCCCCTGAGCTTCCTCTTCACCAGACTATCTGTTCTTGTGTTTTGGAAGTGAGAGTTAATTATGGTAATATAGTAAACGAACTATATGGGGTTGTTTTTTTGGTTTTGTTTTGAAAGCTGATACATTTCTTGTCTCAAAGAAATCATTTTGTAATTATGGGCAGCAATTTACAGTCCCTGATAGTCCTTCTGTGTGACTCAGCCATCATGGAAATAGCAGGGAAAAGGTTTTGTGATTGACAGATGGTTAAGTAGCAGTTGAATGAACTCATGCCTGTCCATGAAATGGAGTGAATAATACAGGATGAGAATGTGAGCAACGAGATGAGTTTTTAAGAACTGAAGAGTGTTACGGGGCATGTTAATTTGCAAAGAATGGCACTGTTTGTCTAGCAGTTGTTTTTTGGCTGTAGATCCAATTGTAATCCATAAATTGGATAAGTGTTCAGGGCAGTGAGCTGTACAGCATGCTTGTGTGTGAGCTTCATGAGAAACTGAGTGGTTTGTGGCCAGAAATTTTGGCAGCACTTGTTTTCCAGCATGTGACCAAAAGAGAAAACTAGAATTATCACACAGGTCCATCTACTTTGTTTTGTCTGTGGTAATGTATCAAAAGACATAGCTGATACCAGTTGGTTTCATTTTGGAAATGTAAAAAGGGTAAAACATGTTGCTTACACACATGGGCAAACGGAGATCTGTTCTCCTGGTTTTTGGATTGGGTGCATCTTGGATGATGAAGAATTAGAAATTGCTACCATCTGACTGCTGCTTGATTTAAATAATTGTGTTTTCTATTTCATTTGATTTGGTTTATGTCCAGAATATCAGAGCAGCCACAAGCCTTCACAGTCTTAAAGGCAGGGGCAAAATTAGTAGCTCCTCTAATCTCAAGTTAAAACATCAGCAGGATCACTTTGTAGTGGGCAGTGTAAAATGGCTGTTTGCAAATGGCACTTTGAGGATTTTCAAGTTGAGCTTAGTGCTGCATTAACGTGGTTGCACAGCTTTTAAGTTAGAGGTTACTCCTAGAAGAATGGAACAGGCTGCATAGCAAAATTGTTAAATTCAAAGGCCTGTCCTCCTGCTCTGTTTTCTAGTACTTTTTGCTGATTTCCTCTGGCATGTGTGTCACTACCACTGATGGTCCCTATGATGTCCTGTTCTCTGTGACTTCTCTTTACCTACTTATTTAACACCAGTCAGTAATGTAACTTATGGCCATATCTCATCGGGTCAGTTTTTGAAACAAAGCTGTTTATGTTGCTTACGATAAGATAGGCCTAACAGCCATCTCTCCTGCTTGCTTGTTTTCCTTCTGCTATATGTGTCAGAGAGACTGTGCATCACAGGACACTTCTTATTGGACTACTTTATGTGGTGGTTGTAGTGTGTCCCTTCTTTAACGTAGAAAGCCTCTGCCATCCAGTTCACAAGTTTTATCTTGCTTTACCTGTACATACTGTCTTACAAATATTTTAAGTCTTAAAACACTTTTTTAATAAGAAAGTAGAATCTTAATTTCATAATCTTCCAAAGATGATTGCATTTGTTGGATCTCCTCCTTTTCATCTGTACTTGCATATGTGAACTGGTGAAAACACCATAAATTATCAGATCTAAGCTCTTGCTTTCCAAAAGCGAGTTCTGTCAACTTGGATTAATTTGCTGTTAGAATTCTGCAAGAAGAAAGTACTCAATCTGCAGACTGCTAGAAATTCTTACATACCTGCAATTATCTTTAATTTACCCTTACTTCCAAATTACTGTGGAGGAAATCTTTTTTACATTAAACACAAGTATCTAATAATGAGTTATGTTCATCTTTTTGCAGCTGCTTGTTTGCTTACTTTAACCATTTGCTTGGATGCTGTTTCATTAGGTGAAGCTCTGTTGTAGGTACTCCTTTTTCCATCTTCTTCCCAGTAAGTTCACGTATGCCTCCCAGAAAAATTATATTTCTTCTGTGTTTCCTTAAGAAGAATCACTTGTGTTTACATAAGAGAACGTGTTTGCCAAGCCAGTGGGGTTAGCAGGGCATGCGAGCGCTTCTGTTTCATACTAATACAAAAATTGATTTTTGGTGTATACCATATGAAATGTGTTTTAAAATCAGATCCTAAAATGGCAGTTTCAGTGGTTGTTCAGCACAAAACTCTCTTATAGATAATTATTTCATTATTTTAAAAATAGCTTTTTCTGTTTCCTTGTAGTCACTCTTGGAAGCACATGATATTGTGGCTTCAAAATGTTATGATTCCCCTCCTTCTAGTCCAGAAGTCAATAATTCTTCAGTGAACAACCAGGTCGTTCCAGTAGATGCTATTCGTATTCTTGGAATTCACAAAAGAGCAGGAGAACCTCTGGTAAGTGATTGAAGATGAGTAAGTCCTTACATTAAAGTGTAAGTGAAAGCATTTACATGTGCCTAGTTTCTTGCATTAAGTTTTAATTCTTAGCTTTATTGTATTGTGTTATTTAATGGGTCATGATTGAGAGGTAGGAATAGGGAGATTTGTGTGTTCTCTACCCTGTTCTCTTCAGGAAATTACGGCCTAACGAACAGGCAGTCACTGGGCAGATTTACCTGCTAGCATAGCTGACTAACGCAGCATCTGTTTGGTCTTCATACACAATGACGGGACCGCACGCAATCAAGAAACAATGGAAACCTTGTCTGAAAGTACTCTGTCGTTTGATACTTACCTGTACCCGACTCTTATGTTGTATTATTGTCTGATTTCACTGGGGGAGACGGTGTCGCAGAGAGGTGTATTTTTTGCTTGAAATGATGGTAAAATGCAATTGAAATTCAAACAGTGCTAAACTAGGTGTTACATACTTCTTTCAGGGTGTTACATTTCGAGTTGAGAACAACGATCTGGTAATAGCACGAATTCTCCATGGTGGAATGATAGATCGACAAGGTCTTCTGCATGTGGGTGACATTATTAAAGAGGTGAATGGCCACGAGGTTGGAAACAATCCAAAAGAATTGCAGGAACTGCTGAAAAATATTAGTGGCAGTGTCACTCTGAAGATTCTCCCCAGCTACAGAGACACAGTTATTCCTCAGCAGGTCAGTAGCTCTTTTCTAACACTTCTGTCAAAAGATCTTCTACTTGGTACTCGAGTAAGATTAAGAGCAGACATGTTTTGAGATTTTTTGTGTGTGTATTTAATGCTAGCAAAAGGGGCAATACCTGTATTTGCTTTTAAGTACGTATTAGAAATGGGATTATTCAGTATATTGAGATGACATCTGCTTAAAAAATTATTAGTATCTTAGACTGATAAGCATTTGTATTTGTTCAAATCTGTTTCTTTGACCTCTGATGACCTAGCCACAATCACACTGAACTTCAGTGAAGTGCGTGTCTTTTTAACACGATTGTGTCCAGGTAATGTTTCATGGAATTCAGATACACATATTGCATTCAACAGATGAGCTTGAATTTGTTGACTTTAGGAGGGAACTTGGGTAGTGCTTATTCCATATCCTTTTGCTGTTGCTGTAGACTGTCAGTTTCTGCAATGCAGAAGTGATTTGTTGGTCTAAACGAGAGCATTTGAAACATCCTGTAAGACTCCTTCAGGTAGTGGCTGTTAATGCCCATGAATATAATGCTTACATTCAGCATATTTTGTTTGTCTTAAAACATTGAGTTAATAGTAAACGTAATTCTTAGAATCAAACATGGCTTGAGGACAGTGTTTGAGCTCTGAGAAATGTTTGTGTTTCTAAGTAAGTCAAAGTTAGGTTACTAATTAAGTTACATATACTGAAGTGAAAACGTGAATACATTGTCCAGTCGAGCAGCTGGCTTTTTGGTTTTGTCTTGAAGCTCCCTCAGCTAGGGTTTGCACTGCACGTTATTTCTGCTCTCTCAGCTGGGGTGTTCTTTGTCAGGATTTTTTCCATAACTTGCATCTTACTTGCAAAATGCAAATTCCATCATGTCAAACTTGTTACGCCGTAGGTAAAGGCACTACTTCAGCTTGACAGATGAGTTAGTAAGAATGTATTCTGTAATGTTTAAGCACTGTACATTTTTCCACGTTTCAGGTTTTTGTGAAGTGTCATTTTGATTATAATCCGTATAATGACAACCTCATCCCATGCAAAGAAGCAGGGTTGAAATTTTCTAAAGGAGAAATTCTTCAGATTGTAAACCGGGAAGATCCAAATTGGTGGCAGGTTGGTAAATAAGTTAATATTAAAAAAAAAAAAAAGTTTCATTAATTTCCTTGATAATAAACTCTTTAATTTAAACTACTTAACGGTGGATAGAAGAAAAATATTTACATTGTAATCCAGCTTCAAGCTCTTAGAATTGAAAGTGAAAATATAAGCAATTGCAGTAGTAGTGAACGTGGAATGGTATAAATTGCTATGTAACACTGTGCTTTTACTGTTACTGCTGTTTGTATGAACACAGGCATGTTCGTAACTGAAGTGCTCAGCACTGTTTCAGACATAAACAGCTCATCGTGTGAGGGAATGCAGAGAATTTGTTACTGCCGAGCTGGTTAACTTCAGAAGTGGAACAGTCTCAGACTTCGGAGTAGTTTGGCATTCAGCTTACATGCTGTCTTTGAAATACATTTTTCAGAATTCTTCAGCTTGTAACTTGTGGGTGTCCAGGAGAAATAAATCCAGTGTGCTTATAAACACCCTTGATGAGTGGTAACAATGAAATATATTAAACAAATATAAGAGTATTGTTGCAGGTTATGCCACTGGGAAAGAAAGTTAGGTTTTTCCTTGGCCATTCCATAAATGGTGGACTGTTACTGGGAATTCATGAACTGTGAAAAATCAGTGAATTGCTAATAGGTAAAAGCATACATCTGGAAAAGCAAACAGGTCTTGTTAGCAAGTGACAGGCCAGCTAGTTACGGGAAAGTGTAACATCTCATAAGTGTGTGTTTGTATGCGTTAAGCTTGCAGAGAATTGGGCCTGCCATTAAATGATTTTTTAGAAATTCTTAGCCAAGCTTTCATTACCAAGAATAATACTCAGATTTAAATCTCTAGTTACGTAGTACAGAAGCTTGAAGGCATTGATGAGATCTGTTCATAACATTCCCAGTTTGTAAAATGACAGATATTAAGCCATGCTGGAACCTGTTTGAAGTTGCTCAGGAATACAAAATAAAGGTGCTGTGTGCTACAAAGTCTGGAGTTTTGTCACTTGAGGGCTGTAGCTGTCGAATTCCATTTAGGATTTTTATGCGGAGAGTTTATGGCTGGCTACAGGAGGCTAACAGGATGGGAACCATTCTCTGAAGTTACTTCTGAGCCTTCACCACTGAGAAATTTGGTCAGGGTAAAAGTCAGTCATCGAGATGTCATGAGAAAAATGCTTCTTACATCTTACCTTTGATTTTTTATCTTTTTACTTTTTAATTTCCAGGCTAGTCATGTCAAAGAAGGAGGAAGTGCAGGGCTCATTCCTAGCCAGTTCCTGGAAGAGAAGAGAAAGGCTTTTGTTAGAAGGGACTGGGACAACTCAGGTGAGATTTAAGAGGTTTCAGGGTTACGTTTTGCTCTGACTCAGTTTGTTTTGCTTTTACTATCTTCTCAGATACTTGAAAATTGTTGTATGGGAATACTGCTAAATGCTTATGACTGTGTGTATATGGTTTTGGCTTTGAGTGAAGGACAGAGGCTAAAGCATGTGCTTAGTCTTCGTAGATACATGACTCAGTTTTACTACCTGCCGAGGAAAAGCTAAGTGAGGGGGGAAAGCTGTAAGAATTACTCTCCTTTATTCAAGATGTTTTTATAATATGCATTGAAAGTTAATAGATGGTTTTGAAGGATTTTTCTAGGATTTTTCCAACTTTCTTGGAAAACTTTTTTCTTCTGTGTTCTACACTCTGTAATGTATATGAAAGTAGGTGTAATGTCCTTCCCTAGAATATATGAATTTGGAAAAAGGAAGGTAATAATTTATTGAAAATAGCCTTTTTAAGTGCAGTTAATGTAAACTTACACATGTTCCTGGAAATCAGATAATATGAATACTTTCAGGAAAAATGTTGAGCAAAAATGATGATTTTGTCTCACTTTTTATTTGTAGGGCCTTTCTGCGGAACAATAAGCAGCAAAAAAAAGAAAAAGATGATGTATCTTACTACAAGAAATGCAGGTATCTTTTAATTTTGTATATGAATCGAAGTTCTCTACTCTTTTAAACTTGAATAGCCTGCTGTGTCCAAAGCTGAAGGATTTGCAGTGAAATATTTGGCTATATATTTAATAGGTCAGGAAGGTTTGTTGTTTAAAAGCTATTGCGACCAGCGTAGATAAAATGGTGCCAAGTACATGATTCAGTAAGTGGAATTCAGAGAAGAACTTTGTGTTAAAAGAGAAAAAAATATATAACTTGCCAGTGAGCTGAGGGAGGTGGTCCTTCTCTTCTCAGCACTGGTGAGGCCACACCTGGAGTCCTGTGTCCAGTTCTGGGCTGCCCAGAACAAGAGACAGATGGAGTTATTGGAGAGAGCTCAGTGAAAGGCCACTAAAATGTCAGAATGGAGCATCTCTCCTATGAAGAAAGACTGAGAGAGCTGTGAATGTTTAGGCTGGAGAAGAGAAGGCTAAAGGCAGAGGTCTCATCGATGTGTAGAAGTACCTGAAAGAGTGTGCAAAGATGACAGAGCCTGGCTCTTTTCAGTGGTGCTCAGGAAAAGGACAAGAGGCAGTGGGCACAAAATGAAACTCGGGGGGCTCTGAACATCAGGAAACACTTTTTTATGCCGTGGGTGATTAAATGCTGGCACAGGCTGAATGCTGGCACAGAATGGGTGTGGAATCTCCTTCTTGGAGGTACTCAGAAGCCACGTGGGCGTAAGTGGTTGTTAGTGGCCCTGCTTGAGCAAGGGGATTGGACCAGATGATCCCCAGAGGGTCCCTTCCAAACTCAACCATTCAGTGATTCTGTGACAGCTCACTAATGGTTCATCACAGTTTTCCCATTCTGATCACCAGGAGTAATTTCTCCTTGGAAGTAAAGGCAATAAGCTGACCTTACGGTTTTCACAAGTATGTTCTATTTCCATATGAATTGAAAGCAAGAAAGCTTATATCAGACTTTGTCATTTGACTACTATTTATATATCCATTTTGGTCTGTTCAGATACAGTAGAACTCATTTTTTTCCTTACATTACTGACTAGGTATTAACTATTTTTTTGTATTCTTCTTAATATAGAATTTGATCGTCATGAGATCCAGATCTATGAAGAAGTAGCCAAAATGCCTCCTTTTCAGAGGAAAACATTGGTCTTAATTGGGGCCCAAGGAGTGGGACGAAGAAGCTTGAAGAACAGGTTTATAGTACTGAATCCTACTAGGTTTGGAACTACTGTGCCATGTAAGTCGTCAGCACTCCTGTTGTAATACCATGTTTTGAGTTTCTCATCCGGAAAACATCTAAAGTTTATCCCATTCATTGGTGGTAGAAGTAGTTTATCAGAGCATATAACTTGTTTATTGTGGGAAAACAAAAGAAAAAAACCATTCTTCATCTTCTCAGACAGCTGAACTAGCATATGACAGGAGTTAAGATATTTGCAGCTGCCAATTAACCGTAACTGCTGCTGCAGAAAACCAGTTTTTGTATGCGTACCTGCCACTGTTCAAGTATCTGCCCACCTGCTGGGTTCATTCAGTGTCAGCTGCCATCTCTTGAGGGGATTGTGGAAGTTGCTAGCAGCCTTTTGCAATAATCAGCCAGCGGAGTTTCTGGGATCTGCTGTTCAGTTTTTCATCTGTAGAAGTATCCTAGGCATTATAAATTGTTACTGTGGTATTGGAAGTGTGGGGAAAGAAAACATGTAAACCTCCAATAAAATGGGAGTGTTTGTGATCTCTAAGGTCCGTATGCTTTTCTGACGTTTTATTCCATCTAGCCTCAAACCTGTGATCTTTCTTTTTTACTGTCAGCTTCAGAAAAAGAACCTCCTGCCCTCCTCCGTTACAGAAATATTTGTTTTCTTGTCTTTGCTACAGTTGGCTACTTCTGCTCATTTGCAGGATCTGTGGTGGTGGAGGTTGCTTTTTTTAAAACAAACTGTCAGTCTTCCGTTTGAACAGGGATGCAAAACCCTGAGCTGCGTTACTGTGCTCCTCCTGCCACCTGCCCCTCAGAAGTTCAAAGCCAATCTGTTTCCTACGTTTCCAGTTGGTAAAAAGTAGCGCTGATAATAGGAGAGGAGGAACGGGTCTTAAATCAGATGAATGTTGCTGTGTGAGGAGAGAACCGGTCTCTTTCCTCGTGTGCTGACTCTCTAGCCATTAAAACTGGCCAGTGCACAAACCATTTGTGAAACTAATGAAAAGGTTGAGGGCACGGTGTTGTTTTTTTAATGAAATCTTCCTTTGGAAATGCCTTTATTTACTATTGGCAAAGTAGTATGAGACTTCGTTACTTCCATTTTTCTCCTCCTTTTTAAAAAGCCCTCAAAATTACTGATGTCTCTAAAACACTGTATCTACAAATAAGTAATGTAACACTGTGTTAAAATGCTTTTACTTGGAGCTCTTGAATATCCTTCCAAGGTATCAAAATAGATTTTCCCAACCGCCTGACAGTTTCATCCTGTGCATTAAATCTGTAGCTTATTGTATATGACATCTCTGTGTTATATTGAGATTTTTCAGTAGGATAATCAGTAGGCAGGATAATCAGGCCTCGGTTTCTTTGATTAGAAGAAACCTCTGATTATTCACAAAAGATGTTTTTTTATGTATGTTTGTTGGAAAATGGCTGTGATGGATCCATGATGCCGTAGGGCAAAGCATGCCCTGAGTGTTGAGCTCAGATCCAGCAGAAGTTGCTGGTTTGGGGGTTTTTTTCCTGCAGTTTGGGTAGCTGAAGTCTAAAGTCATCCTCTGCCTGTGAGCTACCACAGCTCACTCTCCAAAGTTTATTTCAAACTGCTCTATTTTTTCTCTCTCTTTTTTTTAAAAGTATTGTGTCCATCATTAGACTTCCAGTCTGTCTGGAATCTTGTCTAAGATTTGGTGTTGGAGTAGCACTTGTATTACTCACAGCTTCAGAAGATTCTTGAGTTCTCTGTAATAACGAAGTTGATAAAAATCACTGGAGCGGGGGGAGTGCTTTTTAGTCGTATCTCAGTATTGCCAAAGGCATCCATTCACTGTTATTGGTAATATATTCCAGAATTCAAATCTAATTAAATGCAAATAGTGGGCAGTAATACAGTGCTAGGGCAGCAAAGTAGGTAATAATCTGGTATTTTGTTTTATAATGTAATTTCCACGTTCGTGCTTAAATAATGTCTGTGCTGTAAATTGTGGGCCAATATCTAAGCTAGCTGCTAATGTTTTACTTAAGTGTGGGCTTTAATTTCTCTGCGGTGAATATTCTTTGCTGTGAAGGGTAAGTTGTCCGGGAAAGTAGCATCAGCTGGCCTCCACTAAGTTTCTTATTACTGTGGCTGGGCTTGTTCTGGTATTTGAGCTAACTTTTCTTACAGCTACTTCGGGTGATTCTGCCTTGAATAACAGTGAGTGACGTATGTGATAATATTTCTGGGGGGGAGGTAGAATGGGATGGATCTTGATGTGTACTCGGTTGGTTTTCAGAAGTCAGTTTGTCATTTGAGAGTTCCATTTCACTGAAGTTCCATTTCATTTGCAAGTCATTTAAATAATTATTTTCAGTCCATAATTAAGAAGATGGTATAAATGCATACTGTATATGGTTTGAAGGAGTAATGCAAAGGAAAAATAAACATCTAAGGGTAAGCAGCGTATAGGAAAGAACAGAAATAAAGAGAGTGGGAAGGGCTGTGCACAGTTCTGGAATGTGTGCTAGAATAATTGATGAATCTGTGTATGGAAGCATGATAATTACACTTTATTCCTTATTATAATCTCCATAATTTAAAGGCAGCCCAGTCTTGTGCATGTATTCCAAGTATAAAAAGATTAACATTCAGTTTGTATCTTAAATTTTTTTCAGTTACTTCACGAAAGCCAAGGGATGATGAAAAGGATGGACAGGCATACAGATTTGTGTCACGAGCTGAAATGGAGATGGATATTAAAGCTGGCAGATACTTAGAGCATGGAGAATATGAAGGAAATCTTTATGGCACTAAAATTGATTCTATCCTTGAAGTTGTTCAGACAGGAAGGACCTGCATTTTGGATGTGAATCCACAGGTATATCATTCATAATGTTACACTCAAAAAGGTGGAGTGTAATGTTGATGAGGCATGCCTTGAAATCTGAAGGCTTCTTACCTGGCTGAGAGATTATGCTGCCAACTGGATTTGTGTGTTTATGGAACTTAGCTGGAGAAAGTTATAAAGAGGGTGGGAAAAAACAGATTGTGCATGGAAATGGGAGCCTTGGAGAGTAGCAATTGCTCTTTTTAACCAAGAAAAAAATGATGCTGAGCACTTCAAAAGGCAATTGGTAGGAGTTTCTGAAATAGAATTAAAAATCTTCACCTATCTTGTATTTCTACTGACTGTAACAAAATAGTTTTGCAGCGCCCCTTAAGTAAAGGGGATGTTTGAGCCATTCTCATGCTTTTTTTTCTTCCGTCTTTTTTTATTGCTTCCAGGCCCTGAAAATACTGAGGACTTCAGAGTTCATGCCCTACGTAGTGTTCATTGCTGCCCCAGAGTTGGAGACTTTGCGTGCTATGCACAAGGCTGTGGTAGATGCTGGAATTACAACCAAACTTCTCACTGTAAGCAGATTATTTCAGATTTACTTTGCTTTGAACAGGATGCTCTTAATTTATTTTTAATTTTAGATAGATTTCTTTTTCTAAAAGTCTTCAAGTAAGGCAAGATATTTGCTGATTGCTTACTAGGAATTAATCAAACACTCTGTATAAGGCAGAGTGCTTCTTCCTTAAAAATAGCCCTCTTACAGACACTGTTGATTACAAGAATTACTTGGAATGTATTCTTTGGGAAGTGCCACCTTTGATTATTTACAGCGAGTTACAGATACCTTGATGGCAGGAGCTGTTCTTATATATAAGCGCTTTTCCTTCACTTCACCACCTCACCCCCAGCACAGTTGTTTTTTCAGGTTTGCCTTTATGTTATAGGTGTGCCTTAAGAACGTAACTGTAATCCTTAGGAAAGACCATACAGACTGTTTAAAACAACAAAACAGAATCAAAATAAACAAACAAAGAAGCCAAACAAAGCAACCAGAATTCAGCTGGACCTCATTTCCGCTGCTGCAGCAGCACATGCTGCACCAGCAATGGCCGAGAGCTGCCAGAAAAAGAAGCATTGAAAAGCTTCTCCTGCCGTGACGTTCCTTGGATTTGTCATGTAAAGCAGAGTGGTACATTTTATTCCTCAGGTCCTGTCTCCTTCTCTGAGACCCAGCAGAGGCATATGAGAGGCATAGCGAATTATAAATGTTGTGTATGGGTCTGAACTTTCCCACTGCAGGACCAGTGCAAAAAAATAACAAAAAAATGAGGCTGGGCAGTTAATGAAAGCATTCTCTACGCTCAGCAGCACGTCTTCCCCTTCTGAGAAAAGCCCTGGCATGCTGACAACTCAGCTGTAGTTGTATAGCTTACATAGTAGTGATACCTTGTGTGATGCTGATGGGGCATTCCAAGCTATAAAATGGGAAGAGATTTAATTTATACTGAATGAATATGGGATTTTTTTGTCTTTTTCTCCTGAAACCTGTGGGATTCCATTCTGTTAACAACATGAGAGGCTGTCCAGCCCTAGTTGTGGACCTCAGGTTGTTATGGCTTCTATTATGTCTGTGGGTGCTTTGTGTTTCCTCCTTCCCCCAAGCACTGACTTTTGCCTTGTATAATCAAGAGGCAAGATTAAGACTGTCCAGACAAGTATAAAAGTAATTTCCTGCACTTCCTAAAATTTGATTCCCTAAGGGACATCCTTGCTTTTGTTTTACTTACTCTGTGAATAAGAAGCAGGACAGTTACATTTAAAATATGCATTTTATAAATCTGTACGGATTCTGCATCCTAACGTTGGACATCTGCAGCTTCCTGAGCAAACAGAGAAGAAATGTGCATTTGAAGTATTGCGTACGTCGTTGCTAGTGGGTCTGTCTAAACTATTCCTGGCTTCCCAGGCCACTGAAAGAACTCTGACTCCTGTGGTGCTGCATTTGCTTGCCTCCTTCATGTACTGTGAAGGAAAGGCTATTCACATAGTTCTTAATGTTGGCTTTTGTATTTACAACTGCAGTGGCACTTTGAAGATCTGAGATTCATCCCTAAATGCAGCTTTCACGATCCTTCATTTCACGCTAATTTAAATTCTTGGGGTTTTGGTGCTTTCTGTAGGGAAGAAAAAGGAGGCATAAATAAACGAACATAAGCGATCCAATTATTCCCAAAGCATTAACTATTCTGATTGAATTGTCAGTTGCCTACGCAAAGTAATGTCCGTTGTGCATACAGGGCCGCTTTCATGTGCTGTTATTGACTTCCTTAAGTCATTCCATTGAGTCATTCGTACTACGTCACAAACTGGTACTTCTGAATGGGTAAGGATGTGGCAAGTCTTACGTTCTTAGTAACTTCCAAATGCTTCCAACAGGACACTGATCTGAAGAAAACAGTGGATGAAAGTGCCCGGATCCAGAGGGCGTACAACCACTACTTCGATCTGACCATTGTAAATGACAACCTCGACAAAGCCTTTGAGAAGCTGCAGACTGCTATAGAGAAACTGAGGCTGGAACCACAGTGGGTCCCGATTAGCTGGGTGTACTGAGATCGCTGAAGATGAGCTTAAGTAACCAATAAAACCAACTGCAGCAAACAAAGTAACGTGACAAGATGTGGTGTAGATAGCGATGATAACTGCGGCGCCTGCGCATTTTTACTCTGTGTATATTCAAAAGTACACTGTTCTGACTTTTTATAATAATGCTGAAGGGAAAGTGTACTTAAATATGTAATTTATTTTAATTTTTCTAACTTTTTACAGATAACCTTTCTATTCATATCACGTGAAGGAAATGCGTTTAAGCATTTTATACATTTTGATTTAGTACCTTTGCCTTTTTCATCTGAGAAACTTTCGGTCCTTCACTTTAACATTTACATCTTGGTCTTACATTTTCACTGTGACTAAAAAGAGGATACTTGAAACAATTTTTGTAAGACTTGTTAATGTCAGTGTTTAACCGGTCAAAAGTCTGTAGCTCTTACTAGGAAACAACACTCATTTCTTTGGTTTTTTCTTTAAAAAGTAATGATTTGACAGGAGTAGAATTTCAAATGCTAAAAGCAACAAGCGGCGCAGCTCCATTGCTCCAGCTTCTTCCTGCTGAATGTTGAAGCATTCTTGATGTTTCCCGAATTCCTGATGTCTCTTGATTTAGACAACTGTTCTGTAGGTTCCCTTACGCGTCCCTTGAAATCACACGAAGCAATACCTTGCAAGCTGCTCGTCAGCTCTTCTTGGGAGCCAACCCGTCAGAAGCCTCTTGTGGTGGAAGTACCTACGGCAGGGAACGTGTATGCAAGGTAATGCAGTGCAGTGGTGATGTAGCCGGAGAGAGAACCTGATAGTGGAGCCTTGCAGAGTAAAGCTTAATATTTAGGACTGTTGTATTCATGCGTGTGAAAACACATTGATTTAAAAAACAAAACAAAACAAAACAAAACAAAACAAAACAAAAAAAAACCCAAGCCAGCATTTTCTTTTCTTAGGACATCATTTGATGTTTATAGAGTGACCTGTGGCTTAATTTCCTGAGATATCTAGCTGGGTTTTGTGTTCTCTTTTGGAAAATTTGTGTGATCAACTGTTGTATTTTTGAGTGTGATGTAATGGAATTTCTGTGCTCTTTGCCGCTTTGTGTTTTTAATTGATTTTTTCATTAGATAGCTTGTGAATTGGAAGCTTACTGCTAAAAAGCCACGCTGTTCATAATTTTTGTGCTTTGCAACATACTTCCTTTTGTGTTGGTGGCAGTTCTCCCCTTTGTAGGCTCATAGACATAAGTCACGTTAGGTTCGTCGATCAAAGCTTATGCTAATGTAAGTTTCTGCTTGACAAGAACAAAATGAAAATACAGCTTGTCACCGAGACTCGCTCTTTTTGTGATCACATTTTATATTATCCTGTTAGCTGTTGTACATAGCAACATTCACCATCGCTTGCCAGGCTAAACAGAAGTCATCTATTTGCTTAATTTCTCTTCCATCTGGTGACAGGCACCTTGCTTCTGAATTCTTTTTCAACACTGAAGTGTGATACAGAACACTTAAAAAAGGCCATTTCCTCAGAAGAGTTTCTGAAGGAGAAGAGGCCTGCACACTGTAAAGCAGCGTTGGGTCCTGGGGCTCTTGAAGCCTTCTACATGCACATGAGAAGCTGTTGATATAAGAAAAGCTTACTTCTCAAAAAGCAAAACCACCCCACCGGTATGCTACAGATGATTTTTAAAGCTGATGATGTTGGTTATTTGGCAGGGGCAGCTTAAGGTCACAGTGTATTTATTTGGAAAATGTTTGTCAGAACTGCGTAGGAACGGGGCGTCGTCGTGGCTCTGAACACTGAGATTTCAGTCTTATGGAGGGAATCTGAAAGTTTCGAAGGAAAATTTGTGCCGCTACTTTGCTTTATTGGTTTTGTTTGCTCTGGTTTTATTTAAGCTGGGTAGAGCTTTTATGTGTGGCAGCATCAGCACCAGCCCTTTGTTTGCCTTTCCCAGAGATGTGTTCTGTGATCCTGTCACTCAGAGACTGCTCTGAGAAATAGACGGAATGTTTTATGTAGCAGCAAAGACAGCAGAGCCGTTGCTTGACTATTTATTTCAGTGATTTTGTTTTGGCATTATTATAAGCTTAACGTGACGGAACTGTGTTTGTATACTGTGTAATAGAAGACCTACATGTGCTGTAAATAAGGTGTGCTTCCTGGACAGATGCGATGCCTTTTCATTACGAGTTAGAAAATACTCTATATTTGTGATGCCAAAAGTGGGCTGAGCTCACTCTTCCTTAAAGAATGGAACGAGATGATTCTCCAGTTTCCACCCCATAGTAGTTAGTTAGTTAATATTGCAAACATCACCTCTTTTCATCATTTTTCAGACATGTACTCAGCCAAAAGAATCCCATGAGACACGGGCACCAAGGGTTAGTCACAAAAACCTCATTGCTCCTATTGCCATCTCAGAGATCGTACTGTGAAAAGAGCCTACACAGTAAGCAGTCTCCCAGTAGCCGTGTATTTGCTGAAGCCTGAAGCTTTAGCTTTTGCTTAAGCTCCACACAGTGTTTAGCAATCAAGCACATTAAAGTTAGCACAGTGGAGCCCAGCAGCTGACCCTTTGCTGCTGTTAATATAGATGCTAATGAGAAGTACAATCTGAAGCAATAAGCAGAGGGTTGCTAAGGTTGCATTCAAGGACCGTTATCAAAGTGAGTGCAGGTTTTAACTGGATGGTCACTTGCAAGTTTAAAGGAGGAGAAAATACATTCCTTGCATCTGTTTGTTAAATCATACAAACTGAGAGTCCGTGTTGGCAGGTGTATCGTGTTTGGGAATTATTTTTTTCATCAGATATTCTGCTTAGATTATTGCTGCCTAGTAGGGTGACTAGATTGAAACTGTTACTTTTATTAAACCAAAGCATTCCTGGAGAGTCTTAGAATGAGGATGCCACGTTGGTCACGTACACAGTGGTGACAGACTCCACCTGTTAGAGTGTGCTAGGTCAGAAGTTGGGCAGGGAGCTGTACATTGCGCTGTGAGGGAAGAGATGGTGCGAAAGGCGAGTTCTGAGCAAGGGAAGCCATTTCATATAAGAGCTGTTTGAAGTATTCCTGGGGGATAAATAGCTAGGATGTCACGTCTCTCATTCTGTACTGAGCATTCATTTTCCAGATAACAGGAAAACTTTTTACATTGACTGTTAATAACAATAGGTGTGTCTGAGCGAGGCGAAGATGCTGCTAAATGTTTAAGATATGTGGTATGTATCACAAGATAAATATTTAAGTAAGTAGATTAGAAAAGTGAATTATCAAATAGTTGTCTGTGTATATGTATGTATGTGGATGGTGAAACAAAAATGCTCATGTCTGCTACCACATTGCTATCTCCCATGACTTAATCCAGAAATGTACCTGCATGTGAGACTTTAGAACTGGTACACTTCTCTACCTGGTTTATTGTGTTTACTAATGTATATTTTTCTAAATATACAGATATTTCAATCTAAAAAATCTATATTTATCTGTAATTTCTATGTTTTAAACAGTGCATGGAGGTGCTGTAAAATTCTGTACATATAGAGAGACTTATAGAAGAAACACTGTAGTTGCCCTCTGTATGAAAAGTTATACATAAAAACACAGTCAATATGCCAAGACCCGTAAGTTATTTCCTTAAATGCACCAAAAATTCCCCTAACTGTACACCAGTCTCAACCTTAATGTAAATACTTTGGTGCGTTTATACCCACGTGATTACCTTGCTGTCTCTGTTAGACCTGCAGGTCTGCTTTAGGTTCTACGTCATGCGACAACATGCAGTCAGTTAAAGTTTGGTGTAATACGTCATCCTGCATAGACTTATAAAGGGCTTTAATAATGATCTGCAAGCATAAAGTGAAGGTAAAATTGGAGCAGTACCACTTACTGACACGGGCAAGGGAAATAAGCCTACACCCAGGTGGTACTCTCAGTCTGCAGAATTCTCAGATCAGTGCAGCTCTGTGTACTCAGTCATACAAAAGCTGCAGGATAGCAGATGGGCTCTTCCTGAATCTGTGTTTATATAATCTGTCGCATCCTTGGTAGGCTCAAAATGCAATTTTTTTTTCCCTTCTGTCCTAACTCACGGTGTCCTCTAAAATCCCACCTGAGTGATTTGCTGTACAAATTGCCAGCAGCTCAGTGTTCAGGAAGTGTTCCATGGTTTGTTATGTTCTTTTTTTAAGGGTGATTCAGATAATAAATAGGAAGTTTTCTCTTTTAAAGACAGAAAATTCCCTTTGAAGCCAACTTTGCCTCTCTGCTGTGCTTAAGAAAGGACCAGTGGAGAATGACAAGTAGAGCACAACTCCAGAAATCAGGAGAGCTGGGTTATCTGTTTTTACACAAGCTGTTACTGTGAACATGATCCAACCCAAACTCCTCTCCCTATTCCTTGGCTTCCCATCCAGTCTTCATCTATCTATCTTCATCTTTCAGACTGAACTTGGAGGCAGATGCCAATTCTCAAAACATCTCTAGTGCCTGCTGCGGTAGCTTCCCGGTCACTCTTTGTGCCTGTAGGTACAGCTTTAACACCAATTACAGGTGGAAGTCTGTTGCATCTATCATGCTAATATGTATGGAGTATTTGCTTCCTGCAGGGTTTCTTGCCTCACCCAAATTCTGAAGCGCTAAAGCATTGCGTTGTCATTGCCAAACTTAACAACACTTCTTCTGCAAATGTGTTCAGAGATGGATTTATCCACGTTTAGATAGTGGTTAGTTGATACAAAAGACTTCTAGTCTGCCAGACCTCTTGCCTTAAATATCCCTGTAGTTCTTACAAAACCTCTCCCGGGCCATTAATGGGATTCTCCAGTGGAAGGTCCTTGCATTTCTCAGGCAGACCGTCATTCTTAAGACGCTGAGGTTCTGGCCCTGGCTTTTTTGTTTTTTCCCCACCCTTTTTGGTTTTCACATTTTTAACAATCTTACTGACGTGAACTGTCTGGGATTCTCACCTTGCCTCCTTCAGAGGACGCAGTGGTCAACATAAGCATTGGTATTTAAGAACAGTGGAACTTGCTGTTGGCAGTCTTATACTGGATGCAAAAGAAAACATTGTATTGCATTAAAAAAAATGTAAAATTAACAAATTTTCAGAGGCAGCTTTGGCTTCTAAATACTATCAGTGTACTCACACACACATTTATAGCTATATATAGAAATAGAACTTACTTAGGATTAATATACTGCAAGTAAATAAATAGAACAGTATTTGCTAACTTACTTGAATTCTCCATTTTGGACCACAGTGGGATACTATTCCACGCACTGTCGCATTAAACTGCAGAATTCTTCGTTCATTTACTGGTACTGGAGCCGGAATTTACCTGCTCACATAAAAATTCCAGCTTGGTGAAGGCTGTGTAGCAGTTTTACCTCCAAATAGATTTTTTTCTTCCTTTTTAAAAGGAGAGTTTCAGCAATATTTAGATTTTATAGGATACATTTTAAGCAAGTGTGAATTTTGTTCTCAATATTCTTAACTTTTTCTCATGCTAGTCGGGTATGGATTTTCTTTTGCTGCTAATGCAGAGGTTGGATGGGGAATAGGACCAACCTACAAGGCGAAAAGGGTTAAAGTAAAGTATGTTTCCTGGAAACATTTTTTCCCATTTATTCTTTTAGTGTCATTAGCTCCACGGTAATGCATGGCTGTACAAGTTTGGCTGTCTTACAGCTGATGCAAGTCATCACTCCATGGGTAGACAGCACTCACCTGGAGCGTGGTAAACCTCCTCCTACAGCCCAAGTAACTTCTCGGTCATTTGACCTCTTGTGCGATATATAGAGCAGCACTGATGACACTGCTTTGTACAGTTCAGGGAGTGGCAGCAAAATCATTGGCTGCAAAAATCGTTGTGGTTTTTTTTTTTTGACCGATTTGTGTTGGTTCCTCTTGTGCAATTACCTACTGAGAGAACTGCAGGAAGGGATTTTTCCCCCCTGAAAATGCATGTTGAGCTTTCCCTGCCCCTGACTCCTGCAGTATGCATCTCCTGTACGTAACACTTGAGTACCCCATGTAAGGGGGAACCTCTTCCTTAGGTTTTAAAACAGAAACTTTGGCACCCTCTCACCCCAAGCTGGGCCAAGAACTATCAAACCTTGTTAGAGTGTTTTGATTTAAATGTGTGTTAGAAGTGTCGGTGTACATTGCTTTCCCTTGCTTATTCTCATACCCGTTTTTCCCTCTTGGAAGCTTTGCATGATTTTTTTTTTTCCTTCTACAGAATATTAAACTAAACTGGATTTAAAACTTGTAAACGTTGAAGAACTGCTCTCCTGTAAAGAAATACTTTCTATTAGCTGAAAATATCCTACAAAACAATCTTAACTATTAAATACATTTTCTAATGTGAAACTGAAGCTGATTTAGTAGCTAACTAACTGTTGTTTGAATACAGTGCTTTAGAGCAGGCCGAGGAGGTGGGACTCGATAGCACGCCGACTTCCTATCGCTCAGCTCCTACATAGGTCATTTTTAAATTGTAACTTGTTTTCTAAAGCCCCCATTGCGTTTTTCACAGCTAATATTTTCACAATAAACTCAGCCAGGCGTAAAAATATTAATGTACAAATTGTGAAATTCTGTTAATTCCCAACAAAATATTTTTGTATATAATAAAGATTTAATATTGAAAAACTACTCTTTTGTTGTTGTTGTTGGTTTCTTTTTGGTCTGTCTGTGACTTGTCGCTAACTAAAAGATGCCATCCAGAGGCTGTGAAGGCTTACCAGGAAGAAAGGGCAAGCAGTGCTGTGGCATTCCCCTGCCCTCCTCTTCCAGGTTGAAGCTGTGCTAAGCTCCAGGACTTAGCTACAGGCTGGAGGGTGGGAAATGAACGAATAACATTCAACACTGGAAACTAATTTAAAGGGGGTGAAACAGGACAGAGATTCTCTAATGGAAGAGAGGTGGTGGTCACAGTTCAGAAATGCGACCTTTTAGCTTTTGAATGCACCCATTCCCAATCCTATGCAGAGCGCTCTGGGCCTCTTCAGCCATCCTACAGACGCTATTGCTAAAGCAGGGCTGCTTACTTTCTAATCACTACCCCATTAAGGGGTCAGTCTCCTACCTTCATGTTGTAATTCACCAGCATACATAAAAGCTCAGGCAGCTGTGGCCTGCAGCTGGTACAAGGTGAGCACACACTTGTTACTGGCAGCAAGGCTGAGGCCACTGGAGACAACACATGCCTAACTGAAAAGCAGCTGCTGACCTCATCTTCCCTTGTCCTGATCTGATTCTGAAACACAAAGGTGTGGAGTCTTCCCTGTTAAAAGTATCTCAGGGAAGCAACATGGGAGAGAAGGCTGAGAGTGAAATGAAGCGCCGATCTCTCCTGAAGGACCCCAGTGCTCTTTTACCACCTCTGTTTTCTAGGGAAGACCCCATCTAACCTTGAAGGAGCATTTTCTGTACGAGGCCAGCCTGTCACAAGCAATCACTGCTTCAGCCACGATGCACTGACTAGAATCTGAATTCATTTGGATCAGTGCAGCCAGGGTCCCTGAAGAGGCTCGCCTCATTTAGCTTAGGGAAGGGCAGAACTCATTGCTTCTGCTGCCTCTTTGGATCTATGTATCCCCAGCCTGAGCTGTTTTGAATGTTCATGCGCATAAAGATGCTGCTTTCAGAAGGACAGAGAGCACACAGAAGGGCAGACCCAAACCTGGTGGCTGCCATGCGCAACCAATGCCTTCTTTTTTGTAACTAAGTCTCTACACAACACCTGGGGTCTTTTTCCTCTGTAAACAAACCCCCTCTCATACACATTCAATACAGCCCATCCACACTGAAAGCAGTTAAGCAGTGCAGCATATACAAGGCTTACAACAAGACTGAAATCAGGATACGTGGACAGCAGCACTATATGGATTCATACACGTCTTCTTGCTGTCTGTGTGCACCGATTTTCAAAGCCAAGAGAATGACTGGAATCAGAAAAAGGATGCATGGAAATCACATACATTGATTTTTTAAATCATTCTACTGTTTTCACATACATGACATTAAATACAAAATCTTGATAAAAGTTACAGAGGCAACTTGCTTACAAGCAGTGGTTGGCAAAAGCAAACCTTCCTGTGTACAGACACACAACTCACACAAGCAGGGCAAGGTGCTCTCGGGACATTTCCATACACACCAGTGCAGCGTTGGGCCAAAACCATCAGCTTCACTTTACACTCACAAATGAGACACAGAAACACCACCATCTCGGTCTGAGCACCTCTCCTACCAGGTGCCTACGTGTCACCTGCTAACCACCCCTCAGTGTTGGCTAAAAGCACTGAGAGCCCAATTCATTGGAACAACAGCTTCCTGCACTCACAGTGATCTCTCCTGCACTTCTGTCCCATTTCCACGATCACAGAAAATTATGATCAAAAACAGGCAAAACAGTTCAAAGCACAAAGTGCTTTACATTAGCTCTGCTGTTAGTGAAAGACACAAGCAAAACGCTGAAAATGTCACATGGGTAAAACGACTGCTTTGTGGAGTGCAGCAAGGACTTCTGGTATGCACGTACCAGAAGGCATCACCATATCTCAAAGAGAAAGTTCAAGATAGAATGTAAGCAGCTGAAACTTGCTTAGCTTAGTAAAAACTTACTGGAAAACAGAGGTAGAAATCCCTAAGGTGGTCTCAGTTTTGGAAAAAAAAGAGTTCATTATTTCCTGCAGTGTGCAGCTCACATCCATAAAGCCAACCTACACTTAACGAAGGAAAACCTAATGAAGTACCTTTCAGAGCCCTCTACTTCACCTGCTCCAGAGTGAAGGCATTCTGTGCGCCAGGTCTGAAGTGAGCACAAAGCATGTACTGCATTGCAGAATGCTACATTTCCACAGCCTTTTTGCTCACTTGCTTACAAAAAGCAGATCGTACTTTGCAGTTTTCTCCCATGCATATTAATGCAAGCAATCAGGCTTCCACTGCTCTGCAGTTCTGACAACTATCAGAACAGCTATGTTCAATTTCTCTTCCAGGCTTGCCTTTTTTTCTTCTTCCCCTGCATCCCTTATTTACTTATTTATGTATTTTCCACTGCAGACAAACCGTAGTGGAGCTGCAGAGCAGCAGTGTGCTCACTCCTTGCCTGCACTGCCCTGTGCCACCTGGCTGCACAGCCCTGAGAACTCAACCCCAGGGCTCTCCCGTGCTCAAGAGCATCAACGCTACGCTGCAGGAAGGAAGAACAGGGTAGGGCAGTAACTGCTCAGAAAAGCTCCTCTACAGTCCCACCCAAACTGTGAAGCCCGCACAGTGCAACTTAAAGAACAAGTGGGAAGAATCTGGGTTCTCTCATAGTCACAGCTTTTACAGAAGACTCTGTCTTTTCCAAATTAATGTTCGTTGAAGCAAAAAGCCTTTGCGCGACATCAAATCTTCCTCTGTCAGTGAGAGTTGCCACCAAAGGACTGCTCAGTGCCAAGGTGCCATCAGCTGAAGCGATGTAAGGCTGTATTTATGAGAGAGAGAAAAGGCAGAAACAAAGACATTAAAAAGGCCTTTCAAGCGGTGCTGTTCGGTGCCGCACAGCTCAGTTCTTTCTTACAAAGCCACTGGAGAGCTTACAAGGCAGTGTAAAAGAGAAAGATTCCCTGTTCCATCAGCCCTGACAAGTACAACGTACTCATCCCCAAGCAAAGCTCACCTCCCACAGCCATGTTTCAAACGCTCCATTGATTTGTGAGGCCCCCCACCCCAGTACCACCCACTCCCTGGGTCACCCTTGGGATGCTGGGCATGCCGGCACCCCCAGGCCAGACATGGGATTTACTGTACCAAGGAAACCCAAATGCTAACAGTTTAAGTGTCCTGGTGCAGGCACCAAAACCTGATGCTGTTTTAAGGGATTCCCAAATACCCCTCCAGATTCCAATCATAATGAAGTAGGTGACTCACTACTGCCTAGAAAGACAGTTTTGACTTACTATAGCAAAGAGCTGCTCCACAGATTACATTTAACCCTCTTATTCTGAACAAACAGCAGCATTCATCTTCTCCCTACACATCTAAAGGGTTTTACCGTACTTTTTGTCACTGACCTTAAGAAACTCAGAGCAAATGCCAACCCTGCGCCTTCTTTAAATAGTTTTAATGAATGGCCTCTGAGATTTGGAGCTTCAGAATCTGCCGAGGCCCAAGCACTGCCGGTATCAAAGTGGAGCTTCTGTTCCCCAAGGGCAGGTGATTATCGCTAGTGAGATTTTTAAATGGGCTATGGAGACTACTAGTAAATTAAAACTGAAAGTTAAAATTAATTTTTTCTTGCTCACAGAGTCACCAAAATGCAGAAATGCTTCAGAAGCGAGGTACCCATCTGCACTAAATTACCCACACTGTTTGCCACTGCTGGGCTCTGACCCTGCCTAAGCAATGCTTAAAGCTGAAATTCACACTGGAGCCTGACATCTGCTTTATTGGGTGGGAACACAATGAGCCAGGGAACGCAGCCATTACTGCTGCTGGTGCCCGCATGCTACACGGGCACACTTTGATTACTCACCAAGCAACACAATGCCGGAACAACCTGTAGATCAGAGCAGGCACGCAGCAGGACAAGAGTGTAATCAGACAGCTCTGTGAAGGAGACATTAACAGGGAAAGATTGCTTCCAGTGAACACAGTACAAGGCTGGCTGCTGGAGTTCTGCTACGGGGCTCTCCTGCTGAGCAGCAACAGTAGGCTGCATTTCTGAGGCCCACGCGCAGGTACAGAGCCCTGGGAAAAAGGAACAAAGAGATTCTACACCAAGGAGAGCAGGGACAAAGTGCTCTGCTGGACACAGGGAAGAGGAGGTTGATCCAGACCTTTCCTGTCTGCTTCCTAGACTGTATAATCAAGGGAGATGGGCAGTGGGTGCAAGCAAACCCTGCACTGCCTGTCCTTACCCTTGACAGAAAAGTAGTGGTAGGAAAGATCTCCTCCCTGGCATTTTCTTCCTCTCCCCAGTGTTTCTGGGAGCCTACAGGCAGGCATACAATTTAGGCTCTGAATGAAACAAGAACCTCCACTCTCAAAACGTGTTGGAGATGCTGACCTCAGCCAAAACATGATTTGAGAGGAATGATATAGCTGACTCTGCCCTTGGGTAGGGAGATGGACTGAACGGTCCCTGTGGTGCCCTTCAACTCCGTAACTGAAATCCCTAAGAGAAGCATCAGGCATAAAACAGCTCTTGGCTCTTAATCCAGCTACAGTTATGCCTGGACATGAGGAGGAGACATCATGTCCAAAGCCAGGTGATAATGCAGCACGCTCAATTAACTGCACTCTGCTGTTAATAGCATCTGACAACCATTTACCACACCAGTGGCTGTCTGTTTTCTATCTCTTTTCCCTACCTACAAATTAGTTAAGGTTTCCTATCTGTGTATGGCTCATATATGTATGCAAACTGATACTCTGCTGCATGGTGTGACATCCAGTGAATGCTGCCTTGTACCAAATCTAGCTCATACTGCACTGGATTCCTTTGTTACCTTAATGTCAGGCAACCCTTTAAATATGACAGAGAGGAGAAAAAGCCAGGAAAGAATCTATCTTGGATTCTGCAGGTGACTTGTAATTAACACTGTGGTGTCAAACAAATGCCATCCTCACCACCTAGTCGGCATTTATGTTTAATCTCCTTTTTCAGTGGCTGCAGAATAACTCTAATTGCAGTGTCTCCACGTTAAATTCATTTTTGCTAAATACAGTTTGCCCCTCGACTATATATGCTGTTACAGAGAAGACGCCGCCTCATTTGTAATTCTCAGCATTTGGGCAGGAAGAACTCTGGTATGCAGCAAGAGCAGAAATTAGCCTGTCAAATGGGAAATGCCCACATTCAGCAGAAACTAGAGTAGAGTAATCTTGAGGGAATGCGTATTTTACAAGCAAAATCTGCCAGAGATCAAGGGCTGAATTTAATTCACAGCTAGGAATGCCTGGCATCGTACAGATCCCAGAAAAAGGAACAGAACCAATTACATTCTCTAAGCTCACCAACTGCTCCAAAAGAGCCACAAACATTTTACGCAGAAACATTCTAGAAGGGATGGAACAAAAAGGCTCTCTTCTTCATTCACAACATACCAGAGATAGCACTGATGAGGAGGTGAGCAGCTGAGAGCAGCTCTTCATCCTGAAGCTGATAGTTCCGCAACAATAGCTCATCCTGTACGCTGCACCCCACCAGCTGCAGGAAGTCAGCCAGGTCCTGCTGCTGCGCAGGTTTTAACTCCTTCAGGTCTGGCTTGTCTCCTGTGCAGAGAGCATCTAACTGGAAGCCAAAGAAAAAGCACAACTTCAATGAGGCTCCGGGGAGACCTCATTGTGGCCTTCCAATATTTGAAACGAGCATATAAACAGGAGGGAGAACAACTGTTTACAAGGCTGGATAGCAATAGCACAAGGGGGAATGGTTTTAAACTGAGACGGGGAGGTTTAGGTTAGATATTAGGAGGAAGTTTTTCACACAGAGGGGGTGGTGACGCACTGGAACAGGTTGCCCAAAGAGGTTGTGGATGCCCCATCCCTGGAGGCATTCACGGCCAGGCTGGATGTGGCTCTGGGCAGCCTGGTCTAGTGGTTGGTGACCCGACACATAGCAGGGGGGTTGAAATTAGATGATCACTTTGGCCCTTTTCAAACCAAGCCATTCTAGGATTCTATGAAAAGAGAAAAGTTTGAGTGCAAGATAATGCTTGCTCTGTTCTGAAATTACTTTTAGGAAGCAAGGAAAAGTTTCTTTATCTTACCACATCTTCCAGGGCAGTTAACGTTTCTTCATGCAGCAGGAGTTCACACAGACTTTTATATAAAGCTTTTTGCTTGTCTTCTGGCAGCTTCACAAAAGGTTGGAACTGAGCCTTCAGCTGTGACAGATCTTTCCCAAGAAAGCAGTAAAAAGTAAAACTAAGTACTGCTACGCCAGTGCCAGTAAAAACAGTTAATGTTTTTGCTGTGCATTTCATAAGCTAGTTTATCACCACATCTTTTCATCCTGATTTCCATCAGTGCAAGTTATAATGAAAGGCTGGAACACATCTGAATACATTTCCCTAATTAGCCAACAGAACGGCCATGAAAATTCTGAGGAAAAAAATACTGCTACTAAGAATTACCATTCCATACATTCCGTATTTCAGTAGTCAGTATTTTCATGTTAACTGAATTAACCACATACTAAGTGCACGGCCTGGATGTTCATCTCCAGACGACGTTCATTTTAAGGCAGAATGAAGTGCTCTGCTCATAACCTTACTTTTTGGACTACAGGTTAATGTCGATACCAAGTCAGTGCTATGAGTCCACACACAGAACTGGAGGTTTCTGTTGTGACGCTGACTTGTAAGTGTCCTCCTATTTCAGCAGAGGGATCCAAGCATTACACACCTTCAGTTCTGACCCAGAATGACCTGTTATGCTTCATGACAAAAATATTTTCTTGATTGAAACACTGAATTCATAACAGCACATAAAACAGAAACGCAAGAGAGTTGGGTGCATTTCTTTTTCCACCATTCAATTACGACTCTACAACAAAATATCCTATGACATCAAAATTACCACTGAGGTAAAAGAAAAGAAGTTTTCAAGTCAACAGTGTCAACTGGAAGGCTGGAATGTGCTTTTTCACACTCCAAAAAATACGGGCACGAAAGCATTCTTAACCTTGTTTAAAAGAAGCAAAGAGACTTGGCTTTATGTCACTCCAGTAGGAACCGTACTCTCTTTAAAGATGCCTTTTATATCTGAAAATTACTTTATTTAAAAAAAAAACCAGCTCACCCACAGGCAGATGGTTTTTTGTATCTGATGCAATACCATGTATTTGGATGTGCACGACAGGCTGAGAGCTGGGCTTGTTCAGCCTGGAGAAAAGAAGGCTGCGGGGTGACCTCATTGCAGCCTTTCAGTACCTAAAGGGAGCCTATAAACAGGAGGGGAGTCAACTCTTTGAAAGGGTAGATAACAGCAGGACAAGGGGAGACGGTTTTAAGTTGAGGGAGGGAAGATTTAGGTTGGATGTCAGGGGGAAGTTCTTTACTATGAGAATGGTGAGGTGCTGGAACAGGCTGCCCAGAGAGGCTGTGGATGCCCTGTCCCTGGAGGTGTTCAAGGCCAGGTTGGATGGGGCCCTGTGCAGCCTGGTCTAGTATTAAATGGGGAGACTGCTGGCCCTGCCTGTGGCATGGGGGTTGGAGATTCATGATCCTTGAGGTCCCTTCCAAACCGGGCCATTCTGTGATTCTGTGATGTAACTGTCTGTCTATCCAAATAACAGCATAAGAAACCTGCTTTAAACTGTGCTGGTGGAAATATTTTCCATTTTTTATCTAATTCAGGTTAATTAATTAAAGGAAACCTCCAAGTCTTCAAAAAAAAGGCAAGAAGAGACATCAAGCTAAAACCAACTGCTACAGTGCCATACTATTTTTTCACAAAATGTTTCGGCTTTTTACAAAACACACAGAAATAGTTATTCCTTTCTGACAACTCCATACTAGATAATAAGAGAACTTTCAGGACAACAGACATCTATTTTGGTAGAAATCAGTCTACAGAACAGTCATGAGCAAAGGGTGAAATTCAGAGATAACAAAAGTAATGCTCAGCACCAGAAACAGCTGTAAGAACTCAACCCAGAATTGATGCATGTTCAGAGGCCTTGATTTGTTACCCCCTTTTTCCATTCCTCATGTGCTAACCTCACCCCTCCTGCACCCCTACAAACAGCATGCTGTGCCTGCCACATTACATCCATTCGCAAACTTCCACTTGTAGCTTATTTTAATTTTATCAGCCTTAGTTGTTATGAAACATGCCAAGCTCGTCAGAAAATAATCACAGAATTATAGAATGGCTTGCGTTGGAAGGGACCTCAAGGATCATGAATCTCCAACCCCCTTGCCACAGGCAGGGCCAGCAACCTCCCCATTTAATACTAGACCAGGCTGCACAGGGCCCCATCCAACCTGGCCTTCAACACCTCCAGGGATGGGGCATCCACAGCCTCTCTGGGCAGCCTGTTCCAGCACCTCACCACTCTTATAGTAAAAACTTCTCCCTGACATCCAACCTAAATCTTCCCTCCCTCGACTTAAAACCATTTCCCCTTGTCCTGCTGTTATCTACCCTTTCAAAGAGCTGGCTCTCCTCTTGTTTATAGGCTCCCTTTAGGTACTGGAAGGAGCATAACTGAAGGAGGAGGAGTGGATGCCTTGGTAATTTTCGAGACTTTAATTGAGGAATTTACTGAGAGTATTTTCCAAATCATGAACAAGTATTTTCAGTGAACTCTTCTGTATGAAAGCACAAATGATCACTGATTTCATAGAGGTTATGCAGAATATAACAGAACTGACATAAATACAATCTTAAAATATTAGGGTTTTATGGCAAAGGGATTCAGTCCGTTCCTAAGGAGCAGTTCCCTGCATGTACCCATTACAGAAGTAAATCTTTCTGTCCTTTCAGTGCGTTCTCCCAGGACTTCCTCATAAGGGCTACAGAAATGAACTACCATCATTTCTTATGTACTATCCTACTGGATTATTTCCTTCTATCACATTGCTTAACTCCCTGCAATGTAATCATGTAAAGCATTTCTGGCAATACCTTTTTTCAACACACTTAAAGAAGCGTGGCCAGGAATGGGGTTTTCAGCCCCAGAGTACATCCCATTATCAACAGCATCTGGGTGATACAGGAACGAAGCATCTCTGAACAGCACTGAGTGGGGTGACGTTGAACCTTCTGTGCTCTCCTTTTCAAAACCTCCTTGCTGTTCATCTAGCAGACAGAATTCTGAAATCAGAAATGCAATTAAAAAACTGTCACAAAATACACAAGCAATAACTGAATGAGATGCTGGCTTACACCATTAAGTGTTCTCACACATAATTTCTCCACACATCATCTCTTCCAAATGGAAATAATGCCAGCGGTTGCTTGCTGCGTGCTATTACTGCAGCTCTAACGCACCAGCAAAGGCCCTGTGCTGCAGCTAGCAGCCACAAAATGTGACATCAGTTTCCATGAATTAAAGTACTGGAGCCAGCAAGTAATACGAGAACTTCTCACAGACACTGTGAACCCGAATACTGCGTGCAAGAGATGCAGACAGGAATTTTTTGTGATTTCTATCAATAAGAGGCACACTGGAATACTGTTTGCATAATCCACTCTCAATGGAGGCACGTGAAAGCACTTTCTGGGATTTATAAAAAGCTCAGAGCATCCCTCGCAGAGCTTCTTCTGGTCATGGCACTGACATACACCTCCTTCTGAGTCAAGACACAGATCCACACTCAAGGTCTGCAGGCAAGTGAAAATTCACGGGCTTTTCTGGGTCTCTGAAGGACTTCTCCTAGCCACACTCACTAACCCTTCAATAGACTGTCTCTTCTGCAAGAAGGTGGAGAAAATAACATACTCTTGCTGGATTCCCCTTTCTGATGCATATCTGTAACATCCTCTTGGAATTAGGAGCACTGCTCTACGTTCCCCAAGCAGGACTGCCTATGTATTACCACTGGACTGCTCCCCACTGCCCCAGCTTTGTGAAGCTGTGGGACTCCTGAAAGGAGGGAGCCTTTGGAAAAGTTCTGCTGAGAAATTTGCAGTATCAGCTCCTGTGCTCATGTGTCCAACTCTCTGAGTCTTCAGGCATGACATAATCAAAGCCCTGTGCATTATGCATTATTTTGATGATTTTTTAGCAGCTTAAATGCAAGATTTTAAACCATAGCGCTGGTACTCTGAAGCAGGTCTAAGGAGAACACAGGCAGGCTAGCAAGAGAAAGTCAATTTTGAAGTAGTACCTGACTGCAAAGGGAAAAACGTAACTAATCAAGCACAGTGCTCACATGTACCAGGCACAGAACCTAAATATAACCTTCCTGCAGTTGTAACAGTCTGTCTCACCAAATTAAGGACATTCAAAGCAGATGAGGAAGCACGGAGAGCACTCCATCAGCAAAAAGCTTTTTCAAAGGGAGAACAGACAAAGAAATCTCTGCCACAGAAAATGAAAGAGACCTTTATGCCTGCGTAACCCTTCACAGAGAAAAGCAAGCTACAGAGGAACAGAAAGTGATTAACCCAAATTAAAGAACTTCCCAAAGCAACAAGACTCAGGACAGTGGCAAAGGCATCACAAGGCCAACACGCTCATGTAACTTTCATTGATAATGATAAGGCTTTCACGTGAACCCCGAAGGAGGAAGATAGGGCTAATAAACTACCTGCCCTGAAAAGGGAAGAAGACAGTAAGGGAAATTAACACACAGTATCATGCAAAGTGCATATCTGCTGTTAAATCTTGTAACAGGATCGTTTTGTTTTGTATTAACAAGACTGCTATAATTAATTTTATAACCCATTAATTTTATCAGAGAAGGAAAAAGACATGAATGAAAGAATACATCTAATACTGTGATATTTTTTTCTGTTGGATTCTACTGCAGACTGACAAATCACTGACAAATCTCCACTGGCACAGTTAGACCTTGGCACTTATTCAGAAACATCAGCAAAAAATGGAAGAAATACAAAGATGACCACTAAAAACGATGCACTGATGATGCACTGAGATGCTGGAAAGATTAGGACTGTTCAGTTCACAGGCATGCCATAAGAACATCACATATATATAGCAATGAAGAGAACAACGCTGGTCAGCCAGGTGCCACATCCTGTTTTGAGAAGGGAGAACAAGAGGGCTTGCGGTGAAACGGAGAGAGAGAGAGAGAGAGAACTGCGCAGCCTTTAATGGGAGCAGCTCTTAGCTCAAAGAGAAAATGTGCCTGCAGAAATCAAACGCGCACAGAATGAGTGTAGGAAAACACTGTGGTAAAGAAATTGGAAAGGGATCAGACTTTTTTTCCCCCTCTTTCTTTGTAAGCTCAAGAATGTCCAGTCACACGAGCCAGGGCATTTTTAAGAAAGTTTACACACCGTTCTGCCATACCAAATAACTCCAACACTGCCTGCCAGTGGCAAAGAAAAAGGAACAGGGAAACATAGGTGCACCTTATTCCACACTTACCTGTGAAGAGAACCCCATTATGTTACACATGCTATTGGCCACTTTCAACCCCACAAGAAAGGACTACATCAGTCTCTAGCTTTAACTTCAAAGACAACTGTTATTTCCATAAACAGACACTGACCGCTGCTCAGACATTAAGAAGATGAAGGCTGAGCTCCACCATACTTACTCTTGCTAGAAAGCCCTACTTTTGATGTCAGTTCCTCCACCAAACCTTCTCAATGACACTGAGGCGAGGGAAGACAGTATTAATTGAAAAAAGTAAGACAGACGTTGTTTGAGAGAAAACATGAAGCAAGTTGTGATGTTTCTGAAGCTTGAGATATAACACTACATGTGAGACGAAATGGAAAAAATCAGAAGAAAAAAAAACAGAGAAATACAGGTCATTAACAACACTCACGTATTCATTATCAGCTAGAAAGACATAGGATTTTCCATCTCTAAATCATGTAAGCAGGCTATCATCTGTAACTTCATGGTTGTCTACCAGCTATCAGCTATACAACCATGCTATCTTACAATTGCTTTAATTGCACCTGATTTCTGTGAATTAGAGCTCTGTTATGACCATGAAGCCAATGCCCTCTAGTGTATCTCTGTGTTCACTGTATGGCAGAGCAATTCCACATTATTTTTTTTACAGGTTATGCAGTATTTACACATATTCCTGAACCTACCTGCTTCCTTAATATCAGAATTCATCAGAAGGAGAACGATGGAGGCTATTATCTGCATTTCTTATCCAAACAAAGCGCACCCTGGATGGTGACGCACTGGAACAGGTTGCCCAAGGAGGTTGTGGATGCCCCATCCCTGGAGGCATTCAAGGCCAGGCTGGATGTGGCTCTGGGCAGCCTGGTCTAGTGGTTGGCAACCCTGCACATGGCAGGGGGGTTGAAACTAGATGGTCGTTGTGGTCCTTTTCAACCCAGGCCATTCTATGATTCTATGAACCGTATCTCATATTTCTATCTACAACCACTCCTTTCTAACTTCCAGCCCTATGCAGCCCACCCGACTTCTCTCCTTTTTGCATAACATCCCCTGAAACCTCCTTTAAGTCAGTGAGTTTAACTGAGGACAGGCAAGAAAGAAAAATCCAGCTGACACCACAGAGCAGAGGTACCACCTCATCTACTCACCAAACCAATTAAAAAATACATTTAAAATAAGCAAAGCACAAGCAAAAGACATGGCAAGGAAATTTCTGCAACCATTCAGTGAACAATCTATATACAAAAGTGTAAACTAGACAAAAAAAGTCTGAATTCTAGTACTGGATTTTATGAGTAATTCTTCTCTTAGCATGACTGCTGTCTACACATTCCTGGTTGACTCCACATTTAGGTCAAATCTGAAAGGATTTCCAGGTGCCTTTGCAGCTCCTGAGGTTCCTTGCTACTGGGCTGCACTAGCAAGAGTGTAGCTAGGGGACTGATCAAAGTGACTCTTCATTTGGCATTTGAGCAACTTCATTTAGAGTGCTGTGTCCAGTACAAGAAAGACATTTGTATGTATCCAGGAACAAGTGTATTAGGTTGTGGATGCCCCATCCCTGGAGGCAATCAAGGCCAGGCTGGATGTGGCTCTGGGCAGCCTGGTCTAGTGGTTGGCGACCCTGCACATAGCAGGGGGGTTGAAACTAGATGGTCATTGTGGTCCTTTTCAGCCCAGGCCATTCTATAATTCTATGATTAAGTATAGCAATGCACCAAGACTGCTGGGAGCTGGAGAACATAATGGATAAGGTGCTGAGAGACTGGGTTTGTTCAGTCTCGAGAAAATACAGATAAGGGATGACCTTTCTGCTACCTACAGCAGACAGAGACAGGCTATTCCATATGACGACAGGACAAACATGCAGGAGAGAGAAATTAAAGAAATTCTTGTTGGATATTAAGGGGGAAAAGAAAGTTCATCCTGATGGTGGTCAGATATGAGAAGAGGCCACCCAGAGGGGCTATGGAATCTCTGTCTCTGGAGATATTCCAAACTCAAATAGACAAGAACACAAACAATCTGCTCTAACACTGAACTTGGATCCAACCTTAAAAGTCAGCCCTACCTTGGGGTTGGGCTACATGACTGCCTGTGGTTCCCTGAAACCCAAATTACTTAATGAGCCTGTAATTTAGGTAAACAAACAAAAAAGCATTAGTAGATCAGAAGAGCTGCATTTCAAAACAGAAGTAACTACCAAGGCAGTGGAGGCTATATAACATCATCACCTCTGATTACAGGGGAATGCAAAAACCACTGCCCGACAGTTTTTTCCCCACAGCTCAATGGCGTGTCACAGAAAACAAGCTTTGACTTACCAAACTGCCCATCACACTTTATAAACAGTTCAATTACACCATAGGCAATAGTGGTTGCAGGAGGAATCTCGAGAATCACGCTAGAATCCTTCATCATACTTCCACTGTCACTCACTGAAACCTGAAAGACATTAATTCACTGATTATTTCATTCAGCTGTTGTGCAGCTTAAACACAAAAATGAGTAAGGAAAATAAATACAGAGAAAGGACGTGCATTACTCTTCATGATGTCACCCGCAGCACACACGTCAAGACATCTGAAAAAAGAACAAAACGAGCAGCAAGGTAGGAGCACCAAAGTGCCAAGTGCAGGTCTCAAACTTAGCCACTGTGTTCAAAGTTGAGTCCTGGGTGCAGCTTTTGTGAAGCTCTATCACCGAAACTGGCACGCTCTTTGGTATCCTGCTCTACCCTCTCCTGTCCTGATATCCCTTTGCCCAACTGGTGACTGGTGCCAGGAAGATGGCACTTGCACAGAGTGCTGCTGAAATGCATTTCTCAGGTGTCTGCCACTGAAGACTCCTGTATGTAGAAGTGATTTGTCTGCACCTCTGAAAACATTACAAAGAATGAGCATAGCTTTCAACTTTGGCAATTTCTTCTCAATTCACAATGTCCTCACTGCACAGTTAATCTCTACTCCCATGATCAAAAATACAGCAGTTTCCCAAGAAATGTTATTAAACTTGCTAACACTGCAAACATTTCTGATAAATCATTCCTTCGCTGTTCAAATCAATTTGCTTCAGTAATGCTTTCTGCTCTTCAACTTTCACTGAATTGTTGGTCTACATTTTGCTGTAGACAGGATTCTACAGAGAAACTGAATCATAAGGTTGTAACGTTGATGGAAATGCCATTTCCACACTAAGAGATGACATCTTTTGCCAGTGAGGCAATGAGGAATACGTTTTACATTTGTAAAGTTTCACAACTAAGTAACATAGTGAGTTCTTGCAATTGACAGAGTTTAAAATGTGAAAGAAAAATACTCTGAAATCTATTTGGCAAAGAGAAATCAACGGCTACTCAGATAATCTGCAGATTTAACGAGACAAATGTTCTATTCCTTACAGATTTTATCCATTTTACCTTCACTATCTTCGTATTGCATCCCAGCAGACCGCTGACTTTTTCTTCTGTCTGGATGTGTTCAGATATTGTACACCTTTGTGTTGTTACTATCTTTTCTCTCAAGATGCACAGTACTTCACGTTTTCGCTCCATTACTTGTTGCAGTAAACTACTGTTTAAATTTATCATTCTGAAACAAAAAAAAGACACCGTTAACAACAAATACCAGAATGGAGACAACACGTGTTCTTTTGTTTCAAGCAGCTTTTATGAAGAAATAACGATGGTTTCTGTTTGAGCAGTCTGCACAAAATAATTACGTCCTCTTTTGTTATTTGGTAGCAGCAAGACCGTAAATGTCAGTACTATGCAGCAAGCCCTGCTATACATATTGAATTCCTGACTTCCTCCTCCGAAGAAAAATGTCATCTGGCTACTTTCTAAGCAATAATTTGATTAAAATATGTCCATCATATTATACTTTTGCAAAATGCCCATCAGAAAGGTCCTCACATGGGATGAAATGGTCTCAAGTCGCGCCAGGGTAAGTTTAGGCTGGTATCAGGAAACACTTCTTTACAGAAAGGGTTGTTAAGCACTGGAATAGGCTCCCCAGGGAGGTGGTTGAGTCACCATCCCTGGATGTGTTTAAAATCCGTTTGGATGTGGTGCTCAGGGACATGATTGAGCGGAGGGTTGTTAGAGTTAGGGTAGGATGGTTAGGTTGTGGTTGGACTCGATGATCTTTAAGGTCTTTTCCAACCTGAGCGATTCTATGATTCTAAGTATTTTCTATGAGCAGAGAACTCTAGCAAGACATGTGGAAGGTCAAGATTGCTATCCCTGGCTGAAGTCTTTTTTTCCTCTATCTTGCTGTAAGTGGCCATTCATGGGGCTAAATGGCAATTCCCCAAAAATATGATAGAAAGACTCCACTTTATTTAAATCAAGATATCTCCACTTTTAATTAAAAAGTTTTAGATTTATTGCATTCTGGAGTTTGGGATTTATGAGGTCCGTAAAAGCCTGAAGTCAGCTTGGCTCTTTATTAAATTAAAAATATCCTGAGGCCATTTTTGATCTTTGCAGAGTTACATGCTTATATGAAAGTTCAATCAGTTGGAATGAACTGTCTGGAAACCTTAAAGTTGATTGTTTAAACACAGGAAAGAAAATACCTCCGAAGCAACGCAGCAGCCACTAAAAAAGCACCCCCAAACATTCCTGAGATTATTAATAGAACTTCCTTTCTGTTGGTGAAAAGCCATGCTTTATGCTTGGAATGCAATGAATCTTTGGATTAAGAGAGATTGAAGAAACGTCACGCAATCACAAACACTGCCGCTCTCAGAAGCGTCTGCCAAACTGCAGCTATTAATTACACTGTATCTTGCAGAAGACCATCAAGCCTATCATATACTTCACAATAATTATTTATGACTCTGAAGAGGTGTGCTAGGCATCCTGAAAACATAAATTAAGGCAGAGAGAGCTTGCAATTTTAATATACGACCTAAGAAACCACAGGTGAAGAAATATAATGAAGAAACAAGCACAAAGGCAATTTGTCACTTGCTTTCATACGATGTATTTTTGCCTCCTTTAAAGCATAAGCCAAGAACTGGAGCAAAAGGAACAAAATATTCAAAGGCAGAAAATAAAACAGAGGTTTGCAGTTTCTGAATGAGCATGAGAAAGTGGTGAGGCATTGGAATGGGCTGCCCACAGAAGTGGTGGAGTCACCTCCCCTGGAGGTGTACAAGAACCGCGTAGATGTGGCACTGAGGGGCACGGTTAGTGGGCATGGTGGGGATGGGTTGACAGTTGGATTTGATTATCTTAAAGGTCTTTTCCATCCTTAACGATTCTATGAACCTAAGAGGCATATCCAAACCTGATTTAATCATATCCACATGAACAACCAAAATAATTTCAAGACTTTTTCTTCCATTTGTTTCTACAGTATTCTTTCTGAGGTAGATCTGCCTCAAACCTCCTCACACTCCTGGCTCTGAAGTTCAGCTGAAGAACCAACAGCAGAGCAGTGATGCGAGTGCCTCAGAAGAGATGTCTCAACTCACAGCATGGTTCAGTGAAGAAATTTCTCAGCTGCTGCTGGATGAGCCACATCAACAGCGCCGGGCACAGGCCTGCTTCAGTCTCCAGGGCAGCACGCCTCCAGGGACACTGCCTCAGAGGTGATTCCAGGTCCCTCACGTGGAGCTGCACTGCGTGCCAGAAGCACGGCCACAGCCTCAGGTCCAAGTGACTTCAGCTGTAAAGCCTGCAGAAATGCCTCTTCCCATTGCATTTGGAGAGTACAGGACAGAGAGTTTAAAAACCACATACCCTTACAAACAGTCACACCTTTTCTTTCAAAACTCTTCCCATGACTTCTGGCACCAAGCTTCCTTCCCTAGATGATCTCAGGCCCCGGTGTAACATGTGAGAGCACACCATGGGTATCACAGCACGGCCTGGGGAGGGCAGAACACTCTGCCCTCCTCACAGGAAGGCACAGGACAGTGACTCAAACAGGAGACAACACGAGGTAAACAAGTAACTGGCTTATCTAAATTAGCATTGAAAACAGTCACTGAGGGCAAACTGCAACAGGGTTAAGGTTTGACCATAAAAGCAAGGCTGAAAGTATTGCAGGGCAATGGCTGCTCCATCTTGAATGTATTTTTTCAAGGGCTGAACTCATGTGCTAGCTTAACACTCCAAATATCAAGAACAGAAAGATGATTGGGTTAAATCCCTGAGAAAACAGGCATGCAGGTGCATGAAAGTGCTTGTTTTCTTTTATTTTGCAGGTCATATTTTAGAGCTCTTATTCCTGCTCTGCATCACTCTTCCCATCTCTTTGACCATCTACTGCATAGCAATCCTGTGTGACCTGTACTGCTGCTGCACTCATTCCTCCCTTGAGAAGCTAAGGCACACAAAAGGAAACACTATGAAATAAAATGAGATGCTGATCTCCTATTATCAACACACACAGTACAAGTAGGTATAAAGATAAGGGTTATGGGGTTTTTGTTTCATTATTTGTTTTTCTTAAATAACCTTCCTGAGGTCAATGATTTACTATGCCCGGCAAACATGAGCAGAAAATTTAAGTTCTGGTCTCACTCACTTCACGTCTAATTGGATTTAACACTTCCACTGACCTATAATGCAAAGGCTTTTTTCACTTTTATTCAATTTTTTTTTCTTCTTGGATGGGGAAAGGAGTGGAGAAAGAACTGCCACAAAGGCAATTTGCTGCAAGTGAGAAACAGGAAAGGAGAACGGCGGAAACCAACAGAAAATAAGAGAAAGCAGACAACACCTGGCACCACAGCAGGCTCCCTCAGTTTAAGTCTCACACTTCTCAAACTCAGAGCTGAGAGCTCGTTCTACCCCTGGGGCACGCATCTCAGACTGGACGAGGCACAAACCACGTATCCTAGAACTGTTTCTCCATCAAAACCTATCCCACAAATCCTCCAAGGAAGGTGTCTGCCCCCTTGCCCAAATGCCACTTCTTCCCTGACACTCACACCATGTGGATGTTTTCCCTTCAAAACATCTCTCAGCTGCTTTGCCAGAATTCCTCCGCTTGTTTGGTCTTCTCCACTTCCATCAGCAGTCTGACTTCTTCCATCCAACTGCTGCTTGTTGCAGTGTCAGCCTTTACTCCACTTTGTTCCTTTTTGGGTAAAGACCTCTAGATCAGTGCCAGAGAGTAAAATCCACCAACGCTTCACTCCGCACTTCACACCAAGCAGAGACAGGTATTTCTTTTGTTAATCTGTCTCAGACATCACCCCTCTGACCTACCTTTGCTCATACCAGAACCCAGTACCTGCTGTAGTCAGCTTATTGATGGCATTTCACAATTTCTCCTACAGAATAACCTGACAATTACTCTACAGAACAACTTACCCAAGAATACCTAAGACTTTAGAGAGTACAAGTGACAGACAGTTCCTGTGTTTTCTATTCAGCATCTTCCTTATGTTTTAAATCACAGACATGCAACTGATTTTACTCAACGCTGTCTCGTAACTGTGACTTCATACAACTCATGTAGCACATTAAAGAAAACTGATGAATGGCTGTTTCATCATGCTCATAAATACTCGAGGAGTCGTTATGAATAAATAACAAAAGGTCTGCATCAGAATGAGACTGCAAGAACGCCTGGACAGGTCAAGCCAGTGAAAACTAGGTGAGAGCATGACTAGCTAATGGGCTGAATTTTTACCATACTCAGATCAAGAACAGGCACCTATTTCTGTCTCAGTCTGAACAACCGACTGAATCAATGAAAGCACAAAATAAAAGGCAATCTGTGATAGTACAAAACTATTTATTTTCAATCATGCCATATTTTATTACTATTTATCCTGCTTTTCTAATATGCTAATGAGCGTATGGAAGTGTGAAAGGCAAAAAAAAAAAGCTTTCTGCATCTGATGTGCACTGAATGCCTGCCATCTGCTGCCACTTCATTCTATTTCCTTCTCTTCTGTCACTGCTGTCCCAAAGCTTGTTTCCATCACCTAACACAACTTCATGAGATGGTAAAAGCAAATGAATGAATGGAACGCTCAGCTAGAGCAGACTGCCCACTGCTCTGTCACCCACACAGTTGAAGTGTGTGCCCTGACATTCAGACAGAGCCTCCTCTGTTCCAGCTTGTGCTCACTGTCTCTCGTCCTGTCACTGGGCACCACTGAAAGGAGCTTGGCTCCATGTTTACACTCTTCCTTCACATATCTGTTCACACTGATGAGAATCCATCCTCAACTGAGCCTTCTCTTCTCCAGGATGAACAGACCCAGGTCTCTCAGCCTTTTTTCAGAGGAGACACACACTTCTGTCCCTTCAACATCCTTGTGGCCCATTGCTGGACTCTCTCCAATACATCCACAATCTCTCTTTGCTGGGCAGACAAGAACGGGACCCAATACTTCAGGTATGACCTAACGCAGTCCCCAGCACGTACTGGTGCATATGAGGTTACTCCTCCCCACGCACAGAACTTTGCACTTCTTGTTGAACTTCATGTGGCTTCTGTCAGCCCATTTCTCTATCTTGTCAAGGTCCTTCTAGATGGCAGCACAACCCTCTGCTCTATCAGCCACTCCTCCCAACTGGGTGGTGTCAGCAAACTGTCTGACCTTGTAGCACTGATCATCTTCAGGACCAACTGTTCAACCAGTTTTCAATACACCTGCCTGCTCATCTACCCATCTTTCATCAGCCTCACTGTGAGGGTCTTATGGGAGAAGGTGCTGACAGTCTTAAAGAAGATAAAATATACTCTTAAATCCATAGCAATCTCACTGAGTTAAATAGATAAGACTGCCCAAACTCGGTCTGTATCAGTACTTTGAACTAGTGACAAGCTAATACAAATGGCAAGAACAATGCATCACAAAATATATCAAGATCATATTCCTAAAAGAACCCATTATTTCTGTATTGCATACTATGTCAATAAGCGTGTTCTGCATTCAGAACGTCACTGCTTTTGCAAATCAGGAGGGATCTCATCCCACACCCTTCAGCTGTCAGCCCCACGCTGAAAAGGAGAGCCAATGCAGCATCTGGAATCTAATTAAAGATCAGCGGGTTTCTCCTTTATAAGGTTCACCTGAGAAGCGATAGAAAACCCATTTGCTGCCACTCAGCACTTCAGCTTTCTGAATCTTGAAGGCTCCCACGACTTGGTAGAGAAGCTGTATCAGCATCAAAATTTTTTAACGTGTGCTTTCTGCTATTTATATGCAACCTTGACTTAAATAGCCTAATACAAGAACAACAATTTCTACTGTATTTTGATTAGGTTATAGAAATAATAAAGAAAATAATAATTGCTCTAAAAAGCACAAGCAATGTACGTCATTAGATGAAATCAAGAACACTTAGCTGACTCTCATCCCACAAGGACTGACCGGTAAACATAAGCACCATAATGCTTTGCATCCAGAATCACTTGCTTCTAAGCACCACCATTCCCAAATACTGAACTCTGCAGCATGCTCCACAGAGATGACAAAAGCCAGAAGCCATGGACAGGATCTCTCATAAATCATAGAATATGACCAAATTAGTAACTAGACTGTTTTTTGTAAGGAAACGACACAATTTCCAGTGGGAAATGTCATGCAGAAGCTGGGCTTACTGGATATCAATGATACGGTTTGTATTGTAAATTTTAAACAAGCTGTGAGCATCTTTTCTATGAACTAAGGAACTCGCTCCTTGTGTAAAGGTGCACACACACTGAACTGGGTTGTTTCACTACCACAGCCACTAAGCACCCCAGTGGCACTGTGTATGTGCCTACCTTCTTCATAAGAAGTCAGCATCTCAATGTGTTTCCAACTCCAGCATGCAAACAAACTACAGATCTCTTCCAAGTCCTTACACAAACAAGTAGCAAGATTCTAACTCTTGGCTGATGATGTTTTTCTGACAGTAGATGCATACTAATATTACAGGCCCGGTGTACACACTTACCCCAGATATCTTTTGCTTTGAATAAGGCGTTTTGTACAAAGATAGCAAGGTGCCTTTTTAAAACAAGTTGGGTGACTTGGGAATGCTCAAGAGAGAAAGAATATCTGGCTCTCATTTCTGTGAGAACGGAAAATCGAATCTTTCTAGAACATCACTGGTACTAAAGAAAATTACGCTGCTGCCAACCACTTTTGTGCTGACATCAAAAAGCTATCATCCTTATCTTCAGAGCATCAAAGGCTATCAAAACGTGTCACACCACCTCCTACAGACAACGCTGTCACAAATGAACCGCCTTCAACTCCCGTAAGGCAGAACTCCACTGCAGAATAGACCTCTGGCTTCTCAGCTGCTTGCCAGGTAGGCTTCTGCCCATGACCTACTGCAGGACAAAGGCAGTCAGACTTCAGAGGAGTACACGAAGCATTGCATATTTTCCAAAATTAAAATTGTTTGGAATATCTGTTCTTTTCCTCTGTTATTATAGAGTATAGCAGTGATCAGTAGTTCTGTGAACTGTATTTTGTTCAACGACTAGAATGTGCATTCATCACACTTACTCAACTTTTCCTCTTCATGTTTTCTACAAAATATACTACAATTCTAAAGCTTCCATACAAGAATACTGGCAGTTCTGAATTCAGTTTCCACACCATTTATCTCAGTAACATACTGGAGCCAAACCACTTTTTTGCTCCTCCAGTACAGTCCCCCAAAGCAGGGAGGACTTGACCCTTGTTTCGCCCTGTAATTCATGCCAACGCGTAAGGTGAAACTGCACAGAGGTGTTTATAAAATGAAAAGGAAAGATTTGACCACCCAGATTTCAAAATCTGGAAACTTTCATTTTGGTTTACAGCATTTTTCACTTACAAATGAGAGTTTACAATGAAAATAATTCTTGAAATGTGCCAATGCTACAGAATCAGCCGTTCAGTGATCGCAGTCCTCCTGACAAGTATTTCATCTGATCTTTTTCATCTCAATCATCCTTCTTGGCCACTGCAAAACATACCTGTCCTTGACATCTTTCATAAGCTGCTGCAAGTCAACCTCCTGTTTCCTCAGGTTCCCAAAGGAGGACTGGCTTTCCACACAGCCCTTCGCTCCGGCTCCCAGGTTGATCTTTCCAAATGAAGTTTCAATACTTCCTTGGACAACATCTTCGAATTTTCCCATATATTTTGCAAAGTCGGATTCCACAATTACTAGGAAAACAATAAAAGTAATTGCTTACCACTAAGATAAGTGCTAAAACAGTCCCGAAGTCATCAGATAAAAAAAGAAGTTAGAGAAAACACGAAGATTTAGTGTTAATGAAGGCAAGAACAGCAGTGAGCAAGTAAACAGATAAGTTTACAGCTCTGCAGCTTCTGCTTCCTCTGTGTTTTCATCTTTGATCAGCTATCTTCTGTGTTTTGCCCTTTTAGGAAAACATCTGAGGAGTGAAATGCTGAACTCAAACATTAAAGAAGACTTAAAAAGCATGATAGAAATTTATTTCAGCTACAAGGAAAAACTGAAGTATACCTGCCTGTTCAACAGACTTAATATTCTGCCATTACCTCTACTTATCTCATAACAAGCCTGTCCCAAAGCTCACTGAAAACCAATGGAAACTTTGAAGTCTCAAATGCCTAAAAATCAAAGGACAGTCTCAGAATCAGCTAATTTTCCATGTTAGTCACAACTAACATCTATGCTTAAGGACTTGTATGTTTATCTACGTTCAGAATTACGACATGCTCAGAAATATGGGATTCCAGATCGTTGCTCCTACTAGCTGGTTAGGTCTGGTGCAGCTGGATGGTGAAATAAGTACAAGGATCAAGTATTTTTAACAGTCTCTGCAACAAGAAAGGAAGCCACAATAAAACGTGTAAGCATTCTCTGGGCTACTATCACCAGCAGAAAGAACAACTCGTCCAGTGCTTTTTCACCTCGAGCACAGTACAGTTTCATGCCATTATCATGTACTAGAAACTCCCAATAGTATCCCAGTGGAGCTTCTAAGGCTGCAGAGAGCAGTGCTACAAACAGCACCGTATGGCTTGACAACCTTCAGCACTCGGTTGCAGCAGCCCATCTACACCTTTTTTAATTGAATATTTAATAGTACTGTTCTTAGCTAAACGAATACCCAAGCGAGAAAAAGATCCAGTCATCTTATTTCTAAAGATGGAGAATACTTCAGAGCAAAGAAGCCCTCTAGTAACGGGACTGAGAATAACAATGAAAAAAGTTAGGCTTTGTATTCTTTTCATGTGCAATAATAGCACTGCCTGAGTGCGGCTTTACCTGGTTTTATAGGTTTGTCTTCAGTAAGCACATCACTCAACGAGACCGCCAAGAAATGATACTTGGGCTTCTGCCAGCACCAGAATTTCTTCCTCTTTGTAACTAAGCTCAGAAGCTGCAGCTTGTCTGAGGCGTTCAACTGGGAGACGGGGATCAAGTCACCTCCGCTGTCCGTTTCTCTCACAAAATTCCTTGTTGCTTTTGCAAACATCTTGGTGAATCATTTACAGCCTGAAAGAATAATTCTGTTTTTCAAAACTACAGTCAGAAAACACAAATATTCACATTTGCACTTTAAGGAGTTCTTCACAGTACTGGTATTAATACAAGCATAGTGTTTTCACTCCACCTTCTCCACTCTAAGCTGGGAATTGTGACAGTTGCTACCATTTCCCCCAAAAGGTTTTCACAGTAACAGGTTAACGGAATTTTGGATGAAAATTTAAATAAGCAACAGTGAATAAGTAAAGAACAGCGCACCGCAAGCGTGATACAGAAGACTTAAACACTGCAGTAATCATGAAATTCATGAGCACGCAAATAATGAAGAAAGAAATGTATAAGAAAAGAAGCAACCCAATTTAAAACTGAAAAAAATCCTTGGAAGAACACCCACGGGTAATTAATCTGCTAGGGAGGAAAAAAACCTACACAACTTACCTCAAGTTCTAAGAAAAAGCATCTCCTAACGAGCACCCCTGTGGAGAATCACTGGGCTCACAGGAACACAGGTGCAGTGGCAGAGCCTCCCCACAGGCTCCTTCTTTTATGACCTACCATAAAATCACCTTAGCCCATAGAAGGTAACTGGGTATTATTCATACAAATTATCTTGTTTTAACAGTGCGTAAACACATACAGGGATAACAAAATTATTCTATAAAAAGCAACAAATATTTCTCCTGGCAGCACTGTGGCTAAGTTTTCTTTCTGAACTTCACCCATGGAAAGTCCCAATTCGCTTTTTTTCCTTCTGAACTTTTTTTTTTTTAACCTCCAGTGCTTTCCAATTCTTTATTTCCCATTAGCAGAACTACAGCTAAACAGAACATATGTTGCTTGCAAATGTTACTTATATCTGCTAAACAACTACTTACGTTATCTCATTCTAGCTTTTAAATTTGTCTTAAAGTTAAAAATACTGCCATCTTTTCTCGTGTAAGGTTTCCTTTTATCCCACATGATGCATTGTGCTATTTACAAGGAAGTTTTTCAGTATGTGAAACTGGCTTAAATGATAAAATGACCACTCAGAAGTGCTAAACATTCAAGTCTAAAAACCTACGTTTTCAACCTCACAAGAATCTGTAATGTGCCCAGGTGCCCATTTCTCATCTTCAAAATAGGGCGCACACACATTCTCCATTCATTACCTGTCCTGCTCAAACAGATGCCTGATTTGTCCATCACAAACACAGGCCAGAATAAGCTAAGGCAGGCTTCAAAGGAATGAACAGGAAAAGATATTGTAGTTGACACTTAAGACTGTGGGAAAATGGAAAAGTAAGTAAAGATATTAATGGCTGGACTACAGGGTTCATATTTTACTATCAGCTGGGGAAAAGAAGAAAACCACTCTTTGTAGACAGAAACTCAGCTTTCCATTAGCTTTTCCCAAATCCCATTTCAGATAATATTTCATGCAGTATTTACCATCTCACACTGAGATAGCTACCTTCCTATGAAACCTCCATGGCCTACTCTTAGTTCTCCCCATAAACAAGCAAGGGCATTACCCAACAGCACCTGCAGGGAAAGGATTTGAACAATGTCATTCTATGCTTCCAACATTTTGCTGAAGTCCTCTCGGGCTTCCACTGTAAACTGGAGTTGCAACAAACTTGGAGCTACGCTGACTTCCAGTGCATTAGCTGCTGTCCCCCAGCATAACCTCCTTCAAACATTTCTGTGCTTTATGTGATTGCTCACTCATTCTGATCCCATTCCCACACAACGGACTCACGTCTGTATTCTCTTAAATGAAGACGGCCCACCAATTTCTAAGGAGCTCACGAGAAGAGAAATTGCAACAAAAAGTTCTTGTGATTTTTCCTTCTGTCACACTCTCACCAAATCTCATGAGAAGAACCAGTGACACCATCCTATAAAACTCTGCTCTGATTCATGGTGGTTTGACTTCGCTCCCAGCTATGAGGCTTCTGATGGGCAAAAAGAACATCTGGGAAAGACCACAGAGAGCTTATGATAACTGCAGAAACACACAGGGCAGAACAGAGATTCAGCCTTCAGCCACAGGATGACAACATTAACACCTCCTATCCTTCACTGTGCTGGGATCATCTTTGCAAGGAGCTTATTTGCTGGTGCAGCAGTACCTGCTAAGTATTAATATTCTATCCAAATTATCTCTTTGTGCATAGTACCTTTAACATAAACTCTCAAATGCACTCCCGTATCTTGTTTCACTAGTTCACAAAAAGACGGAGAGAAAGTGGAAACTCCCCACGGTCAATATCAGAGAGATAATACAACTACAGGACTGAGGGCATCCTGACCACACGGTCACAGATTAGCACTAAGAAAACTCTCCTTTTGGAATTCCTTGTTCTGAAGTTTTGTTGAACCACGTCTGATTTGGCAGAACTAGAAGGAAAGGTATCAGAGCTGGTAGGAAAGTCCTGTCAGACTGAATTCAGTCCTGTAGATTGACAGCTAGGTGTGAAGGCAGGAAAGGAAGGAGCAGGCTCCCTGCCCACAGAGAAATTTAAAATTAGCCTGAACCTGGGCTACAGGCAGATTATTCAATGAAGAAGATGAGATCAAGCAAAGATATTTACAGCAACTTCATCATTTATTGCAGCTGTAAGGGAATGTGTTGGAAGGCCGACACCTGCAGACTGCAGACAGCCATGCAGAGGACTTTGGCTGACCGTGTGCCACCCTTCGCATCCTTAAGAACCGTAGAACCATGGAACTGTTTGAGTTAGAAATGCCCTTTAAAGGCCATCTCGTCCAACTCCCCTCCAACAAACAGGGATACATACAGCCCCATCAGCCAGGACTCACACTGAAAGACGCCTAAGTAAAAAAGCGATGGCAAGCAGCTCATGGATCATATTACAAAGCCTTATTTTCTTCTCCTTTCTAGATAATTCAAACAAAAAGCCATAAAATCCCAATGATTTTCAGTCCCTGACCGGGCGGTGCCAGCCCAGCCCTGACCCGAGACCAGACAAGGCGCCGGCCAGGAGTAGCGGGCGCTGAGGCAGCCAAGCACCAGGTTTCTCCTCAAACACCACTCGTGAATTGCGGTGATTCATCCTCAGTTTTATGTGGGGGTTTGTGGTGGCTTTTGCTCCCCAAAGAAGCCGGAGAGCACAAAGGCAGAGAGAGCCGCCCCGCTCAGTTCTCAGCGCGGGCTGTGCGCGCCCCGCCCTCCCGGCGGCGAGCACGGCTCAGCGGGGTCACCGCCCGCCTTACCGCCCCCCCGCGTCCGCCCCCGTACTCACAGCCGTCCCGGCGATCCCCGAGGGTGTGGTGCTCCGCGCCCCAAGGCGAAGCTCCGCCAGGAGCCCGGAGGAGCGCCGAGAGGAGGGGGCTTCGGGCCGGCACTGAGGCGCGGCGGGGCCGGGCGGCAGCGCGG
>JACDJE010000027.1:1344370-1591224 GCA_016647715.1 Pavo muticus | reverse complement strand
GGGGGGGGAGCAAGGCCCCGCCCGGCAGCACGCCGCGTGCGGAGGGGGCGCGGGGCCTGGTGCCGCCGCCATGTTGTCACCCAGCCCGTGGTTGTGGGTTGTTGCATTGTCCAGAATAAAACACCGTAAGGATTGCAGTAGCACTCATGCAGTGAGACGTTATGAGCCTACAGAAATACAAAGAGTAGTTCTTGAAGGTATCAAAGCATCGAAGTGATGCATTTGAGTGAGTCGTGCCGTGAGCTGGGTCCTTACGTTCCTATTTAAAGAGAGCATTTGGGCGAACAGCCACAAGTGTTGAATCACCAGATCTTAGCAGAGTAAAGCCCGGCTGGTCTTTGGAAGGAAAGGAATTGGAAAGGTGGATGTCTTGAAATGAGCACTCCTGGGTGAGAAGTAGTGGTTAGTGTACATAGCTGAACTCATACCCATTTCTTCCACTGTGTTAACTACATGTATGATCCAAAATTTCCAATTAGCTTCAGTGGATTTTAACCTATAAACCCTTTCTGAGTCCCATAAGTGACATCCTACCCAGACTATAACACTTTGTCCCACAATATTTTCTTCAGGAAATATTCCTTTCTTCTCTTCCAAGGAAGGGCAGTAGAGCTCTGAAGGGTCTGGGGCACAAGTCTAATGGGGAGCAGTGGAGGGAACTGGGATTGTTTAGTGTGGAGAAGATGAGGCTCAGAGATCTCATCACTCTCTACAACTGTCTGAAAAGAGGTTGTAACGAAGTAGAGGTTGGCCTCTTCTGCCAGGTAACAGCAATAGGATGAGAGGTAATGGCATTAAGTTGTGCCAGGGGAGGTTCAAGTTGGATATTAGGAAGAAAAGGGTATATTTCAAGAAAATGGTAGATGTCGCACTGAGTGATGTGGTCCGGAGTGGTCACAGGCACGGGCTGATGGTTGCACTAGATGATCTTAGTGGTCTTTCCAGTCTTAACAATTCTGTGATCCTCAGTGAATCAATGATAAATAGATTTCTTATGCTGTACCTGCTTTTAACAAAAAGCCTGAATGTAACTAAGTATCTGCATATGTGACAATTTACTTTCTTTAAAAAGGAGGACTCTGCTTCTTGAGCCTCATCCTGAGAAAAGCACCTCCAAGTCCTCAGGAGATCTCTTTTTAGGGTCAGCCCTGAGCTGCAGAATTACTAGCTCAAGGCATAATCTCCAGTGGCCAGTTACAGCACGTTTCATTAGCAGTCATGTGCTTTTCCAAGGAGTGGCAGTGTGTGATTCATTTCCAACGCAAGTGTCTGCTCAAGCAGATTTTGAGAAACAGGCCAGGAAGTGACACTGAAACACATTACCATGGAAATGTTCACTAGGGAGGGAGGAGGCAAAAACAGTGAAACTTGCCAGTCAGCTTAAGGAAGTTACTGGCGGTTAACTGTGCACCAAGTAAGGGGTGTCTGCACCAAGGATATTTCCATGTTTTCAAGAGAAAACATCAAACAGACATCTTTTATCCATTTAACAGACACAAGCCAGCATAAGATAGTTTTAAGGTGCCTCACGTTAATTAGAAGAGACAGAAACAGGTCTGGACACTATCAGTTTTGAGGCCATGCGGCAATTAACGTAAAGGCTTCAAACACTGATATTGAAACTGTCTGCAAGTGGGAGACATTTAGGATTGAATACCTGCCTTGATCTTCCATTATTCATTTCCATGAATAATGAAGGATGAAAGTGATGAGAAGCTGGAGATGAACCAGCAGTGTGCTCTTGAAGCCCAGAAGGCCAACTATATCCTGGGCTGCAGTAAAAAAGAGGTGGCCAGCAGGGAGAGGGAGGTGATTGTCCCCTTCTATTCAGCTCTTGTGAGGCTCTGTCTGGAGTACGGCATCCAGGTCAGGGGCTGCCAGTACAGGAAGGATGTGGAGCTCACTAAGATGATCAGAGGGATGTGGCATCTCTCCTATGAAGAAAGGTTGGGGGAACTGGGCTTGTTTAGTTTGGAGAAGAGAAGGCTCCAGGGAGACCTCATTGTGGCCTTGCATTTCTTGAAGGGAGAGTGTGAACAGGAGGGGGAACAACTGTTTACATGGCTGATAGTGATAGGACGAGGGGGAATGGTTTTAAACTTAAGAGGAGGAAGTTTTTCACACAGAGGGTGGTGATGCACTGTAACAGATTGCCCAGAGAGGTTATGGATGCCCCATCCCTGGATGCATTCAAGGCCAGGCTGGATGTGGCTGGGCAGCCTGGTCTAGTGGTTGGTGACCCTGCTCATGGCAGGGCGGTTGAAACTAGATGATCTTTGAGGTCCTCTTCAACCCAGGCCATTCTATGATGATTCTGTGATGATGCTCTTCAGATGTGTAGCACAGCCAAAACTCACAGCATATAGCTTTGTCCTGACTGACTGGGGAGCCACAGTATGGGAAATGCATGTGGTGAATGTGTTCTGTGTTAAGATCTGTCTGTCATGTGCTGAATCTCTGGAGCTCAGACATGACATAGATCAGTTGCATGTTGGAAGATTCTTTTGCATTGGCACTGTATTAGAAGATCTTTATGTAGAATGGACAGAAGGAGAAAAACAGAGAGTTTTGCCTGTGTGACAAACTGCCTTTGGCACTGTACAAGATTTGGCTATCTTATTTAGGTAAAGTGGGACAGACAATTGACACAAAAACTTCACAGCATCAACTTAAAAAATGAGTAATACACATCGCCTGTGAGTAATTACCCGTATAGAATGGCTTAGGTTGGAAAGAACCTTAAAGATTTTGTTGTACTAAGGGATGTGCTTTAATGGGATTGGTGGATGGTTGGACTGGGTCATCTTTGAGGTCTTTTCCAACCTTAGTGATTCTATGATTCTATGATCATCTAGTTTTTACCCCCCTGCTGTGGTGTCAGGTTTTCCACCCTCTAGATGAGGCTGCCCAAAGCCCCATCCAACCAGGCCTTGAATTCCTCCAGGGATAGTGCTGCCATAACTTAGCTTGGCGACATCTTTTGATGCTGTTGCTCCATCAAAGAAGGCCACCAGATTGATCAGGCACTTTCCATATTTTGGAAATCGTGCAGAAAGCTGCCTGCCTTTAGTTAATGCACAACATTCTACTAATTCCACAACAGCCCTTTCCCACACAATATGTGGCAGACCCTCAAACGTTACATGCTTTAATTAGGGGATTGCCTGACACTTTGAAGCTGTATGCTGTCTGATTATAAGACTGGTTGTGAACTCTCTGACCGAGACATAGGGGAGGTCCCCTTGATACAATATGGGGAGGAGTAGTGCAAGAGTTAGTTAGTTATGGGAGACTCATGGGATTCGCTGGCCAGGGGGAAACAAAATCTAGGATGGAGGTCAGAAGGGTTGAGGGAAATGGGAAGATGAAAATAATAATTCTGAATAGTTTGTTACAACCCCACCCCCAGGGGAAGCCAGCATGACCTCCTGATAATAAGAGAGTGATACTATAAGTGGAAGGCATTTGTGAAGAAATTCTCTGGGAGGTTAATGGGTGGTTTACTCTCTATCACTCTAGAATAACCGATAAGTAGTTGGGGCAAGATAAAAGGGGATTCTCACCCCAGAATGCAATTTAGTTTGAAAGGAAAAAAAACCAAACCAAAACAAAAGCAAACAGTAGTTGTGTGCTCTTAATATACTTCTGTGAAATTCTTCAGACATTATATTAAGAAAAGAAATCACTGAGCACCACCAGATGTCAGCATTGCAGAATGGTTATTCCTACCCAGTACAGAAGAGGTCTTTGCACCCTGTGAATATTATATATTAGATTTTTTTTTTTCTGGGATAGCATAATCTGTCATATATTTTCCAGTCATTGACATGAGGATAGAATGTAAGACCAAAATTGTCTGCAAAGGGGAATTTCTTAATGGTTATTTTTTGTCTTATATCTTCAGAATTTTTTAAAATGCTTTCATGAGGGCAGCATCAACAACTGTACTAATGGTATATAATGCCTCATAGCAGTCGCAGTGTTGTTTCTGGCTGCAGCCAGCCCAGCTAGAGAGTGCTTACCTAAATCCAGCCTCTGCATTGGAATGTCAGGAGTTGCTGAGAGCTCTCTGTTGCTGTATGCTAGGCTTTACTTAAACCCTCATGCTGGCTGCAAAAGGGTCTACTGGCATCAGTTCTGTAGAGGAAATGCAGAGAAGAAAGTGTGAAACTATTTTGGGCTTCCATTTAGGGGGAAAAAAAAAAAAAAAGGACTGTTGGTAAAGCAAATTCTTTTGAAGGTGTCCAGCAACATAAGCCAAATCACCACTGAAAGGGTGAAATTCTTCCCCCCATTTCCTATTGCAAGAATAAAAGATCTGGACAGATTTTTTGTTTCTTTCAAATCAGCCAACCAGCCTCATTTATATTGTACATTATATAGTAATTGCATAGTTTATACAGTTTTCATTGGTGCCAGTCAGTCCCAAGAAACATTTCCTGCTGCAAACAACAGCTTTCTCTCTCCTGCTGGCACAGCTGTCACCAGCCCCTTGGCAAAGCACCAGCAGCCAGGGACAGGCTTCGCAAACAGCAAGTTACTGGATCCTGCTTAGTGGAGAACAGTCAGTTTGCACAGTCAGCTGGAAGGGACTGTGTCAATCTGGAGTAGCCACAAAGCCATTTTGCTGCATTTCTCCACCTGTTTCTGTGAGCTGCTGCCTGTGAAGCTCTTGAAGGAGGCAACAGGAAGGCACCAGCTTTAAGCACTGGAGATGAGTCTGTGAGATGAGTTTGGCCACTGTTTAGAGGTGATCTGTTTTATCTGTCAGGTTTATCTCTATAGCTTTTGTGGACCAGAATGAAGAAAAAAGTGTTCAGTAGTGGATCTGTTAGTCCCATGAAATGAAACTGGGGAGTGCCACGCTGAGAGCTGCAGAAATGTGACAGACATGTTCAGTGTAACTCAGTATATCGCCTGTGCTGAAACTCAGATCGTGGTGTCAGAGTGTTGATGTCCACATGGGAGACATGACACTGTTTACCCTTCTGTAGAGAATATCCTCTGGCAATAGGGCTCACCTCTATTGCTATAAAAGCTTTCTTGTCTCTGCCATGACTGTGCTTTAAAGTAGCTGTGACTTTCTAAACATCTTTCTATGAAAACTTTGTGATTATTTGATGATTTTCCCATGATTTTAAGAAAAATGGTAGAAAAGATAGGCTAGGATCTTTGTGGTTACCTGAAAAATCATCTAGTGACATCTGTAACAATAATATGGAAGGCAGTTTGCATGAAGATGCACAAAGTGGTTCTAACTTTAAAATGTAGGTTAGATGACGGCCACAGAACTTTGCTGCTTCTTTTACAAAAATGGTAAATGAAGATAAAGGGATAGATGATGTTTCTTGCGTGCCTCAAAAATCTTTTTCCATAATAGTTTATTATGAGCCATCTGGCCTCATTAAGGTTTTATCAAAGACCATCTGGCTGTTGTATTGTTCAGACTACTCAGCAGCAGAACTTGATCATAAACTAACCAAATGGAATGGCTATCAAATGCAAGAGCCCCAGACATTTATGCAGGTCCTGCACACACACACTACTTTTAAAAGCACGTTATTCTACATTAATCCTAAGAAAGACATGAAAAAATCTAATCTGAAATGATTTTATCGTTCATTAATTTTATTAATCTTAAAATTATTTCTGAGTTTCTTTTCTTTCCATTTTTTTAATCTGGTTTTTGAGCAGCTGGAACACGAGCTGTACTGTCGAATGGCTGTATTAAAGTAAGAAATACTAGGATTTCTTCTAAAAATGTTGCACATAGAGGAAGATAGATTTCATTGAGCCTCAAAAACTGAAGCTTTTTACCTTTGCACATAGATCTTTCAGAGTGTTAGCACTTTGGCAGGGTTCTTTAAAATATAACTGTGCAGCACATAGCGCTACTTAAAGGACAGTTGTACAGTACCTAGTACTAATGGTAGCTAAGTAGAAGTGCTTCTAAATGATTACATGATATGCATTGATTTAATAAATTATACTCCAATTAATAATTGTTTCACTCTTGCATTTTCAGATCAATGAAAACATGATCTTAAAATTAGTGCTGTTCATATTGTAATTTATAGACAACCGTAAGGCTACAAGGGGTGGAAGAATCATCAGTCATTATCGAATCATTAAGGTTGGAAAAGACCTCTAAGCTCATCAAGTCCAAGTGTCAGTCCATCACCACCATGCCCACTGAGCCATGTCCCTCCGTGCCACATACACAGAAAGTGCAGGACAAAACTGGGAAACCAGGAGGAGTTAAAGGATCTCTGGGAAGGAGCCTGTGCTGAAGTTGCCTGTAGCGAGCAAAGCTGCCTGTAAAGAAGAAATTTCTTTGATCAACTCCTAACTTTTCTCCTGGCTCACGCAATTGCTCTTACATCCTCTGAAAGGATGCGTATGCACAAGCACTCTCAGATCCAACTGTGAGAGCAAATTGTTTGGGTGGAATTTTCCAAAGAAGCTGCAGAAGCTGGCAGTTTCTCACGAGGCAGCAGGCCGGATGGTGTTTGTGTTACAATGGAACATAACTGGAGCACGGCCGTAGTCAGACCAAAATGTTCAGAAGCTAACATTAATATTTCATTGAATAACAGCAGATGGATGTTTTCATCTATTGCAACATTTGTAGCTATAGCTTTATTATGATTTAAAACAAATTTTGCGTCTCTCTTTTGGTTTTTGTGGCTCAATTGTTGTATTTCCCAATTATTATGCAATTCCTTAACCTTCATTCTCATTATGTGTTAACTGTCAGCTCTTTCAGAGCTGAATTATGACTAGCATTCCTGTTGCAGGGCGAATTGAAAAGAATCTCTCTAGAAGAATAAAGTAAATGCATTTTTTAGTACCTACAGAGCTGGAAATGGAGAAATTGGTTTTGAGAGCTTTGAAGCAGGCCATGGCTCATATAAGAAGTGGATATGCTGAGGAGATGATTGCAAATGGAAAAAAAACCAAAGGGTTTTGAGGAGCTGTGGGGCTGTGTTGCCACAATGGGGTGAGATGGAGCTCCTGCGGTTTCTCAGGGTCGCTGCAGCAGGAGCTGCCAGCGACCATCTTCATCATCTGCTGCAGGAAGGCACATGGCAAGTGGGGACTAAAGGTAAGAACAGACCCCACTTTGCACAGGGCTGATCATTCAGACACTGTGGTAGGAACATACTCAGTTTCCCCACTCTAATATGAAGCAGTGTGAGAAAAGCACAGTTCTTGTCAAAACAAGGAGTAAGGACTGGCAAGCAGCTCAAAAATGTGTGGGCTGCTAAGTGTGGATATTTATGCTATTTGTTATATAACAGTTACACTGTAGACCAGGTATTAATTGCACTGCAAAAAAAGTCAGCTATGAAACAGCATTGGTCTGTTCTCTCACTATTAAAAATACATTTTTCTGTGCTCTTTTACAGGAAAAACTGGTGTCCTTGCTCCTTGTACTGCCCTTGTTTGTCTGAATGACACACTGATTTGGATGAGCAGCTTCTGAAAGGGATGATGCAAGTGACCTTGGGTGGATGACTTTCTTATTCCCAGAGCCACCTTCTTGGCAACTGGGGGACAAGGATGTGCTTCCCTTCTACAGAATTGGTTGTAGTCAACTTGAGCTGGGTTTTACTTGGCTTTTATGTGGCTGCGGTCCAGTTTCACCAGTACAAATATACTACAGTGTGAGCAATGCAACTTGAAAGAGAGAAGGAAGACCAGCTGTGTCCTGAGAGGAAGTGGTAGTGCAAAGGGAAGCAATGAGCAACCACTACTATGAACACATGAACTGCAGTCATTCTTTCAGCTAGGACCTCACGACTGCACACTTCAGTACTGAGAATCTTGTTTTAACAATATATACTCTTCCCCCTCATCCCTTCTCCCATCGTTTCAAACAAAGTCATTCCTGTTGGTATCTATATTGGAGCCAGCGTCAGAGAACAAAGCATTCATATGAGCATCGGATTGCTGAAGCTTTGTGACTAGATAAAATACAATGGAGCTCCTACCACGGCCTTTCATGCAATGTGGCACATCTCTTCCAATTTCTGATATCCACAGAAGGTAAGAATATAATATCCATGAGTTAAGGATGAGTTAGGCTTGCAACCTCTTGGTACCTAGAGAACTCAGACAGAAAAAGTCAAGTCTGCTCTCACTGACCCATTGCAGTGCCCTTTTTCAGGCAAACTTCTCAGCATAAGTTTTTCCCATGAAAGGACTGAAGAATTTGGTGCACTGTTTTTGAACTTTATAAGAAAACTGATTTTCTCATCCCAAATACCTGTTCCAGCTATTACGTAGCTCTGTTTTCACAAGATTGGATTCAGTGACCAAAGTGCAAGCAGCAAACAACTACTACAAGTAGGATGATCTCTTGACTTCGCTCCATCTTCAGTTTGACAACGGCTGAGGTGATAACAAACAGTAAACAGAACAGTAAATCTTTCTCTCAGTTATTGGACAGGTTCTTATCCATTGATAAATCTACATAATCTTCCTTCCTCTTGGCAGCAATCAGTGCATTTCAGACATACCCTCATAAAATCTCAGAAGGAAAAGATTTTTCAAGGCTTGTACTGCAATAATTCAAAGCGGTTTTACTGCAGCCTTTATCATGGTGCTTTTTTTTCATATGTAAAGAAAAGCGAGAAGTTTGTAATTTAGGAATTACAGTTTATTAAATAAATTCTTCATAAAGAAAAGCAATGTTAACTATGCAAAACAAAACAAACAAAACATATTTTCCAGTTGACAGCTGATCTCGTTAAAACAGAAACTGAACTATCAGCTCAAACAAAATCCTTAAAGAGAGATAGTACCCTAATAGAGAAAGCCAAGTAATTCGCTAAGTCAATGAAATTACAAACAGGAACTGCAGCTGATGCGTTTGTATGTGACATCTTAGCTTCCAGGAATTTATTATTGTTCCAAGAGCCTACAAAAATATACATCAATGAATCCAAAGACTCAAGTTCTCGGTTAAATTAAGACTCCGCTACACCCCGCTCAGTAGAGGAGCTTTGATTTATCTCAGATGAAGGTTTACACATAGCAATTTCAATTATTTCCCTTGGAGCAGAGTAAGCAAAGATAGCAATTCATAACTACACAGCAGAACTTGGTATGTGGCTAGCTTTTAACATCCTTAAAAACCTGGACTGACCCTATGAGTTTCTATGTATCTTGCACTAGAAGTGGGGGAAAGGGGTCTAAGTTAAATATCAACAAATTGAGGATGGAAAGCAATGTATGCAAGAAATGCAAGGGATGCATTATAAAAAAATAAAGAAAGAAGCAGCCAATATGTGACAGTTACTGTGCAGAGCAAACTTTGCCCAGCTGTCATTGTTTTTCCTCACGCTATGGTGCTTTGAATCATTTCGCAGTAAGCACTGACTTTTAAGTAGAGATTACTGTAAATGAACAGACAGCTGAGGTGAAACACCAATTGGATGCAGGGTCTGCATAAGCCACGTTCACCTTACCCTTCTGTGAAGCAGAACAACACCCTCTGTCTGGGAAGCACTGATCACAAAGAGGGAACTTGGCAACCATCAGGAGTTCACCCATATCCATCCTCATGAGAGAAGTTTCTATTGCCTGAGGTCTTTGTGATAAGGAGCATAAGTAATAAGGATGCCCTGCCATCTTCCTCTCCCTTTTATAATTGTGGAAAAAAAAAAAAACATCATTAATTCTGTAAACTTTTTTTTTTTTTTTTTTTTCCCCCATTGACTTGCTCTAAATGCCAGCTGTTTCAGGTACAATTAGAGCAGATTAGATCTCTCTGAAATTAATTGGTAATGAAGTGATTCCATTGACATCATGAGTAAGTTCTAAATTAGAAACTCGATACACGATCAGAATGGATGGATTTCACAAAACAGGAGGTGATTGTTGCGCTCTATAAAAGCTGCATTTCTTGTGGCCTCTCCCCTTTTCCTGCTTCATAACACAGCTGAGGATGTTTTGTGAGGTAACAGATTCGTTGATCCAATTTTCCCAGCTCTTCCTGGAACATCCATGTTTCCTCCTACCAAACCTTTTTTACACGGTGAAACTGGGAAGCGCTACAGAACTGCAGTCTGGAATTAGAGCTTTGTCAGGGACCACCCTTACTGTATTTCCACCTTCTTCAAGACTCTAATCCATCTGTACTGCATCTTATACACACACGGTGGGACTGTCAGAAGTCGTTGACTAGCAGAGCTGTACTAAACCACCGTTTCTGAGGGAGAAAACATCACATTGATAGTTTCCTTCCGGTTATTTATTTTAAATAGCAAACAATATGTTTCCTTGTTTTAAAAGTTGTTTTCTCGAGAATGTGCAGTTTGTGATCTGCACTTTCATGCTAATACATAACATTTGTGTTGCACATCTGTCTACTAAAAACTGCTTACAACTGAGTGCTGTAATTGAATTTTTCCTGCTCCACTGTCTGGTGTAATAGCCATGCAACTGTACCATGCACGCAGCTAACTGGCAAACAACTGGAAAACTGCTGATGTTAACTACTGGGCAGATTGTAAGAGTGATAAATAAGACTTCCAGCAGATGGAATCTCTTTTGTACTTGCCATTTTAGAAGGTGTAAAAACCACAGCTAAAAAACAGTAAAAAACTACAGCAGCTAGCCTGGTTTCAGCTGTCACTAACAGCCTTTGAAGAAAGATGCTTACAAGTCCTGGGAAAAAGTGATAGTGCTTTGTGGCCTTTTGCAAGCATGATTTATTAACATCCAACTAAATTGGTTACAGAGACAAAAATGTAAATGAAATCAAGGTGCATCAAGGTGCTCCAATGTTATTACAGATTTTTGCATTAAGTGAAGCAGAAAACAGGAACGATGCTGACTACAGAAAATTTGCTCAAAAATCTGAAAGCTGGTGGTCATTCTAGCACAGAAAGTAGCTTTCCTCATCCCAAAATCTTTAACACCCTATCAAAACATACAACAAAGTCAGTATTTAGCAGCACTGCGTATGTAATACCTCATACACGTGGCATGTACTGGAACAAGTAAAACACCAAACATAAATAGAGTTTTCAGGAATACCAGATATTCTCACCATCACCCCAGAGATGTGGAGGTGAAAGAGTTCAGCATTTCTAGTGGATCAATCTCCAAAACTTTCCCATAAGTTTTAATACAGTTTTGTTTTATACAGCAGCAACACCAAATTGACGACTTGTATATATAAGAAAAAGAATCACTTAAAATATTTGTTTTACATACAGCAACTATTTATGTGGGAAATTTCTCTTATTGCTTTCAAAAACTAAGCAAGAACAGCATCAAAGAACTGAGCAGCACAATACTGTGTTTGGTGATAAGTTACAGCACTTACTAAGTTTCAACAGATAAGCCAGATGAGATTTGCAAGTCCTTAACAACTCCAGCTGCTGGACTGAGTTGCACCCACCAGTAGCTAGAAGATAGAAAGGATGAAGCAAAATCCATGAATGAAAACATACCTAATCTAAAGAGCCTTGCATTTTAGCATCACTCCTTTGAATAGCACCATCCAGCTCCAGCTCGTGCAAGGTGTACTCAGTTACGTGGAGAAGATGGATTTCACCCTTCACTGTTACATAGGTGTGGTAGTCCAGGTTTTGTATTCCTCTTCAGCATGCCCCCGCTTCCTATGAGTTACATACAAAATCTGGACAAAATAAGATATGCTGAAAATTTTTAGCTCTGAAAAGCTGATCATCCAGAGACATAATAGAACAGATTTACACAAAAGCAGATGCAAGAACATAAACTAGGAGTATGCTGAGCAGATGTAGCTGCACCATTGCCAGGCTGTGGTCTGACACCAGAGCACCAGCGTGAAGAAAGTCTTGTTCACAGTCAAGGGAAAAGTACAGAAATAGGCCACAACGTTTATGGAAAAAAAAGTAACTATGTTTTGTCATTTAAAAGCTTGTCAGAATGGGATGTTCTACTACTTTCCAGGATTGTCTTTTTAGTAAAGAGAAAATGGGACATTGAATAAGGACCTTTAGATGTGAGGGGGCCTAAAAGCAGTGTAAACAGCTGAGGGAAATTGAAGGGCAGAGACTTTATTTTTTTATTTAAGAACAGCACTGAACCTTTCCCCAGCCCCAAAGCTGCCCCTGGTTGTATGTCCCTTTGTATTCCTTTCTGTCCAGTGAACTCATCTAACAGCCTGAAACTCTTTCAGGGACACTAAACAGTAAGCTGCCAAATAATAAGGTGACTGTGTCTGCAACCACCACCTCCTCCAGGGACCAGATCTTAAAATAAACCAGTAACCTGTTTCAGATCCTTCAAAGGAATATAAGTTATGTATAAATGTAGATTATCCAAGCTCTGTATGAAGAATCTAACTACTTGACTGGATCTGTATTTCAAAAGCACCCAAAAAATAGATTAATGCAGGCAAATTGACACAAAGCATATATCAGAGAGTAAAGATTAAGAAAGGAATGCAATGATGAATGGCACACACTACTTCCACTCAGTCTGTCTAGCACTTTGTACTAACAAGAGTAGTGTCCTAAATAAGTTACGCTGTAACACCAAACTTTGCACCAAAATCTGATTGTGTCAAGCCTGTAAATCTGGAAGTACAGCTGTGGGTTTCTGTCTCTATGAACACTATTTCCCTGGAACCTTTTCTCTCTTTGCTTTGCAATTTGAAAACTGAGTCAGTGTTGTAACACTCAAAGGCATGAGCTGTTCCATTACCTTGATGTAAATCTGTAGTAAGTTTCTTGCTCTGTGAAGGGGTGCACAGAGAAGGGGAGAGCTAGATGAGTGGTGCTCAAACTGTCCCCCTAAGTTATTTGAAGCAATGCTTACAAAGTCATCTAGTAAGAGTGCTAAAACAGGAGGCAATGGTCCTCGGGAAATTTTAAGATTGATGCACTGAGTGGAACAGTTTGGGAATCACTGCTGTGCAGGAAAGAAAACAGTCACCTAATACCTTATGTCTATACCTTACGTCCAGCACTCGGGGTAGAAATGTGGGGATGAAGTCCCCAGATGTCAGTTATTAAAAGCAGCAGATCTCCCCTAGTGCATTGCTGAAAGAGAATGGAAGTCATGCACTTTAACACATCTGAAGTTTTTTTTGGGGAAAACCAAATTTCACATTTCACCAAGAATAACTATAGAGTATATTAAAGTTTGTGAATGATTAATATATTTTTATACAGAAATACACAGAAATAATATCAAGACAATTTCTTTCCAATTCTTTATATACAGTTGACAGAAGCTTAGCAATTAAACCCAATTCTTTCATACAAACATAGGCAGGGACAACTATACTGCAGCTGGAAACATTGGTCAGAGGATCATTCAGCACTGGTTACACCAGATTGTCAGATGTGTATTACAGATTTACAAAAGGAGCTCCTACTCGTGCAACAATTTTGCTTTATCTAAAGAAAAAAAATGCCTAGCATAATCTTGGGCATTATTTTATTAAAGAAAGTAGTGAAATTCTGATGTTTGCCTTCTTGACATGGGAATTTTGCTAAAGGAAACAATTTTTCTATAAGGCACTTCCCAGCTCACTGCTCCTTGTCTTTTACAAAGCGTCTTGTAGACATTTCAGATTGTAAGATACAGGAAAACAACGCCAGTTGGACTTCTCAAAACTCGTGACTCAAGCATCAAAATGAGATTAGTTTTGTTTAACACCCACACACTTTAATGCATTACAGTTCTTTAACTTTGCTCTTTTGCCCCAATCCCTTTATTTTGAATGCTATTAACTATTCGTTCATATGACAAAGTATGGGGAAATCCACTCCATACATAGAAAATGCAAAACCAGCAATCAGATCAGACAATAATCACAACAGCTGCCAAATATGACAATGAGCAAGTTCAATGCATCCACCACAAATGTTACTCCTTTTCTTAAAAGCGTTTTTCCCCTCCTTTCTCCTACCCTCCTTTGTTGTTAAATGCATGTAATTATTAGTTATAGATGGTAATTGCAAACAACAAGGATAATTACAAATATCCGCTCATTTCTGCGTCAAGTTTTGATAATACAAGAATAAAACAGGAAGGATTCAAGTCATGAAGAGATCTTCATTTTCCTTGAAAAGCCAAATAGTCCCCAAAGGTTAAGATTCCCTTCTGAGTGAAAGCCCAGATTTTGTATTCATGCTGACTTGAACCATGCCTTGTTGCAAGCTGCTGGAGTGCTAGCTGAGTTTTTAAAAGACACATTAAGTATAAGGAAATATGCTAACATTTTTGGTGATAAATTACAGAAATGATAGTGAGCCCAGAGTTCCTGGGCAAAGCGAATAATAGTGAGAAAACATTTATCTGCCTGTGACACGATGAAGCTTCAAGGTAGCAGAAAGCAAAATTTTAATATACATCTAAACTGCTATCACGGATTTGGTTTAAAGTGGAAGTTTTCATAGTATTTACTTCATGTTACAAGTATTATATTGATCAATTGTAATGGGTTTTCTTTAGAACAAAGCAGCACACAGTAAGCCGTAAGCTTTTCTAAGCTACTCGTCCTTCTAAGAGTCACTCTTATCCATGCATCATCCAAATGTTCCAGTCATAAGTCACTTAAACAATGTTCCTCATAGACAGGGTTTATTTTTTTGAAATGGTATGTAAGAAAAGAGAGTGGTGGTGGACATTGATCTAAGCCTGAAATCCGTGTTGATGCCAGAGAGTCACAGACACACAGAACAGATGTGAAGAGGCTTGAACCGCGGATGGGTAGGACCGCAAATTATTCTGCTAATTATTCTGCTAATGAACATAGCATTGTGATTTCATGGAAAAAAAAGCTACTGCCCATCCCTATAATCTTGACTCAAAGCGAGACTTCTGCTACATTCTTCTCCTGTTATATTTTAACCAACGACTTAGTGCTTCCGCAAATCTATCCAAATGTATAAAACTACAGGAAAGAGATGCAACTGATTTAGTGCAAGACACTTGAATATATCTGAATATAACAAACAAACAGAGGAAGATCAAAGATTCCATACATTTCTCCATAAGGCAGATGGTCATTTTTTAAATATAAGATCTTAAATATGTCATTTATTTCATAAGAGGTAGAAAATATCAAAATACTAAGAAAAAATTTCCAGCTTAAAACAATCAGTTAGTTTGCTTACTTTTTAAAAAGTCTTACTGTTGCAGTTTTTAGGTTAATAAAAACAAATGAAGCTATGGAAGCACAGGATTTCGTGCTCTGTATACATATTACTTCCTGCAAAAAGAGAGAGCTGCTTCATCTAGACAGTGCTCAAACATTATATACAAAAGATCTCCTCGTGCCCTGTTGGTGACTGTAAATCTGAAGATTCTCAGTGGAAAATTTTGGCGATTCCTGAATTTCTAGCACTACTTTTTGCCAGGGACAGCTTATGTTTATGACTTAATCCACTGATGTAACTGCAGAACTCCCCCTTCCAATAATGCTAGTAAGAAAGCTAATAGAAAGAAAAGCTTATTTAAATCTTTTCCACAAGCAGCAAAAGATTGTACTCAGATTTCAGCACCGGCTGATAATCTGTTTTAGCAATTTAGACCAGTCCATAGACAGCTGAATTACTCACTGAACTTTGGAAGCCTACTTACAGTTTGAGTCACTAAGGCTTAATGCTCATTTCTCAGCACAGCTAGGAGATGCTGATGCTACTGTCTTCAATGCAACTCGATAAGGCATAAGTTAACCCTTAACTGACATTATTACACATTGGAAAAGTAGTGTAAAAGCTCCTCTTTTCTCTCTACTTGTTAACATTCAGTGCTATTTATTAAGTATTTTATAAAAAGAAGTTAGGGTATTTGTACATTCAAACAATCATTGAAACAGAGTAGAGAAAACGAATTATCAGATTCTAAATTAAGCACAATTCTGGAGATATGCACACTTGCACACATACACACTCCCCACACATATATTATATGTGTGTATAAATATATATATATGTATATATATACTTCTTTTAAATCAGATCCAGGAATACAGCATGGAATATCTTCACTCGGCTCCTCTTTCACCAGAGGACAGGACTGTCCAGTTTGGAAAAACCCGGTTCTTTTCTAAGGTCCATGTAGGTTCCATTGCTCACCCAGGAGTCATCTTTGGATTTCCTATCAAAGATTAAACAGTTCTTTTTAAAATGTAAAGCTTAAATTTTCTATGTATTTGCTATGTGATGCAGTGTAGCATGCAGTATGTACAGATACCTAATCCAGCCCATAAGCCAGATGCAATGAGGCTCAGTACAACATTCAAACAAGGCGATATAGCTTGGTGAACTTAATTGGTATGTTTGGGTCTTGGGGAAACACAAAACACCCTTGTTTCACTGTCCCTTGTCAGTCCTTAGCGCTAAAAACTACTCTCCAGGTTTACTTCATGGTCTCAAATGCCATCAGGCAGCTTTGCATAAGCTTCTGTAAGAATGTGCCTTTTTAAAACCTCAGCAGTCATTGTCTTTGTTCTGACTGAGATGGAATCTGAAAGTTTCCTTTTTCCTCTCCAAAGGTGGCTCACCACAGTTATTGCATAAGGAGAGAGACAGCTCTCAGCAAACAAGCAAGGCTCACTGTTCTATGTACTGTAACCCTGAACGTATCAGTCTTTTTAACGTAGTGTGCAACATTTTTGACAAAACAATAACAAATGAATCTATTATGTAAACCAGAATTTGTGATTTATTGAAGAAATCACTACTGAAAAGCAAAATGCATAATTCACATCTACTCTAATACTTGCTCACATTTTTGTTATATAGTAATAATATTTTTTATTCTGTTATTTAAACATACAGCACAAATCTCAGCTTTCAAATCCTCATTATAAGGATTCAAATCCTCATCCTTATTTACAATCCTCATTGTGAATATACAATAACATAGTATTAGACCTTGCTTCTCTTCTGTCTGTTTAGCCTCCTGGAAGGAAAATGTGCCTCCATTTCATTAGCTCACCAGCTCTTCTGACAGGCAGAGGTCTAAGCCATTTTCTTTTAGCATCTATTGTAAACATTTCTGTGTTTCTCCAAGTCTTACTCCTCATTAGTACTGTGTCTATCTAGAAAAACAATTAGTATCCCAGATCTGTTAATTATGACACATTTGCCCATACAGCACTCATCTTGGGTCTAACTCTTTCACTGCATCTTGAACAGAGAAGCTGGAGGGCATAAGGCCATGTTGTCACTAGCATTCATTCTTGTCTTTCAACAGCTGAAGTCCCCTGTTATTTGATTTACAACAGGAAGACATAAAATGACCTCTAAATCACAATTCTCTTGCCATTAGATAGGGGAAATGTTCAAAACCAGCCCTCAAAATGAAAGATTCTAGCTCCGAACACTGCTGCACAAGGCAGTCCCACTGAATTCAGCAGAAGTTCAGCAGAGCTAATTAAGCTAAAACCACCTACGCTTCACCTTGCTTGAAAGAATCGAAGATGCTACATTCACTCCTCAGGCAAATCCAGACTGAGACCAAATACCATTTACCTCTGGAGCAAAAATTTAAAAAAACAAAAAAATAAAAAATCAGGGATGTGGTAATAAAAAAAAGCATATCCTGTATTCCTTAACTAAGTCTGGAGTGCTCTACATTGCTTAAGCATAAAGATCAAGAACGTGGAAGAAACCTGGGAAGAACTGGAGCCTTCTTTATGGCAGATCAGAACCAGATCTGTAGTAAACATTTCAGTAAATGCTGGTATATACTAATTATTATATAATACCTGAAAAATCTAGGCTGATGCTCTAGATTGTTTTCTTCCAGCACCTTCCGTCGTTCCCTCTGTAGCTGCTCAATTCTCTGTTTTTGCATTTCAGCTGCTTCAATATTCCCTTCTTCTAGAAACCTGTAGCACCAGCAGTGATAAAAGACACAATTGGTGCTTCAGTCCATTATTTTTGTTAGGTCCTTTAGAACTCCAGAATCTGATCTTTACAGGAGACAGCTTGGTGTTTGAAAGGTAAACAACTGTACCTACAGACATTAATTGCATTACCAAAAAGCACTTACGGAAAGGTAACTTACAACAAGCTCAAAGTAATGTTTGTATTAGATTCTTTTCCCTGGAAATTAGCAATGGTAGAAATTCCCCACACAGAAAGAAGTTTCAAGGGTCTCAGGTTCCAGCTCTTCAAACACAGTATGCTCAACAAAGAATCTCTGAAAAGTTGTAACATCTTTGTAAAGAGTTATCTAGAAACTAGAACATCCAAAACCACTTCCAGAAAACACTGGTCTATAATGACTAGACCATCTCTTGTAAGTGATTAAAATTCTGTTTCAGATGCAGAATTAATGTAGAAATGGGAACATTCTGCAGGCACCTAAACAAAGTAGCCTGAGCTTAGGGATAAAGTGAATGTACAGATTTTGAGATACTTAAGAGGGAAAACTTCTTACCTTTGGTCTGGTCTAAAGCGTGTGTCAGTGGATGGGAGTAATGACCTTGTTTGCAGGTCCAGTTCATTTAACTCCAATGCAAATTGAGTAAATCCATACCACTGTTCATAATCTTTAGGCATTGGATCTACAGCAGAAAGAAGAACATTTAGAATTCCAATTAAATGTTACTATCTTTAGAAGGACAATACCAAACTCCCCTCAATCTTTTTTAAAATCTCTGAATCATCACCTCAATTTTGGGAGCATAAGTTGAATCAAAGCATAACAGCAATGAAACACATTCTACAATCATAGTGGTTTTTCAAACTTCAGTAGATAAAACCCCACAAGGTTTGGGAGAACTTCAGATATGGTCCTCATTATGGAACTGAGCTATGTGTACAATCCTCCAATGTTTAATACACATGAAAACCACCACAGTTCTCTACAAACACAATAAAGAGGTTTTTTGTTTGTTGTTTTTTCTTTGCTTTCAGAGTCCTCAATACTTTCTTCACAGCCAGATATGAAAAGGAGGAAGAATGAGGAAAATACGGGAAGCCAAGGGATTAAGTTCCCAATATAATTTGAATGATTTATTTTTCCGGTCTAAATTTTAAATCCTTGAAAAAATTCTAATATTCTTTGCAGAAACAACAAGAAGCTGAGGTCTACTAAGTAGATTAAAATAGATGGAAAATAGATGTTCTCAAGCAGATTCTAAATTCTGTACGTTAGCCATTCTGGTCACTAACTTGCTCTCCATATGCAATTTGAAGATGAAGTTGTCCCACAGTACAAACTTTCATGCCACTTCCCAAAGAGTCGATGCACAACATTCCCAGTTTTATCCATGACACTGCCTTCGATCTCATGTGCATTTGGATTCCAATACTTTGCCTAGAATCAAAAGGTGCATAAGAGATCAAGTGAGAGTGATATTGCCATGCTGTAGGGTATTTTTTCTGAATTGAAAACTATTCATTTAGGTGTACATTACAATATCATATATAAAGAACTGCTGTTAGTACTATAAATCAGCCTACTAAAATGGGCTGTTGAGAATTGTATCTGTCCTGTCTTTGTTAGGGGCAGCATTAGGTGAAACACAGCTGAACTTCAACTTTGACCAATGACAGATAACACTGATTCCTGACTTGGTTACCTAAATCCTCCCCATATTTGCAGAACAGGAAGAGAAGGAACTGTTACTCACAGTGACCTCCATTTTAGCCGATTTATAATACCAAATACATAAAACTTGCAGTCTCTCCATCTCCAAACATCTACTACAACTCTGCAAATCCATTACAGTACTTTGAATGAAATACCTAAAAAGATTACTCTAATGCTTCTTAGAAAGCAAGCAGTACTCAGAAAAACAAGCAAGAAAATGAAAATGATGATACTCACTTTCCTTCTGCTACTGAGTGCACCATGGTGCACAGGCATGCTGCAGTACTTACAGATAGACCATGCAGCCATGCAGATACAAGGTATGAAAAGCAGAGCCTTGCTTCAGCAGTCAGATACAGAAAACTCAGGTTAAGGTACGTTTCTTGTGATGCTGAGCAAAACTGTTTCTCAGGTTAGAAATTTTGGCATTATTTTAGGCTTTCAATTAATTTTTCTTTTCTAGAAGAAGTCATCTACTGCCAAAAGTAAATTTTAATTCCAGTTATGAAGGCATTTCATGAGGTAGTTATATATCAATGCCTTATACTGAAGCAAAAGCTTTGAACAATACAATCCCTCACTTAGGCACCTCCAAGCACCTGCAGAGGGCTAGAAAGTGCACTGCTTGAAACACCCCGTGTAAGCACTGTTTCCAGAGCTGCTGGATGAATGCAACCATAGCACATGCCAATGGATTAGTAGGAGGTGTGTGGTAAATCTCTTTCAGTAGACACCTCATCTCTTGTCAAACACAGACTAGGTTTTTGATGATATTTCTTCCTTTCCCTCCCTCTTATTTTTGTTTCCTGCATCTCAGCTAGAATCACCTGAGAAAGCTGTTGCTTTTCTTTCTTGCCTGGCTCTACCTAGTGAGCTGCAGTTCATTGTTTCTCAAAGAATCACAGGTAATTACAGAACTATATGGAAACACAGCTTGTAAGCAGCTGAACTGAGTTTCAGCAGACAGCATCCACCCCCTGCTGTGTTTGCTGGATAGGACACTGCCAAAATTGCTGTTACTGAAAGTCACCTTTATGAAAGTCAATTTGCAGTAACAAGTGTCGTCATTAAGATTTTTGATGATGATCTCTCCATAGTGTTCAATCCATCTTTGTCCACTTAAGATGTTATGGATGCAAGATGTCACCTTGTTCCATGCAAAATGGTCTCTAAAACTGTAACAAAATAAATACAGGAGAAGTCTTATGCCATATTTAAGCTATATATAAACTTCTGGAAAAACTCAAAGAGAACTCAAAAGAAAAAAAAATAAAAAAAAAATTATCAATTTTTTAATAAAGTCTTCATATTCTTGAACGCCTGTTTATTATTAATAAGGCCTATGACAACAATTCAGATATTTTTTTCCACAGGGATACAAATCGACACATGAAAACCACACGTGAATCAGAAAATTGCCCAGTTCATCAGCCCTAATGGGGATAATGGACACTACTCCATAGGTTACTTTACCTCTGAACCTTCACTCATATTCTAAAGACCTTGGAATGCACAGCTCAGTCTAGCCACTATGAACAAGAGAACACAATATCTTTTATACACACTGCCTTCTGGGTACTTTATCGGGCTGTTTTTCTTATTTTTTAAATTTGGCAGAATAATTAAATTTGTAGACTCTCTTTGGAAAACAAATTTAATTAGAAGACTACTTAACCTTTAGACCAGTGTTTCTGTTACCATGCTTGATACAGGGTAGTTTTTGAGTGATTCTATTTGTTGATCTATAGTGGACACTTCGACAAGCCAGCATAGGAGCACTGTAGATTTTTAGTTTTAAAAATCAACTTGAACTGTAGTGGTTGTGAGTGCTTACTTCCTTGGATAATAAATACCAGATATGCTACTGATGCTATCTGTTACTTACAATGATTATTTAAGCAGTGAGGACAGCTATCAGCCTCAGCTACAGACCTAGACCCTATAGTGTTAGGGTCTGTACAAATGTAGACACAAAAGAGCAACAACCTCCCAACCTCAAATTCATATTCAAGCAAAAAAAATTTGCAGCTTCTTTTACGATGCAGCTTTTCCATGTAACTAAAAAATGCACTAATTGGGGAAATTCAACCCAAGTATGAAAATACAAACTTTGCTTTTTCACTAAAGCATATGAAAGTGATGGCTTTTATCTCATCATTGGTTTTATAACATGTGAAAGATTTAGAGTTTGACCTTCGAAAGATTTAGAGCTTCTGTTTTTTTTTTTTTTCCCCATCTTTATTTTTAAACTAAATCATAATCACCAATTCTTCCAAAGGTCTCATCTGCACAGTACAGGTTGTTCTCATCTGCACAAATGAAGCTTCAGTACAGGTGAGCATATATATGTCTGTGTGAGCAGCAATGCGTATCGCAGCACTTACGCTGGAAGAGTTACATGTGTTGTACCAACTGGAACAATTTCCATGGACTTTCCCCAGAATTTGTTTTTCCATCTTACATCTGAAAAAGGATGAGGGAAAAAGAAATGAAAGGCAGGTTTAGTCATCGGTATGGGTGAATCAATCTACATCTAGGTTCTACTCTAAGAAACACAAAATAATGAAGTGTAGCATAATAAGGAGTGCTCAAAATAATGCTAACCTTCAAACAGTTAAATGTCTATTCACAACATTACTGGTTATTGAAATAGAAAAGCACCAGAGTTTGAAGAGTCATCTCTTAAAAACTTTTTCAAAAGAGAGGAATTTGAATAAGCTATAGGCAGTGTACATTTATCTGTAATTCAGTTGCTAGTGAATGAATGCAGACGTTTCAAAAACCAAAAAGAAAATTCCAAATACAAAAATACAACAACTAACAACATCCACAGGGCAGAAAATTGGATAGGGATTTAGTCTGACTTCCCCTGGAAGTTTAATTGGCCTTTAAAATCTGCTCTGAATCAGAAGAACTGTCCAAGTCTCACATCATTTCCTCCAAAAAGAGAAGATGATAAATCTCAATGAAAGTTTATAAAAATATCTTGAGGAAGCTCTTAAATTAGCGATTTATTTCACTTCAAAGTGAAATAAACATGGACAGAGAAGCACAGCACAAGGGGTATGGAGTTAAATTAGGCTAGACAATCAGACAGTAACTTTCACAGTGACTTCAGTGCTTGCAAGATAGTATCCTTGCTGTACCAGACACCAGGATCTCCAATTCTATTCACAGATTCATTTGAAAATAAAGCAAAAAATCATCTCTAGTCTCAAAAAGATGCTAAGACAGAATGAAAACCAAACTCCAGCTTCCAATGCAACTGTCCTTTGCAAACAGGTCCTACAAAAGTAGTGTTAGTTTCTTAAGTAAGGAAAAAGAGTTTCTGAAATAACTGCCCCTGTCAAAACCCACTCTTCTGGCTTTCTATAAATGATCCAGAGATTTCTTGATGTTGAAACAGGAACTAAGGTCACTCAGTATCTGGTGGGATGACAGCACTACTCTAGCAATGTAGCTGAGGGCTGTCTCCCTTCAGCAGAGGAGACAATATGGTAAGCGGACAGATGTTTGCACAGAAAGAACTTATCTCGTTGACAAGATACCTTTATGATTAACTAAATGTTAATCTTTCCACATAAGTTAATATAGCCCTGTAACAAGAGGCCACAGCATTTACAGGCTGTATTTACATTAGAAAAAAATCATTGTCTAGATCTCCAACAAGCTCAGCTAGACACATTTAAAAACATAACAAAAACCAAAACAAAACAAACCCTGCTGCACCCTGACTGAGTCTTCTGGGGTCACTGGGACCAGACCTCGGACCCTCTAATTGACCAGATTCTCAGTTCTTGTCTTTATGGAACAACTTTGTTCTCTAAGTGCATGTTACAATAGTTAAGTGACATTAGCTTTCCAAGATCTGTTAAAGAAATGTATCTTCAGTTTTTAAGATAGGCTGTTATCTAGTCTTGTATACAAAGTACTCAGCAAATGGATAAATTTTTGGTCTTCTTTGCTTTTCAGCTAAGAACAGAAGGATTCTTGCCCTCTATGTGTTTACAAAGCAAAGAATTAGACTAGTGACAAAGTTGCAATTTCTGTTCAATACAATTCCACCTGTAATAGCTCTAATCAAGTCAGCAAAGTCGATCCTAACAGAATTAAAGGCTATAATATGCTACATAGTAAATTGCAAAAGTCTGGGCAAAGGATTTTAACTGAGTTAAAAGGCAGAGTTATGTTCTGCGTACACTGCAAAAATACTGGATTGTTCAGGTGTTGTAACTGGCTGACATCCTCACTAGACTTGCACAGCAAACAAAGCTCCAACACGCCATTTTTTGAAAGACAATGTTAGTAGCGAAACAGCATGAAATCTTATGCTCTGTAATAATACTAAAAGAGACAGGCACGGTGAATGTGCTGTCCCTGCTGTTATACATATTTCTGGAAATTATTTTCAGAATAGAACTACAAGACCTGTCACGGCTTGGGATTCAATGCTTAGTTTTCCAAGTTCTATTCTAGGTCGTCTTTATAAATATCTTGAGGTACAACTCTTCTCTTGTAAACAAACCTCTCACCAAACACAAATGAACAAAAAACCCAAGAAAGTTATTAAACAGATTTTGAATACATGCAGATAATTGTACGTGTAAGGAATCATAAATAATATCAGGAAACACTTGTAGATTTTTGTAATGGCAGAAGATCCAATTGAAAATGTACCAGTAAGCCAAGGATTTCTTAAAGTCATTCTGTTATGATTTAAGCAGAGAAATTCACCTTTTCCCTGTTTCTGGATATTTCACTTTAAACATACAGTGAAATTATTATGAAGGCTGTGAAGGTAAATGACAGACTGAATATTTACCTTGCCAAAAAGCAAAATTCACAGATTCAGCATGGCATGCAGAAATAGGTGGATGGTGACTGACCTAAAATCAAGACATGAAAGAAGGAAAAAAAAAGATTAAAATGTTAACCCTCGAAGAGTCATTTTGTTTTGTTCTCCCCTTATTTTCCCTTTTATTTTTCATTCATTTATTCATTTATTTCATTCATTTACAATTTGAACATTTACTTTCCTTTTGCAGTTGTTTCCTTAAGGGGGAGCCAGAGAGATTTGTAATGTACTGAGACCTAAGAAGCCTTGAAAGAAAAGGTAAGCACCGTTTAAAAGGCCTCTAAATTCGTTTGTTGAAGGAACTCTAACCACAGATTTTGTACATTGTCTCTAATGTAATAATTACACTTCATCTGAAGGCCTCATTCATACATTAACAGAAGATGTGCTTTAAGCAGACAGCAAAAAGGTAAAAGTTACCAATGAAACAAACAAAAACCAAAAGGCCAAATACTTCTGTACAGTAGATCCTTACTAAACCCTGACTATGGGGAGGGGACAACAATCAGCATCACTGAAGGGGACAAATGGTGGAGAAATAAAACCATGAAATTCCATCTAGCAGCTTTTAAGACTGCACGAGTGACACATCCCATTTTTCTTGCGTGAAGCTCTAACCACACACACTGCATTTTATCAGCTTTGGGTAATAATAGCATATACATAACAATGCAAGGACTGAAACAACAAAGTGAGCATTGTAAGTAAATAAATAAATATGCTATGCATACTGTTCAATGAAAATAGTAAAGTGTCTGTGCAAAGTAAAAGCTTTCTACATTCACCCTTCTGGGTGAACAAGAGTAAAATCTGACCAGGACCAATGCCTTGATGCATAAATGCCTACTGTTCTTTTGACAAAGACACCTTTATTTTCAAATCAAGTTGCTAATTCCAACTATGAATTTCATTCCCTAATCGCCCACATGACTCAAATGCAGTTTTACTTTCTTCTTTGTTTCTCATTTTGCAATTTTGTTATTTTGTGCAGTTCTCCCTGAGCAACCTCTATATGGTTAAAAAGAAATAAAGCAGTACTAATTACTCTCAGCTACGTCCTAATCCACTGAGAGCAACACTCTCTCTCTCTCACATACCATGCTCAGATTAACCCCAGATGTCACTATAATTCCTAGGTTAAACTTGGCTCTCACTTAAACTGTGATAATTCCAGAGTAAGGTCATGGAGCTAAGTATTCTGAACATATCCTAATAATAGAACAGATCTCTATCATTTTATACATTCAGCTTATCTATGCCACACGTTACATGGTATCTGCACTAACAAGTTATCTAGGGTAAGAATCAAAATGCTTGCACAAACAAGCAAGAAATAAGAGCTCCTGATGCAAAAAGAAATATTTAATGCTTGCAAGCTGCATGAAATTTCTTTCCTCCTATGCCACCCTCCCTTCCAAATATTCCTCCACCCCATAACAATATAGTAAAACTTTACCACTCGTGTCACTTACTGCACGTATTTGAACAATAGTTATTAAGAAAAAAGAACACTCATATTTTTAAAATCTCCTTTAGGAAAAGTAGCCTTTGTAGTGATTTGTCTAATATTTAGGGGAAAATCTTTTCTTTTAATTCAAACTTATATTAAACTAAGTACCAAACTTCATTATCTGCTTTGCTACTCCAATTTGATGTTACACTGGTAACTTCGCTGCTCTTAGAATTAAACACAATAAAGATTCAGACACACTGCTTGAACTTTAGACTTGATTCTTGCTTTGACTGTTCTCCCTTTTTCCCTTATTTTTAACTCTTGTCTGTGATACTTCCTAGACTAAGGAAAGATCACATAGCACATCTTCTTGTCTTTTGTAGAACATGATGTACAAAGTGCATCAAAAACACTGCTCATTTACTAATGGAAGTCTCTTCCAAGGCTCTTACTGATCAAATTTCTAGGTTGCACAGCCTTGCCTACTACGCTTCTGTAATTTTTGTTGTTGCAATGTCTAGACAGAATAAGACAGCTTTCAACCCTTCTTACATTCTGATAGGAACCAGATTCTTTAAATTTTACCTCATTTTAACTTATGTCTCAAGCTTAGCAATTTTGGTATCTGGACTGGTTCAAATATTATACTTTTTTTACCCACACTTAATAATCATACTACAGGGAAACTATTTTCAGCAACACTCAGACCTTGATGTGTTGTATACATCCATCAGCTACTAAGCCGTGGTACCAGATTTGACAGGTTTAGCCCACAAAGTATTTGGACAGGGAGGATAAATATTCATGGTGCCACAGAAAATAGTGGTGGTTGATCAACTCACGTGAATGAAATATTTGCTGTAAAAAAGACGATTTGTTATGAAAATTTTAAATGATTGCACACAAAAGAACATGACAAGAACATAAAACCTGTTGCAGTGGTGATCAGAAAGTGTACTCTGCTTAAACAAGTTACCTAGTTACTGGAATAATAGCCTGCCAGCCTTTGCTTCTGACTATCAGTGACTGGTTGTCACATTCCATCCCAGCGTTAGCTGCCTCTCCTCAAAAAACAAAGCCATTTCCTTTGTTTATAAGTCTGTAGCATCCCTCGAGTTTTGCTGGGCTAAGGTTACACAAGGCAATTCTGTATTTTGCTATTAGCTCTGGGGAATACCAGCCATGTATTCAGAATTAAGTAGCCTATCAAATAGCAAAAGTAAGTGTTGCAGCATACAGTACCTGTTCTGCAAAGAACTGGAAACCCTTATCTTCACGAATACATTCATAGGTTTCTCCAAGAACAGGATTAAATGGCTTACTTCCAGCTCGGTAGTAACTGGATGCATATGCAGATACTGCAAATGCAGCTATATATACCTGGGAATAACACACAGAGAATTCCGATTACTTTATCACAATCATACACTTTTTCTTCTATAGATTCTGACTTAACAGAAGATATAGATATATATAAAAGGCCTTATCCTGACATCAGATATTTATTTTTTCCATTATTTGCAGACTATAAACGTGTATGCCTCCTCCTGGGAGTTAAGCATTAGCTCATACATTATAGAATTGTTCAGTTTTCAATGAATCATTCAAGAGGCCAGCGATGGACTTAACAGGATCAAACTTTGCAAATTATTCAACTGAAAACAGTGTCTCTGAAAACAGTTTGAAACAATACAGTATTTTGGAACACACAGAATTGAAAGCAGTAAACTTAAAAACCACTGATAGATTTTGTATTGTAATTGGCTTTTACAGTTATGGTCCGTTATTCTATGGATCTACTCACTATCCTTTTCCTAAACGTGGCACAGGAAATATTGGGAGAGTTTTCACAAAATTTGCTATGTTCAACGCAATTTGTACCATTTTTCTTCCTTTTCATTTCCTTTTCCACATCTTGTGAAAGAGTAGGCGCTTTGCTTTCACAAATTTGGAAACAGAGTTAATAAAAGAGCTATTCTGAAGTGAAATGTTGCAATTACTATGCAACAGCTAACGACAATTTTACCCCAAGTTTTCCAGAGTCAAAGAATACTACATTCTGACTCAACTTCCAGATGCTTAGGTGTGGGAAAGAGTGAAAAGGCTTATTTTCACTCCCATGCAAAGACCTACTGTTCGTTTTCTTTTAACTTGTATTCTTAAAAACAAAAAAGAGTTCTGCACCTAAGAACAAATTAACAGCCACACCCTTTGTAGCAGAAATGCTAAGTCATGGCTCCAAGCAGTGACTGAGCACCTGGTAGGAAGGCAGGGCCAACTCAAGGGAGCTCAGGTGTATGCAATGGACCTAACTGACAGGAAGGGCTGGAGCTAGGATCCACTACTTCCCAGACCTCATTTAAGGGTTGGCAGTGAAGGCAAGAGTAACTTGCTGGAGATCCCTACATAGCTGAGGCCTTGTGAAGGTAAGTGGTTTCTTTCCTTTATTTCTGTAATCATGACTTGAACATACTCTCACCTGCTGCAGCCTGGGACCTTGCTATTTTGCTGTCATTGCTATGCTTTCCATTGTATTATGCTATCTAAATCCTGAGGACAGACATGAAGTTATGATCCTTGTAGAGTTTGTCAGGGTGGAGCAAGTGTCTTTTCAAGCAGTATTTATAACGTAATTATTTACATTCATTAATAGCCTCATTTTAAAGTAAGAAATATTGATTAAAAGATGTAATTTAGTGTAAGGTACAATCCATAACTTCCATTTAAGAGAATGTAGGGAGCTTTAAAAATCCTTTATTTATAGGCATACACATTAAGTAACTCTTGTGAATCTGGAAGCAAACAACTGAATTCAATTTTTTCTTGTTATTTGTCAAATTCTAAATTCAGGAGTCCATACTGGTGGAAGATGACATCAATATAGTAACCAACATATATAAGTATTGCCTAGTTTTGAGCTCCTGACCTTTTTGTAGCATCCCTGGAATTACAAAAAATCAGTTGGCAAAACAAAGGGAGCTCACTTTAATTAACATAATATTATCATAGCAGTGTAGGGCTGGAATACCCACTGTCTTCCATGGAAAAATGTTTCCAGATTAGGTAGCTTTATGTTATGAAGATACATTGTACTGTAACTTCCATATTCATAAGAGAAGCATAAATAGTTCACTCCTCTTTGCTCCAAGTTTTTAATCTTGGAAAATTAGAAGAGGAAAAGATGCAAACCAGATTTTAACTTGCATTTCATTTAACTTTGTAGGACAAGGAACTTCAGGAGATGCACTTCACTACAAAGCAAAAGAAATTAGGCAGAAGAATAAAAATAAGCGGGTACAGAAACACACACAGACATATTAGAGCCTGCCTCTCTCAGCTGGGTAGAAAGAAAAATGGAACAGAACAGCATGTATTTGACAGATTGATTTTTACATTGTACTCTGGTTATACTGATTATTATTAAGGATTTGGAATGAAGTGTTTACCATCCGTTCAAATGGGTTAGGTGTATGAGCTGCTTTATCTAGTAGCTCACTGTATTCCAGCTCCTCGCAGAGACGCTGAAGGGTGTTAAGTGGCTCATTCAATTCTACAGGCATGGCCACTTTGGAGAGATCCTTTCCTATGTTGTTTCTCAGGATATTCCATAGGCTGATGTTACTAGTATTGGGTCACGGTGCTGGTAAACATGTTCTCCGTTTAGAATGGCATCCAATTCCACTTTCAGAAATACAGTCTGAAAAAAATATGCAGAACAAGTTAATACATTGCTTGCTTATATTTTATTCCCCTTACAAATATACATTAAAACATAACCATTTTTTTCTGTCAAAACCACCTTTCACTCTCACATTTCATTCAAATAATTTCACTTGTGGTTTGAAGATAGCCTGCTACAAAGGGGTAAAGAATAAACATGATTTTAATATCTCTAAGTTAACTGAAGTAAACTGAAGGGTAGGAAAGCAGCATGAAAAATTACCTCCTTTCCCTTAAAGGCTGGGGAGAGATTCAGGCTTTCAGCTGAATTTGAAAGAGTAAATATTATTGCTATCTTAGTTGTAACAGAGATAGATTCCTATCTGTTTAAGTGACATAAAACCTCCCTCCCTGACAGAGCTTCAATTAAGTTGCCACTTCTCAGAAGACAAGGAATAAATTACAGATCTAAGCACCAAAATACCTCCTATCTATCTTTTTTTGAATGCTGCTTCCAAGGAAATTTAGTGTAGCACAGATTTACACGAAGGCTTTTCTACAGTGCTTGTCATAGCACTGAGCATTTTAAAAATGTTAAGCCATGTTGGCTTTTAGATACATCCATATATTGGTGGAGAAATGACCTGCTTAACAGGTAGAAAAACTGAAGCAATTCTGGAACTCGGTTTGCTAATTTTTAAAAATGAAAAAATGACTCAAATAACCACAAGAATACCTGAGGTGGCCGGACTTGTTGTCAAAGCAGTCAGAACAGGATAAATAGTTCAAAGTGTGCAATGAAATTATATGTATTGAATCAAAATAGAGCTATGAGCTTCTGCAACAGGTACATTGCTTAGTTATTCCTCTCTGACTCAAAATTGATGAGTATGGTTACTACTACACAAATGCATTCTACATATCCTTAGAAGCACCTAGAAAGCTTCTGCCTTACAATCCATTGCCATTTGTAGACCTTTGGGTACACCATCAGAGCACCAACCCCCATCCTCATCAGGCTTTCCTCTGACAGCTTTGTCATAGAAGGGTAGCTCACCTTTCCAGTAGCGTATGTGCCCGAAGAATTACTGCCCTTACCTATAGGCATACTTTAAAACATCACTTCCTCTGTTTCATTTTCATATAGATGAAACCAGCAGTGCTTCTAACACTGACAAAGTACAGATAAACACAAAAGCAACTTCCCTGTCACTGCCATGTCAGATGGATGAGATTTCTCTCTACAGTGTAGTTTGCCCACTCCTCATGAAAAGGAAAGCCCCCCGGTTTGCAAGAGCTGTGACAAACAGCCACAACAACACTGAAGGAGACTAAGGCACCTGACCTTCTGCTAGGATCAGTGACTTTTCAAGTCAGACTGGACCATTACTATCATCTGGTCTGACTTTCTACAGTGCAGTGGTCAGAAGATCAAAACTCCACAATCTGTGGCTCAGCAAAAGCCCAGGTAGGAAAAAAGGTATCCAGTTTGCAATGGGAGTGGTAGACTGACCAAAGCACAGAAATAGGTGTCAGAAGTACACAGAGGTGCTGCTCGCACAGAATAGTTTCAGTGGTAGTCTTTGTTACAAGGTGAACACAGCCACATTGATAGTTTTCTAAGATCCAGATCATGAGGAAAAGAAAACCAATCCTGTATTTCAAAACATCTTTGTTTTTTAAACAATTACAGAACAGATCTCCAAACATTCTGAACTACCCAAATTTAAAGGGATCCACTGGTCCTTGGAGATGATCAGGTAACACTTGCAAGTAAGAAACAACTGGTCAGCACTACTGAATGTAATATATTGATAGAGTGGGAAGAACATTGTGATTAGCTGAAATGCTTTGAAAGTACAAAGCCAATTAGTTTATTATGACCAATTCCTCTGCCTCCATTTTTTATTCTCTCTAATTAGCAAGACTTTTAAATAAGTGTATCCAGTAACAAGCCTATCATAATTAAAACAGGCAGAGAAGAAATTCGTATGGTCATGCATGAGGTGTAACAGTAAATAATTCACATGTTCTTTTAAACAATAAAATCTGCTAAAAATGACAAAACTTTGAACATGGTTGTTATATTGAAGCAAATTACTTTCTCTAGAAAAACAACAAAGCAACCAAAAGCAGCTAAGTCTTCCTAGTTTAAAAAATCCTGTGGCCATGAAAGGATCTGAAATGGAGCTGAAGTTGAGAGTACACTGGTGTTTCTCTGCTGATACTGAACCACCATCCTGCTTAAACAATGGTGGTCTGGCCCTTTTAATCAGTTTAACCAGAATGTGCTGCTCAAAAGCAGACTGAGGTGATAAGAGGGGGGGAAAAAAAACCACAAGCTGTTTACATCACAAAATCTGTAATTTCTTGTTTTGATAGAAAACACTTGATAAAATATCCCAAACAAGAAACACAATTCTGAAAACATGATATCATAAAACCCTGAACTTACCTAAAGTTTGCCTCTCATTCTCTATGTCATTGCTTAGGTTATCTTCTGAGACGTTATCGCTGATATCACTTACATATGAGTCATCATCTGATACCTATGTGCAGGATGGGGAAATAAGACATGTTACTCACTAACATACCCAGTAAAGTAACTCTACACGCACATACAAATTGTTGCTTCCTGCTGCACGTAATATTTTTGATAGATCTGAGCTTTTTAAGCTGTGTTTCAGTACTGGAGAAAAGTACTTAGTTGGCCTAAGAATTAAATACTTTGGGAACGATTACTGTCAGTGATAATTCAATTTTGATTTTAGTGAAAACGTGCTTCATCATCTTGGCCTCAGAGCTAAAAAGGGCTTTCACCACATCAAACACCAAGAATTTAGGGAGTCCCAGAGAAGTGAGCTATTAAGTTTTAGTATGTGTGGTCTTGGCCCCAAGGTATACCTACAGGGCAGGTATAAATATATATTTCTATGATACAATTTCCTTAGCTCCTGCGTGATGACCCAAGGCAAATGATACAATATATGCAGTGTCTGCATATTAGCTACCTGTTTGCCATTTTCCTCAATGTGCACATAAGACTCCTCCATAATAATTTTTTACATTCAATTGTGAAGAGATAACAAATGCACACAAGCAGCATATTAACTTATTTTTTTGTCTAATCATCCAATGTGCAATTAGCACATTGAAAGGCCACATGTCAAGTAGCAGATAATGAGCTAGATAAGAATAGTGTCAACCTTAATGCTCAGACCTCATTTTCTGAAGAGCTAGCAGACAGTAGGACTTCCTGTGCATCAAAAAATTCTGTAAGAGAGTCAGCAATTGACAGCCTGCTTTCATTGGAGATCTGGTGAACCAGACCTCTGTTTTCTTCTCTCGAATTTTCCTGTTTAAAAGAAATACAAAGTTTTGAGGGGAAAAATAGTAAAAATAGTATTCATACATACAAATCCAGTCACATAAGTTAAAGGGTTGTAAAACACTTGGGAGAAGATTGCTCATGCTCCTTTTCCAATTTAGTGAAAGGTAGCATGTTCTGAGGAGGGTATTAAAACCAAAGGAAAACAGACTAAAAAGAAAAAAAAAGTACAGTTCTGTAGATTGGTTTATACTGTGTCATGTACCATTTCCTCTGAGGAAAAAAATGTAAAAATGCATTGATATTTAAGAGGTTCAGCTGGATATGTATGCAAGCATATCACTAAGAAAGCCCCACAAAGAAGAAAATTCCAACTTTTCTACTACATACTGGATCCTCATTCTTTGTTGATCTTAACAAACATGCTGATCTTCTCCTTTCCCAGGCCTTGCTTAATGCAAATTTGGTCAAGCAGTAGCAAACAAAATTCAGAGGGGCAAAGTTACTTTCTACACAATAGCAATATTTTTCTAACTATCTCCACTAGGCTGTTTTCCATGCTATGCTTTGGAAAGCTTCATATTCACACCCAAGAACTGCGTGTCAACCCAAGTCAGCATATCATCAAAGCCACATCAATGATACTGCTTTTGCTGCTGCTGCAGTCCTGTTTGAATGTTGTATAGATTTCAAGAACTCCACCTGTGGAAACCCCAAGCTCTCTCTATAGGTGGTTGGCATAAGCAGGGTTGCCAAATGTAGTCTAGCAAAGGTGGGACTCCCAGTGAGTACTAGTAGTTTCCTCATAACTCCATCAGTACTAAGGAATAGGGCTGGCTGGTCCAAATCAGCATATCAGCTGCTCTCAAGCTTCTTTCTACATGAGATGCATTCTTAACTTGTAATCATGGCTGCCCTTGCTATCATAATTTTGTAGGAATCGCAAATGAAAAAAATTTCATTTTTTGAAATTTCAGAAATGAAAAAAATTTTAGAAGCTTTATTTTTCAGAACTCACTTAATGAATAATCTGGTAAGTCTGTAATCAAACTGACAAACCTTTTGAGGCTTTTCTGCTGGTAGGTTTTACTACAATATAGAATGTTATTCACTGTGTGCTGGTAATGGTGACGTTGACAACAGTTCGGTTTGTTACTTACAGAAGACTTTTGCTTTTTTAATTGTATAATCCCAATAAAGCTGCAAGAAAGAAGTAACTTCAAAATTGACTCTTCCGGGGGAAGGCAGTTACATTGGCCTGCAATTCAAAAAAAACTTCCTATGTGCATGAGCGGTGCTACTGGGATTGTTTCCAACTCTATTCTGAATCTCAGAAGCAAAATGAGCAGAAGAGGCTCATAAAAGAACAGTTGGTTTTTATATTTAATCAAATGAGAGCTTCACTTTGTCTTTGTTCTTGTTCCAGTTGTGGCATGATAAACTATACCATAAACCACTCAAAATATAAACGTTTATTTTATGCAAAGGCTTGAAAAACTAGTTAATACCACTTCAATTTTCAGAGGTCTATTATAGCACCTATTATATCATCTAGAGCCAAGCTTTGTGCAGTGACCTCACAGCAGCATTACTGTATTGCAGTCCTCAGACAAATCTTAGATGAAAACTTCCCAGTATAAGTGATTTTGTCTATAAGTTCCGTTCCAAACCATGCTGGAGTATGCAGTGCATACAGCATGTTTGAGAAATAACCCAATGTCTTCACAAGGTCCTCCATTAAACAGGAAGATTACTCTTGAAATTAAAAACCAATGTACTCATTCATTAATGCCTCTCTGTATAGCAGCACTATTCAAGAGTCTTATGGGATTAAAAGCAAAAGGCATTGGAATGATCAATTACCTTAAAAAAAAAAAAAAAAAAAAAGGCTAAATATGACCAAAAGCAGTACTTCTAAAATGGAACTAAAATAGAAATGAACAGACTGAATGACTAAACTGCCTTTAAAAATGAAAGGAAATAGTATGTTATATAAAACCCCCAACACTACATCCATTCAAGTTCTAATGCAAGATTTATTATACAAGCACAGCAGAAGTTTTCGTATCAGTTAGCATGTAGGAAAATCCATCAGGAATAACAGTTCTTGCTTCCCTTACTAGAATCTTAAGCATCTTGGTCCTATGATCTATAAATACACCATATTCATATGCATTCTGAAGTGAGCCAAAAAACTGTCAGTACTTCAGTGTGTCTCAAACTGGCTAAGTGGATATGCAGAAGACTCCCTGTCTTCAAACACACAAAACTAAATGGCTGAAGATCCCATATATTTCATTTCTTTGATTCTTTCATGAAAAGTCTAATAACGGCTCTAATTCTTAAATCAGTCACACCAGTAGTTAGTGTTTTGGGCTAACAGTATTCAGACAGGCATTAAGGGTAACAGGGGAATGCAAGGAGAGAAAACCACTGGCAGCGAAGTGACAAGACAGCTTTGTTCATGCTGAATGGGAAATGGGCAGGAGGTGAGGGAGAATACCAGGAGCCAGTAGCAAAAGCAATGGTGGTATGCTCAGGAAAACTGCTCACGAGGAAAATCTTTGAAATTAAATGTAACACAATGCATCACCAGAAATGATTCATAATCACGAAAGCGGACTCGTTTTGCTAACACAACACACTGTAGGGAAGACATGAAGAACAGGACAAGATGTAACACCATCTAGATGTAGGAGCTGGAGGAAAAGACATCACTGAAAGAGGAAATCCATACCCACCTTCACCAAATCTGGACTTGATTTTGCATTAGATGCTGAATCAAGGATCATAGATTCGGCATGTATTCTGCGTAACCGGTCTTTTAGATCTGTGTTTTGTGCTATTGCCTGGAATATTTAACAAAAATATTGGGGATATAAAGTTCTCTCAACTAGTTTGAACAGTGGTTTCATTGTGTAAAAAGAAAGGGAAGGTGTATTTTAAATGCAGTATTAAACACATAATTGGTTACTGGTAGCAAAGTATTTGTTATAAATGGCTCAAATCTTGTACCTTGTCTCTAAAATTAAAATTTTTGTTCAGTGTGAGGGAAAAGACAAGTGGAGAACAAAAGCCAGGGATGGCAGTTTCAAGTTACTAGGTCGTGCAAGGTAATAATTTAAGAATGAATGAATTTTGTGCATCATCTTTCTTTTAGCTCCTTTCCTTCACCTCTACCTCGTGTCTCTAAATGTTCTCGCTCTTGCCACGCTGAAAAATGATTGATTTTTCATCAAGCTGAAATACTGTTCCCTTTGCCTTCTGCTAGCAGAGAAATAAGATTTTACTCCAGACTAATTAGTAAGACAAAGCTATCTTCCACTTTTGTTACTGCACCCCAACTGAAGTGGTGCTACTGCGCTAGGCAAGAACAGAAAATGCAGTCTGAATGAATATAAGATAACCCTTGTGTACGTGACATTGTTTTCCCAGAGACTATTCCAGAAATGGCAGGGGGCAAGTTTCACTGGATATAATGAGGCCCTAGGGGAGAAAGACTTCTCCAAACCATACAGAAAAGCTATGAACAAGTAACGTAATTAAGAACAAAACAAACAAAAAACAACCTAGCTATGTTTTTTTTCTGAGAAAAATTCTCTATTTGTATTTACTACAGTTGTACTATATTTGTTTTTTAATATCGCATAGCAATACTATTTTATATTCCATTGCTTTATAATTATGTATAAACATAATAACATTGTTTTAAATTTACTCTGTTAAAAAAATAAGCCTCTACAGATATTGAAACAGCCCCTTCTTTGTTCCATTTCAGAAACTTGGGACACTTATGAACAAAAAGGAACCCAATTCTTCAGTGTTACAAGTACATGTAGCATTGTAAGACCAATGGTACTTATGGTAACATTTTTCTTTTTGCAAGTGCATGGAGCAGGAAGTTACACAGAAGCAGTTTCTGTCTCCCAGTTGTACAGCACAATTCAAACAAGACACATGCTATGAAGACTGCTAGCACTCCTCCAGCCACAGCTGTCAGCTGGACACACTGCAGTCCTTTAGACACTACTATTTCTGAGATCAGGTGGGTTTCCCCTCATATTCTGTTGTAACTACTGGAGGTGCAGAAGTTCGAGGAGCAAGTTCATTGCTTGAGGATTAGCCTGAGCCAGGAGTTAGACTAGACTTCACCCTGCTGGGGTGTTTGGATGGCCCTGTCCATGAGCTTACTTATTCCCTGAAACCAGGGATTTTTTTGTTACAGTGTATTTTTTCAGATGCTTCCCTGTTTCTTTGACTATGTCTGCAATTCCTGGATGTTTAATTGACCTCTGAAAGGCATGCTTGGAGGACAGCTCTCGTCTCCTCCTGATGACTTTCAACAATGAAATCCTAGAATGGTATGAGATCTTAAAGACTATATCATTTCAACCACTTTGCCACGGGAACTTTCAACTAGATCAGGCTGCCAAGGGTACCATCCAACCTTCAACACCTCCAGTGATGGGGCATTCACAGCTTCTCTAGGCAACCTGTTCTAGGGCCTTATTCATCCCCGTAGTAGAGGATTTCTTCTTTATATCTGACCTAAAATTTACCTTTTCATTTAACAGCATTATTCTTTTTATTATCAAGACATACCCCAGTAAAGAGACTCTCATCTCTTGTGGCCCTGCCTCTTAAGTATCAGAAGGCTGCAATAATGTCTCCCCAGAGACTTAATTCCAGCTCTGTTGGCCTCTCTTCACAAAAGAGATGTTCCAGCCCCAGCCCTCTGATCATCCATAAAGACTTCACATATGAAGTTCGATTTAACCACGCAGGTAAGCAAATATAGAAATAAGTAAGCATAGAACCATAGGTTTTGTCTTGTCTTCTTCAAGAGAACCAAGAAGCGTACTTAAGTTTCTACTGCATCAACTGTAATTGTAGACTGACTGTTTTTTTTTTTAAAGCAGAAGGTGTTGAAATACTGATACAGAAGAGGTCTCTTCCGCCTAATCATCTTCACATTTCTCACGTCGGTACAGAAACATAGCAGTGTGAAGTAGAATCTTCTTGCTAAGATACATCTAAAATACATTTCACCACAGAATATGAATGGTTTGATGTAGAGCTGAAGGAAAGGAAGGGGTGACTTTTGATAGGAATCTGAGGAATAATTTTAGTGCTTTTTCATCCTGCGAAGTCTCAAATCTGTGCAAATCCTTAGATTGTTAGATGTGTCCAGGAGCACGAGATGTATTCCTAAGTGTCTGATCTCAACTTTGTATCAAAGTAAAAATGGGAATGAAGAAAAGATTTTCCTGTAATATTCTTGTCCCAGGATTTGTTCCTTACATACCAGGTCTCTTCTATAGTAGGCTGCTTTAAGCTGTATTTTAAGTAAAGTATATTTTGAAATATTTCTGGCAAAAGTAAACAAGGGTAGTCAGCACATTCCAAGTCATTCTCCACAACTAGCAGAGCTGCACAACTCCTAAAACTGAATCAAAGAACAGGTAAAAAGGCTGTCAGGACACACATTGTAATGGAAATAATAAGAAAAAACCTCTGCAGCAAACTCTGGTAATTAGTTACTCATGTTGAATGCATTTGATGGTCATATGTCACGCAGTAGGAAGAGAATGTAGCCCCTGCTGCAATAAAAATAACCATAAAAGGAAAAAAAAAAAACCTCTGAGTCATAGTTCCTGTACTGCAGTTACTGCAGTGCAAGTCTAGCCAAGACCATCATTTTAAATAATTACAGTACAGAAGTGAAGATGGTCCCACAGCCCTTATAAAACACTGTTTCCCTCTTTAATTGCGTCTTTGAGTTGGGTAGAAAATATACTAGCATTTATCACTCCTCTCTCAAGTGGACAATCTTATGTATTATACCCACATCATCAAATAAATATAATAAAGAATTTACATAGCCTTCCTGTATAGCCTACTAAAATGACTTTCTTCCTTTTCTTGTAGCTATCTTCTTCTATTGTGCTTTCTTCCTTCTATTTAGTTTTTCTGTTCATTTTTGTCTACTTGCTGTGTGTAGGTCAAGGATAGCACGTTGATAAGGGAAAAGCAAAGGCAGAGATGCTTACTTTGTAAAATGTGTTTTATGCACTTTTAAATCTGTTTTGATTTCTTCCCCTGCCAGCTCAATAAGAGCAAAACAGCCTAACAGTTGATAGCTTTCAACCTGTAAGATTTTTGTTCCGTATGAACTGAATAAAAATTGAAATAAAAAAAATATTAAGTTAAAGTCATCAGTACAAGACTCTCTTGAAAGGAACAGTCTTAGAGTTTATCGTATCTGTGCTTCCAGAAATCTTTAAAGGAAGCTCATTCTTCTCTTCTACAGGATTCTCTGCTGTGCATGGTGAGAAAACTTGTTGGCATCACAGCTTTACAGATCTAAAGGCTAAGGATAGCTTTCACACAGATGTTAACTTCTGCTGAAACTGCCAGAGTTCAGAAATGACATCTGATGGGTTACAGAAGTGTTATTAAATAACAAGTAAGAGCAAAGACCATAATTATTAGAAGTCATTTAGAGGATGAACAGAATTTCACCACTCAGAAAAAGAATCCAGGTTTAGCTGAGTGTTCACTCAGTTTACAAACTTTAGAACTTATTTTTTAATGTAAAATATTGAACAAATAACATTGGAAAAAGTGGAAGTCACCCAATTAGATGCCCCAAGTGGAACAGCTGAAAGCCAAAAACAAATGAGTGAATACAGTTTTATGCAACAAGCTTCAGTTTTCTCCAAATTCTATGAAGACATCATAACATCTACAGGCCTAGGGAAAGAAACATTTCAAACTGAAAAGCTATCACCATACACAGCTTTCGTAAAACAAAGCAAGTTTTTATACTGAACTAATTCTAAGATGATCTATACCACATTTAACCAGAGTCACTCCTGCTTCTGATCAGCAATTTGAAACAGACTGAAATTTTAAGAGCATGGTAACGATGGCCCTCATTGTTCTGGTATCAAGTCACTGTTTAGTTGATGTATTTCAACACAAACTGGTCTGAAACAATTTCAAAAAGTGTACCAACCAAATCCAACCAACTTTTTAAAGAGCACGCTCTTTTGTCAATTAGGATTTTGTTCTAACTGCTCCATTGCTGCTTTTAGATGAGTAACAGATGAAGGTGGAAGCCAATATAAACAAGCTGTACTTGAGTTTGTTTTTCAGTGTTTTGGTGCAGAGCAGCAAAGCTCTGGTGCAATAGAAAGGACAGCTGAGTGCCTTCAGCTGCTCCTTCTTTATTTTGTGCCAAGTTACAGTGAATATTTGGTGCCGTTTAGTAAAAGAAAATCTGCAGCCTACCAGAATGGAATGATTGATCCAGACAAAGTAGACTCAGTCACAGAGCAATCCTTATACTTAGCATCAAATAATACAGACTATAGAGGGGCACAGTGTGATCTATCAAGTCTTCGTGATTTCACAGTACCTTTACCATTTAGAAGAGAGAGTCTTTGTAAAACACCGTATATAATCATGACTCATGCTTCAATGCTGTAATTTTTAGAGCAGACACTAACAAAACAGAAACTAACAACTATAAAATTTTAAAGTAATAACTGATGATAACGAAACTTGCTGAACTTCAGCATAACACTTACGGACGTTAAGGCATTCTTCAAGCCAACTATTTGTGCAGATGGAGATGATGATGCCTCATGCTCCAGCATCTGCTTCAGCTTTTCTCTCTCTGTAGATATGCTGCCGAAAGCTGACTTCAAGGTGAAGTAAACTAGAACCGTTTTGTAAAAAATGAGGTTAAAAACAGCTACACATAACACACCAGTTGTGTCAAATTTCAATGAAACATCATTTATGGCGATAGAAACAAGAATTTAGCTTGAGAGATCCAGAACAGTATATTATTCAAGGTTATCAGATTTTTTTTTTTAACCAGGAGAAATGTTTATGGTAAATGCTAACATGATGACTACATTAGCCACAGTCAAAACTGCTTTGATTAATTTGTGACAGATGGCAACAAAGCTAACTAACCACGTCTGCTCTTCACTTGCTTTTGTTTCCCAATTAGCTTGAATCTTCAGATGGTCATGATTCTACTCCACATTCCTTTATGAATCCAGTAGGGGAGGAGAGAGAAGGAAAAAAAATAGATCAATCAAGAAGGCAGCTATAACACATACAGTGTCACAGCTATAGGGTTAGTAGTTTCACTGCAAGTTAACGGTGGTGATTCATTTTGGGTACAGTGACATTTCAGCTTGTTGGATGATTTATTGACTTAAAGACTCAGATCCTGAATGTGATGGTACTCCCACTTCTTTCTGAGTCCATTTCACTAGCCCAAACAGGCAAATCAGACAATAAATCATGCAAGCTGTTTTTGAGACATTTGATCTTTTACATAACTATGAGTTCTCTAAATGTTGTCAGGTAATGTTTATGTAGTATTTCAACATTCATTATTCTGCAGAACTAGCAGATTTTTGAGGGACTATTCAAGTCTTATAATAAAATCACAAGAATAGGCAATGCAAAAATTTATCGGGGAATTTATCAGTGAAATGGAGATAAAATCTGAGTGTGGATGTATGGAAAAAGTAAAGAACAAGACATCTTTTATATCTCTCAGATTTAACCTGGATAATTATTACCTCATCGAGTATCTCAAGTAACATAACAATCTTAAAAACAAAATAATCCTTCAGTGTATTTCATCATCAGAAACCATTATCAAAGCTAATTTTCATAATTTAATCTATGTGAAGAAAGCTAACAATGTCTCAGGGGGTGAAAAGGAAGATGTGTCCATTACAATCTATTTTACATTAGCCTTTCACATGTAGGAGACATGACCAGAACCCTCAGTGACCTTACATCTCATTTAATAGCTGGTATTCTAACATAAATTGTCAAGAATTTTTACAGAATAAAGTACTAATGATACATTTCAGATGCATCAGATGTTAAAGCATAAGTTTCCTTTTTTTCCAGAAAGGTGGTGGTATAAAGTAGCTTTTGAATTCTTAATAAAATGATACTGTATTAAACAGTATGTAGACTTCTGTCCCCTTAATGCATAGTTCAATCCAACCAAAACTTGTGACACAGACATTTTAGTTAATATCATCTTGAGCAGGAGAACTGTAGTGCTGCTGCAGATAGCAACTTTTCCAGCTGTGCTCCCACCCTCTTTTCTAATTTCAGAAAATATGCATCAGTTTTGATTACAATTTACTTTATAAAGCTTACTGCTAAGATAGATACATTCCTTCCATAATGGAATCAAGATATCAGCACCAGAGGGCAAAAACAATGAAAGAACGCACACTGATAACATCAACTCATCTTGTGCAAAAAGGAGCAACATCTCTACTTCCAAAAGTCTTTCAGACATAAGTGTACTTAAACAATAAAAATGTTTCTGGGTGTGAGGGTGACAGGGCAAAGTATTGCTAACGAAGAATGACTTCAAGAGATGAAACATTTACAGTCAAGCTGCCCCTCCCACAGCTTTACATGATTTTACTCTTATGTATTCACTAAAAATAGGTTACTACCATAGCAACCTTTGCATCACCAGCAAATGGTAAACTCTGAAATACAGTGAACCAACTTTAGTATATAAACATACTTGTTCTCATCTACACATGTATACAGACACACAGAAGAGTATAATCTGCTGTTGCATTTACAGCAGTGGGGATTTTCACCTTTTGGCAACAAACAGAATCTTGGTTTAACATATTAAACAAAGGGAGGTCCTTCATAAAAAATAAAAATAGGATGACTAAGTCATCTTTTTCAAAAGAGTCAAGACAACATTCACAATTCCGCAAGGGAATTAAAGGGAGGGCGTTTTGTGCTTTTTCTAAATATTAAACAGGACCTGTTTTCAGAAATCACATTAAATTGTGATGATATAAAATATGAAGGAGACTTTATTTACCTTTATGTGCAATATGAAATAAGTCCTCCTGCATTTTAGTAAATTCTGATGATGTTTCGGAGCCATCAGAGTAGTTTTTTTCTTCTACAAAATCTATTGTAGATAAGTTAGGATTGGAAGCATGTAGTCGCATAGGGGCAGAAAACACTGAAGGCACCTGTAAGGATAACAGTAAACTTGTGATTGTCTCTGTCTTGTTTTTTAAATAAACTGTGAAGAATTTTATTTTAATTGTTCGTATCTGGGACACCAAAGCTAATAGAACTATTGTCAGTTACCAATAAGCTTGGAATATATGAAAACACTGATAAAACTTTGCCCAAGATTTCACAGTTGGAGATTTGGCAAAACTCCAAGAAACCAGCCCATTTAGAGTTGTAACATATGCAAAAGTATTTTTTCCTCTGCTTGTAAGCATCTAATGACAAGCACACTGGATGCAAATACGAGCAAAACTACCTGGAGAATTTGCAAAAATAGGTACTGCTAAAAAGAGGAAAAAACTACCAGATACACCTCCCATATCCCTGATTGGAGACAAACTGGAAAAATGGGTGAAAGACAGGTTTATCTCCTGAACAAATTAGTACAGATACTATTGCAGATTTTAACAAGGACATGTTCGTGTTTTGTCTATTATATTACTGCTTAAAATGAGTCAGCGCAGGACAGTTCTTCAAAAGGATTCTTATTTCCTAAACTGGTTATGCCAAGAAATTATCAGTAAGTAAGAACTGAAGAAAAGATAGGCCACTGAAAGGACTGAAGTCACCTGTAATGTTCCTTTAGCCTCTTTCCCAACAACTCTAGATCGCCACCTCCTATGTGCTCTCTTTTCCTTCTTTGGGCTTTCAAAAGGTCCAACCTTTTAATAACAAGCAAGACAAAATATGGATTGTCATAAAAGTAGCAAAGTTTAGAATAAATAACTCAATCATTTAGAATTTGGGGTTGGTTTTTGGAATAGCAAGGGTAAAGGGTTTTTTTTTGTTTTAAACAACAAACCTGCATAGCATTTATAGCAGGCGCTGAATAGGTCCTGTGAAGGACATCCATGCTCTGTAACAGCTGGTTCATTTCCAGTAAATAAGCATGACAAGTGGAGAGATCTGCTTCGAACAAGAGAATATTTTCAGTTTCTCTGAAGTAACTAATATAATGAAAGGCTTTTTGTTTGTAGGCTAGTTTTATTTTGATTATAGCTGGTTTAAGTTATTAATTGACAAAAAACAGAGTGGTAGACAACGGCTAAAATAGCTTGTATCCTTCTGTCTTCAAAATATTACAATGCCTCTATAGAGCCTGCACACTGATATATGGTGTTTTGTCATAGTTGGTTGTAGAAATATAAGATAAAGTGAGTTACTGCCGTTTGTGACTAGTTACCCAAACTAGTTACTCATGGAGGGGGTAACAATGCCAGTGGCTTTGAGATTGAATGTGCAGAGCTAGAGATGAGACACCTCCTGGTAGGCAGAAAACATGCATCACACAGACACTTTCACCAACATTAAAAAGATCTTCATTATTTCAGGAAAGCATGAAAGCAGGAGGTGATTTGGAACCCAGCTTAAGAAAGTTCAAGTTTTACTAACAAGTGTGATGTTCATAAAAGAAGATATATTGGAATATATAGGTTCCTTTAAGAGATCCTCAAAATTGGCACCCTATTCATTCAATAGTTCTTTTGAAAACAAGCGAGTAGGCAGGAAATCAACACCTACCCCTTTCCTCCTCCCTCTTGTTGCAGAAAAAACTGTAATGACTACTTATGCTATTGTAGTGTCATTGTCAAGAAGTAGTAGGGGAAATATCAGTTTATTTTCATCTTCCTTCAAATATTATTACCTCTTGAGCATTTTTCCATGTCTTCAGAAGACTGCAGCCAAGATGGAATCCTGGACTCATTACTCGAAAAGGAAAACGACAAGTTACCACCAGCTGACAGCGAGTTCTGTTTGGTCAAGCTTCCTGCCTGTTCCAGAGAAAAACAAGAAAATTAACAAATAACATTATAAAGTTGTAAGGACACATTTTGACAAGCAACAATTGAAGTCCACAATCAGTGACAATCAGTGACAAGGACTGGAGGCATCCACAGCATGGTGGTAAAAAAAAAAAAAAAAAAGTATATGAACTAGATTATGCATTATAGTCATCAAGCATGCTGTTAGGACGTATAACATACAAAAGGAACAATAAAATTTTATTGAAAACTGAAATTTGAAGAAAGGCAAAGCTCTGCATCAATTAAATCAATTTAATACATTTAAAGCACCATATGTGGCACAGAATCAAAACAGCACATCCTATTCCTTTTATATGCCCCCTGAAGAAGCCCAAAGGTAACTGAAATGCAGCATCCATATATTTGTTTAGAGCTGTTTTTCAATGAAGAAAGCATGATCCTAGATGCTGTCTAAAAATTTTACTCTAGGTCATATGACTTTAGTATGGATTTAGCTTGATAGACCTTTATACATGTATGACATACATCTTGCAGTGTCTCAGTAATGCTTTCCAAACTTTCAGGAGTGCTCACTATCAGATGCTACAAGAAATGCTGGAAGCTATGAGTAAGAGCTAACTGAGCAGCACAATTAAGTAGTTTCCAATGGAAAGAAATTTCTACCCAATACTGGTTATACCAGTGCACAGTGGCTTATAGAGCTGTTTTCTTCTCTAATGTAACAACAAATAGTAGCCATACAAAAGTGTAACTATTTTTTAAACCTTATTAAACCTTTTACTAATATATACATCAGGAAGTTGCACAAAGCAATTAATACTTAGTCAACATCATATTTAAAATCAGTTCTTAAAATGTTGTTTCACCTTAACTGCCATTACATGGTCACTTCACTGATGATAAAAGCTGATTAAGTTGTTTGGCTCTTCTCTAAAACATAGGTTTTACAAAACGTGCCCATCTTTTACCAAAGCTCAGGTAATACTTGTTTTAAAGTTATTCATATGAAACATCATCTACATCTCATTCTGTTGCTGTTTTCATAGTTAGCCTTCTAAAGTTTGTAATTCATGTTTCAGTTTGAGTTGCAAAATACTGTCCAGGTGATGTCATTCAGTACCATATCAATTTATATATAATGTAATAGCAGGAAGAATTAATAAGCATAATTGTTTTTAAATTAACTTATGCAGTTCAGCTGTTTTATTCCTACATAAAACAGTATGAGTTGCAGTCATCTATATATGTAAACACAAATGATTGCAGTACCTTTAGAAGCTTAAGTACACTGAATTTAAAGATAAGCAATGTATTGATGTTGGGAGAAAAATTCCATGTTAATATCATGCAAAATAACCAATTATCTTCCAGAATATATATATATATATACACACACATACACACACATGAAGGGCATAATTAAGAGCAAAGAAATGAGAAGACACTGCTAAGAAACAGGCAAGAGAGAGCTTGTGAAGCTCCAGTTAGCATAATTTCAATTGTAATCAGTATGGTTAAGCATTAGAATCCAAGAATTCCACATAAATATGCATCGATACATACATTCATCCCCCAAGAACTATTCAGAAAGTACAAAAATTGACCAGGTGTCTCTAAAGGAAAATAAAATGCAATGCAAAGTTCAAGGGTTATGTTTTTCCCAAAATATTTATCCGCTGGATTGATATCAAAGAACATTAACCTAGGGCTGGTGTAAATTGGCAAACCTCCATTTAGCTTCAGCAGAGCTAAGGTGATTAACTGCAGCTTAAGAACGATCCCCTTCTATTTTTCACATGAAAATAAGTAGGGCTTCTTTGCAGTGCAAATCTGGATTAATAAATTAAAAGTGAATTAGAGTCTCTCATGCTAAAGAAGAAATAGTTAATATCCTGACAGCGGGCACAGATTTTAGATATGCTGGTCACACAGATCCTTTTTATATTTTCTTTTATTTTTTGAAAGCAAAGGCATAGAGATATAACGGGCATCGCTATGTTCTATTTTTACTTTCATTATTGTACTCCCTCTTCTATCCAAGTTGTCTTGTGGGAGAAAAGAGCAAGTGTGCCGCAGAAGGTTTTCCATTTCCTCACAGACACAGAAGAGATGGCTGTCAGAGCCACGGAGGTGCTGGCTCCACAAAGCCATGCGGGCTGCTCTTTGCAGAACACTGCTGTTACCACAGGGCAAGTCTGCTCTTTCAGCTGCCATTTTGCACAGATCCCCTCCCTCTCAGCCACTAGCAAAAAGCAGTTCTGGCATGTGTTTGTGCTTGGTAAAAAATTGCTATTCAGCTACAGCATTGTCCTGCCAAAGCAGCAATCTCCCATTTCAGGACCTTTTAAACAGACCCTAAGCTCCTTGCAGCTACAGTCAAACTTCAGAATGACATTGTTCCAAATGATACTACAGCTATCCGACCCCCATTCTAATGCAGCACAGATTTAGCCTTATGCAGCTATTGCACTTTTATCAAGCCAGAGACGCATGCTTAGCTAAATAAGAGATGCTGTCTCATCTTTAACAGTCTTTCAGGGTCAGAAGGGGAAATGTAAACACTCTACATTTATTTCCTACATTTTGTTTATTTTATTTTATTTTTTTTTCCCCTGTTAGTAGCAGAGGATGCACTGTACTTTGCATCCTTGAAGGCAAAAAAGATGCGTGAGAAAGAATACTGGGTAAGTTGACAAAGCACTCCTAAACATCCACCTAAAATTTGACAGATGGAGACTCCTCAGTACACAATGATAAATGTGATGCTGACTGCTCAGGAGTCCCATCAAACCAGTAGGAAGAAAATTCTTGATCTACATGTAGTGTGAAATGAGCCCATTCAGACTGTACAGCAATATAGCCAGGAAAAAGAATACCTTAGGCATTAGGATAACAAAGAAGTGACTGCTGCATAAGAGATATTTGTGGAGTTGACAGAAACAGAAAACAGTTACAGTAAGTAGAGCACAATATTGCTAAAAAAATATTTTCTCCAAAGAGGTCTGGTTCTACACTACAGCAGAAGCGTTTCTTTGGATGAACATCAGCTAGTCAATATGCAAACCACTGGAGACAGACTGTGTTCAGGTGCTGAATAGAATCACTGTTTCGTGAAGCTACCTCACAAAATGTAAATAGTAGTCATAGGTTACAGCTGTTCAGTAATCCCTATCTACTAGTTAAACACAGTCAGATGTATTAGTGTATAAAGGGAGAGGTTTTATTAGCTAAAGGAAAAATGAAAATCTGAGAAAAGGAAAAATACATAGATAGAGCTGAGTGCTCTTCTGTGACTCACATTAACATTCACCAGCATGTATCAGACAAATAATGGTATATTGTCAAAAATTACGGGGATTCTAACTTAATATCCAGTTTTAAAAGTCATTGTGAAAATATAATTTACTTCTTCAAAACACTGGGACAATATTAAAAAATTTACCAGCATCACAGAGAAAAATACTTGGGAGCAAATTTATAGATAATATTATTTTGCTCTTTATAGAGCAAAATGTTTTAGACCACAACTTAAACCCATATAAATTTTCATTACGCTCTTCACTTAAAAACAAATCAGGCTAATTTAATCACTGATAAAAGCTCACTGTTTATAAATCATCACAATTACCTTTCTACTTGGAGTCAAATCACACAGACCAGGGCCAGAGTCCACAGTAGTAGATACTGGGAAGAAAAGATTATTGACGTCATGAGGAAACATGGAGATTTCATTCTGACGATACATTCTGTGATGACGAAGCTTTGCTACCCATTCATCAAACAGCTCCTGAGATTTCACCTACACAAAATTTCAGATATTATAACACCCGTATTCAGAATCGCTAGCAAAGAAACTAAGATATCTTGTACTCATCGGACAGCAAGCCTGTCTGACTTTTATTGGCAAAATACCAGGAAAGTTTTTCTAAATATGCTCCTACTAGAAGATACTAGGCATGAGCTTAAGCATGACAAAATTAGTCACTGGATAAAGTAAAAACAAAAAAGAAACTTCAGTTATTAGAGCTATGATTGTAATGCAAAACCCGCTGCTTAGCAATTTCTAGAGAGAAAAAAGCAATATAAACAAAAATTGTCACTTCTTAGTTGCAAGTTTGGAGGTTTCGTCAAGGTTCAACTACCACCAAATGTAATGGAGTACCTTACTCTGGAACAGTATGGTAAAGCCTCTCAAGTTATAAAGTGTAAAACTAGTCTGTTGAGACTAAAAATTAAGCTATTAGTGAAATTAATAGACCTCCTGCTGTTAAAAATAAACATGGTCTCTACCATACAGACTTCATGTTGTTACACTCCTCCAGTTTGGGGAGCAAAGTTTGAACAATGTTAAAGACTTACCTTCAGATGATATATCTGCTCTTCGGTATCTAAATCTATACATTTTGTTGATTTCTTTACAGACATGACAGAAAGTCCAACATCAATACAGCCTTGAAGTTTCCCTCTCTCTATCTGCAGAAAAGAGAAAAGAATACAATAACCCTATTATACAGCAAGATAGACATAACCTGCTCTGATCATCATTCTTCTGCATCCAATCTACTGTTAAGAGCCGCTGAAACTACTTCTCTTTACTATCAATATGAAATTATTGTTATTTCAGATAAAATACTGTTGTTACCTTATACTGGCTTTAAAGGGTTTTAAATCACTTACATCGGCTTGGCATTTAGAATACTTCAAAATCCCTCTGTCCAAAAAGAAGTATCTCTGCAAACAAGAAATGAAGGGAATTAAAATAAAAAAATATATATCACATGAACAAGCCAAAAAAACCCAAACAAAACCAAACACCACCACCTCAAACACCCACACACATTTATTCAGAGAACATTTTTCCCTGCCCTTAATTTTTTTTTTTCCCCAGTAACAACATACTCAGTATGTCACATTTACATGGCACCAGGTTTTCATATAGACGTTCCTTTATTACCTTGTGCCAGCCCTTCAAAGGCCATTTTCTTTTTTTCAGCAAGCAGCCTTCCTGTTTCTGCGGTTCCTGGGTACAATTCATTGCTCCCCGGAGTCCTTCTACAATTTCCCAGCTGTCCTGCTTAAACAGAAAATATAAATCTAGATCTTGTTTCTTCCAACTAACAGAATTGTTAAGACAGATCTGAGATGAGTAATAAGAAGTCAAACTACAGTGTTTCCATCATTAATAACAACTTTCTCAGCACCTCATTACCTGGATGCCTATAGTAATAAAGGTAAGAAATTGTAACTAATTAATGCAATAGTAAAATAAACACGTGATAAAACAAAAAAGGCTTATTAAATAAGTCATCTAATATCAACGTCTTTCTATTAGATAAGAAATTAAGACTGAAAAATCCTGAATAAAAGTTATGCTGTGAAGAAGCACACAAAGCATCTTCATCAATGACCTGGATGAAGGATGGAGTGCACCCTCAGCAAGTTTGTCGATGATACAAAGTTAGAAGTGGCTGACACACAAAGTTAGAAGTGGCTGACACACCAGAAGGCTGTGCGTCATTCAGCAAGACCTGGATAGGTTGGAGAGTTGGATGGAGAGGAACCTTATGAGGTTCAAAAAGGGCAAATGTAGAGTCCTACACTGAGGAGGAATAACCGCATGCATCAGTACAGGTTTAAAGGCTGATTTGCTAGAAAGGAGCTCTGTGGAGAAGAACCTGGGTGTTCTGTTGGCACGGGTTGACCACGAACCAGCAGCATGCCCCTGTGAGCAGTAGAGTTGATACAACAGAAGGAAGGGATAATCTCCAGAAGGATGTGAACAGGCTTGAAAAGTGGGTTCATGTGAACTTAATGGGGTTCACAAGGCCAAGAGTAAGGTGTTGCGCTTGGGCCAGGGCTATCCCAGACATGTACAGACCAGGAAAAGAATTGATTGAGAGGAATCCTGCAGAGAAGGACTTGGAGGTCCTGGTGAACAAAAAGCTGGACATGAACCAGCAGTGCGCACTTGTAGACAGGAAGGCCAACCGTATCCTGTGCTGCATCAGAAGAGGGGTGGCCAGTGGGGAGAGGAAGTTGGTTGTTCCAATCTGCTCTGCCCTTGCAAGGTCCTGTCTAGAGTACTGTGTCCAGGCCTGGGGTCCCCAGCACAGGAAGTACGTGGAGCAGCTGGAGTGGGTTCAGAGGAGGGCCACAAAGATGATAAGAGAACTAGGTTGGGTGGGGCCCTGGGCAGCCTGCTCTAGTGGGTGGCAACCCTGTCCACAGGCAGTGGGTTGGAACTAGATGATCTTTAAGGTTCCTTCCAACTTAAGTCCTTCTATGATTTACCTGTACATGCCTATATACATCCACAGCCCAGTCACAATTTACCATAAAAAGATTTCTGCTGTCACGTGTAGAAACAGCCTATGCTAAAAAAAGATATATTTGTAGATTACGAAAAAGAAATAAAAGACTAAGTGCTATAGACCAAAAGTTATGCTCCATATTCTTTATTCATTTTTATCAACTTAGGACTCCGAATAATCATGGATTCTCTCCTGCTTAAGGGTGAATTACTATTATCTGGTCAGGGAAGAGAGAAGCTACTCAGACACGAGGAGTTAATGCTCTGAATGGCGGGCAGAAGGCTCCCTGGGCTGTTGCCAGCATATCAGCTCATCACGAACCACAACAGTGAACACTCTGCTGCAAGACACCAGCAGAGTGAGTCTTTTGTGGGGTGAAGCTATCAGAGAATGAAGTAGAGCCAGCTTGTGCCCTTATAGTGACAGCTACAGCTTGCTAGCTGCAGCTTGACAGCTATTGAAATACAAAGGCAGCTATAAGCCTCCACAATTAAGGATTGTTTTTCTTTTTTGACAGAGCCTTTCAACCTTGAAAGCAAAAGAGAAATGATATTCCACCAACTCTTTTACCGTAAACAGAAATGCTTGGCCACCAAATGCTTTCTACAGTGAGTTTGAAATTCTTTTTCTAGTTAAAGATGATTTAATTAACACTTTTATAATTACTAGCATTAGGAGTCTATGATACCTGAGCAGTCTCTTAAAATATCATCAAGCATAGTGTGTAATGCTACAGTTTATATTAAGCCAGTAACTGCTGAACTTTCGGCTACTTGCTATCCACAGGTGGATAAAATTTCCCCTCCTTGGGAAATATGTTCTGCAAATGAGTCAATAAAAAACTAATATTGACATGAGACGTTTTCAAACTGGGGACTTGAAAAGAGGTAAACATTAAAAAGTAATGAAACCTGATGGAACAAGTGAAAGATGATTCTAATCAAGAACTAATAGGAACATTTAGATTAAGAATAATGGCATGTTTATGGTTTTGTTTCTTCCTTCTTGAAATAAGCCAGAAGAGATTAAAAATTGTATTACATGATTACCAAGCAAGTTATTTCCACTGCCTTAACTAAAATATATTAAACTGCAGTATACAAACAATTTTTCCATTGAAAACCAACCTGATAGCAGTCAAGACTAGCAAGCAGGACCTTTTCAGTATTCTTATTGTTATGCCTAATGAATCACATTTCTTGAACTTTGGATCCAGTTCTTAAAGTCCTTGCTTAAGGTTAAACACAGCATATTGTTAATAGGGCAGTCTACTTGCAGAAGACAGGACCAATTTGAGCACAGTCAAAAAAGCAAGAATCCAGATTCACTTTTTTTTTTTTTTATAGGGATACATTTGGGAAGAAAGAGACTGCTGAAATTAGACAGATCCATTCTACATTGGGCATATGAGGTAAAGACGAAGCAGCTGAGAAATAGTAGAGCTGTAGTACTCCCATACGGAATACATGCTGTGTCAACAGTTTGGGTAAAAGGTTTAAATATAGAGCACATCCTGGCCTATATTTCAAATAAGGTTTACTTTGGGCTGCTTCTGCAGTCCAGGCATAAGAGGTATCCCCTATTCCTGAAGAAGATTTGCATTTCTCACTGTTTCTTCTGGTCAGCGAGCTGGTCAAAAAAAATGCCTTCACAATGAAAAAGTGTGAAAATGGAAAGAAAAGCAGAAGTAGGAGCACCATTTCCCTTTGAGTAGGACCAACAGCTGGCCAAATCTCAGGTGATGGCAAGGTTCCTACTCACATTTCTGTTAATCTGGGAACCTCACATTTTGATTGAAAACTTCACGTTAAAAGGTAACTTTAGCTGAACTGGAAATAGATCCAGAACTTTTAAAAGCACAGGACTATTTAATCATCTTTATTACCCAAGGAAACACAAGGAATATTTCAGAGAATTAACACTGGAAAACTACTGGATAACTACTAGACACAACACTGCAATAACAGCAAGCATTTGGTTCTGTTGGCCTCTTCTGGCTAGAATCTTTCCCACCTGAGCCTCTGAACTCCCATTTCCAAAATATTGCACTGTGACTTTTTTTAAGATCTGTTCAGGATCTAAACCCTACCAGGATTTTGATCAGTATTTCATTCTTCAAGATATCTGATGCCACATTTAATGAGTAAAAAGCATCAGCTGGCTATTGCTGGGAGCAGCTGCAGAATTAAAAAAAACAACTGCTTACTCTAAAATGAAGACAAATTAGTCAGACTGGTTGGTTATCATCTGTTCTCATCTGTCTGAAATAGCTGAGGAGCAAATTGGAATACAGGACTTCCTGAAAGGTACTGGAAGCATTCAGATTATGGTTTATTTTGTTGATTCTTATCACACATAGGAAAAGATACCCCAAATCATAATGCTAAATTGAGGGCAAATACCCACAAAACGCTATCGCTTCGCAACAGCCACCCCATCCTAAAACGAAAAAAAAACAAAACAACAACAGCTGCATTGCATTAACAATGCCCAGTCTGATGTCCAGACTGGTAATGTTTAAAGATTACAACTCTACCAAAGATTTTGCATTATTATGGGCCAGCATCTGCACAAAATGATCAACTCTGCACTTGCTGCCTGAGGCAGAGATTTCACTCGAGACTGTGGGAGGAAGCACTATTGTTACTTTTCACAGGTTCAAAGATGCTCATTTTAGATCAGCACGGGAATTCACACTGTACTTGAAGAGTTATATATGCTCTATGGCTGAGAAAAAAAAACCGCATACGCTTCAGTCTCCAGAGATAAGTCTACCATTAGGTAACTGTAGTCATTTTCTATATTTAATAAAAGCCTTCCCGCTTTCTGCAATATTGTGTACCATACAGCTCCTGAAGGTGAATTATTTCAGGAGAAAGAATGAAGTAATGAGTTTGAACGGCTCTCAGACTGATGCTTGCACTTGCTGCTTCCCAAATGAAAGAGATGACAGTGCCAGACTTTCTTCCAGTATAAAATGCAGTCAGTTGTACCGAATATTTTAAAGCGCCAAAAATAGAAGCTCGCTTTGTGGAGGATAAGGGCTGGCATCAGCTGCAACTGAAGCATTTGTTACGGTTCATAAAATTGGCAGAAATGATTCAATTTTCTTTTTTAGAACATGGAGTATTTTTAAGCAGCTCTCCTCTCATAAGGCTTTTCCCTACTGTACTTATTTCAAAAGTTCATTAGCATATTAGACTTAGAAATTATTATCACAATATATCTTCTTCTGCACGTAGGTCAATTCAAACGTAATGACCAGTATCAGTTCTCCTTGCTCACAAAACAGTCCTAGCTGCGACTCTGTAGAAGACAGACTTTTCTTTGACTGACAGAGAAGGACAGAGATAGGACGTGGCAGCAGCCTCCAACCTACTATGTTGTATATGTGATACTTTTTATATTAGGAGATACTTTTGAAGTTCTTCAGATCTTCAGATTGCTGCTGTTTTCTTCTCAGTACACCTCTGCATCTATTTAAACTAACACACAGAGGAGAAGGACAAATAACCCTCCGTTGGTGGCCTTATTCATCCCCAGTCTTGTCAGGCACCTGGTTGACAACATCCACCAGGAGGCGGATATCATGGACAGTCGACAAAGCTCCAACTTACTAATACAAGAGGCTGAGAAGAAAAAGGAGCAACTAAGGATTAAAACAATAGTACTCAAACATGACAAGAACTCCTCTGCGAGAAAGGACCAAAAACAACAGAACTCTACATTGCCAAGGCAAGACTGACAATTTTACATTATTATACTACCATCTACACTAGTAAAGAGAAAGTCCCTCTAAGAAGGTGCAGGTCTTTATAAATTGCAAGACTAGAGACTCTCTCAAAGCGCTAGTGTGTCCAGGCTAGTAATTCAGTGGAAAGGATCTCCTCTGTTAGACCTAAAGGACCATCTTTCTGCATGCAGCAGAGATTAATATTCATCAAAACTTTCACTGAAACCTTCTATCAAAGCAAATTATAATTAACAAATGAATTTTAAAATCATATGGCAAAAATGACCCACATAAGTTATTTTCAAGTAAATATCCAGAGTGCATACTGTACAGGTTATTTAAATCTTTGCTTTCCTCAGCAAAGCAGTTTGTTCTGCAAGCTGCATGACTACTTCAATGTAAAAAAAACAGTCACATGAAAGATATAAAAAACATCAGGGAATAAAATAAGGAACAACAATACACTGCTACACACATAAACGTTGTGTAGAGAAACACAAGGAGAGATAACCAGTACTACGTTACCCAAAAAAGGATGATGATCACAATTCAGTTAAAGAAAGAAAGGTTTGCTTACCCATCCCAAGGATCAGAGCTCACTGAATTCTCCAAAAGGAGGGATCTCTTCCAGGAAATCCCTCCCTTATGGCAGCCAGCCCTTACATGAGGCTTAGGGAAAGGTGGAACCAGGTTCCAGCCCTTCTGGTTGCACAGGTGAATTGCTTTCACCCGTGCTCCCAGGGCTGGCTGTGTCCCTTCACCAGGTGCTCAATCATTGGTTCAGGCTGTGATTTAGCAATTCCCATACAAAACTGACAATCCTGAAAGATGTCGCGTTATTTCTAAAAACAAGTATTTCTAAATTTTCAGGGTATATACGAAAAGCAAGCAAGCAAAAACTTTAGCCTTGCTTAGCAATTATTTCTCGGCATACAACAAGTCATGTGAGCTGCCCCAACTCATGCAAGCTAGCTTATCATTAACACTTCCTAAAAACGTGTACAAGTCATTTGACTCGTTCGGGTTGCCTAGATGCAAAAGAATCCAGTTACTTACTTGGTACTGCAGTGACTGACCATGAAAATTGTAATACTGAAACTTTAATCAAAGTGGAGATATTTATCACCATGCCTGGTATGAAGAAAGATGAACTGTACTGTCTTCAAAATAGACTGGGAAACAACCTACTTTACACCTTCATTCAGCTTGACCTGATAGGTGTATGAGGCAACTTAGCCATCTGCCTGACAAGGAACACAGATGCACCTGGAATACAAATATAACAGCAAATTCCATCTCCCACACCTGTTAGGTATACCTTGCATTTTTGTACAGATGATCAAGGAATAAAAAACTGGGGACAGAAAAGATGACATTAAACCTTACTGATTTATTCCTTTCCTCCAAAGGGTACAGGTGAGAACAAAAAGGGTAAGAAATGGGATCCACCAACAACAATATCAAAAGCCTCAGCTTTTCTACAGCTTCTGGCAGTAAGTGATTTTCTTGCATAAATTGCTCCTGCATAAGTATAGTTGATTTTACTGGCTATGTAATGCACCAAGGGATTTAGACATGCTCATATAAATCTTATTATTTAAATACTATGTGATAACACATGATTGACTGGAGCTGTTGGAACAGACAATACTAAATGTTTTAAATTATGCTTTTAAAGGTAATCTCATACTTAGGATATAAAAAATAATGTTGAAGGAAAACAAAAAAGTGTCCTGAAAGCAAGGATTTACTTGCTTGGTGTATGACAAATGCACAGCAATTCTTAAAAGCATAGCACTTTAAAATGCAGAAATTGCAGGGACTGTATGTGTAGGGTCAGAAGTCCCAGAAAAGCAGGTGCTCTTTCAACACGCAGCTGAGGTCTCCAAAGCTTTGAGGGGATTTGGATGCACAATTCCAATTAACATTTCAACCTGAAGCAGCTCCAAGAGCTCCACTAAAGTAGCATCTGTACAAATAAAAGTTTATGTACGTGGAGTGTATTGCTCATTATTTTCCAAGCATGGTTTGAGTGTATTTAAGCTTGATTTTCAGCAGTGCTACAGGTCAATGATTCTTGCCCACATGCAAAAGCTGTATTCAGCAGTCTCACTCATCAAGCGCAAACGCTTACAATCAGGTTTTCACTGTAAGGTTGAAAGAATATCATAAATGATCACTTCTGCAGAAGACAAAGTATGTTTTCATGTTTCATACACAATCAGGCATCTAGATGCATACGTTATACAAATATGTATTTTCTTAACTACATTTCTACTACGACAACCAGCATACAGGCACTCGCACAAACATTTTCAATGTTGAGTTTCAGAAAAATGCATTCTCTTTCATGCAAACCTTTCCCTGGAAACTTGAAATAAGCAGAGCTGTTACCCAATATTCCATCACAGAAATGTTATCTTCCAGGGAGGACTTGGGATTTCAGGATCAAGCCTCCACAGCAATAATATTTCACTATAAAGATTTGCTGTTAGCATTCCAGTTTTACAAGAGCCTGCTATTCAGGCAGGTTATATATGCTATTTTATAAGTAATATTTGTAAAACAGGTTCAGTGCATTTCACTAAAAACAAGCTGCTACTATGGAAATTTAAAAAAAAAACAAACAAACAAAAACAGAGTAAAGAAACCAAAGAAGTGATCAAATAAAACAAATATTAGGAAAACAGAATGTTAAAAAGTCACCAATATTCAGAAGCAAAAGTAGGAGCCAATCTTGTAAATGCGTTCAGTTCGGTTTTATTACCTGTCGACTTCCCTGCTTAGAGGAGCAGCTGCTAGTACTTCTTGAAGGAGACAACATTTTCTGGGATACACCGAAGTTTTTTTCTTCACTCATGATTCAAGGTCATTTATTTCACATCAGCTCACTTAGAATGTCATTAAAAGGTAATTAAGCAAACGTATTGGAAGACTCCTGAGAGAAATGCAGAACTCATCCTTTACTCAAATGCATTCCAGTAGCATGATCTGCATCCCATAGAAATTCCTAAAATGAAAACGAAAAAAACAATATGCAAAATTTATACGACACAATTTTTTACTGCCATCCCATAGAACAAATCACAAAATCATGATATTGCATTTGGTAATGCAAGCTGACAACATTACTGTGCACTACTAGAAATTAATGCAAAAGTCACTTCACGATAAATTTTCTATTATCAAACAGGACTAGCAAGAACTGCATGCTTTTATAGTCAGTATTTATGCAGAAGACAAAGTACAGTATCAAGCATCATTTTTAAGACTTAAATTCATAATCCAGTGACAAAAAGAAGTCTAATAAAGACATGCAGAATACACTAAATATACAAAAAAAGATCAAAACATTCTTGAAATGAAGAGAAAGCATCTAATCAAATGTCTCACAAAAAGGATGTTGAGTAACTAAAAAACATTTTTCCAAGTTGTTTGATAATTCAAACAAGCAAGCATGGCTTCAGATTGTAAGGAAAAAGTAACATATAATTCAAGCAATACACAGAGGTAGAGAGCAATGCAGAGCTGTTCATAACCACTCCTACCTGGAATCAAAAAGTTGTAGCTATTTTCACATCACCCATCTAACTCAGTGACTGGAAGAACAACCAGCAGTCTGTTTAATAACAGTGCTGTTTGCAGCATATGCAAATAAAACCCAAGCCAGAAACTCCTAATAATGGATTTCCAGTGTGGGCAAGAGTTGTCATGGTAACAGCACTTTTTTAAAATGGAACAGAGGACATAACAAAAGGGTAATGCTTTATAAAACTTGGGGTGGCGGAGGAGCTTTGTGAATTGTCTCTCACTTAAGATTTTATTGTTTTGGGCAAGGAATTTACACATGAGGAGTAGTGCAAAACCATCACTGAGGAAGGTAGGACACTTCCACGGGTAAGAGAAAATTAATTTCCAAAACAGAGAGGCATTACTTCACAACCCACCTGTCCGCTTGCACTGTGAGAAAAGCCCTAAACTAAGCTCACTGGTTGTTGAGTTATCCATTCATTTTTTTTCTTGAAGAGTCACAAAAACCTATTCAAAGAGAAGCAGTACTTTAAGATCTGTATGGGAACTGTTGAATCAGGGCCTGAATACTGATTGATCACCGGATCAATCACTGTGTCAGCCTTGGGAGCACAGGTGAAGGCAATTCACCTGTGTGACCGGAAGGGGTGGAGCCTGGCTGCACTTCTCCTAGACCCCATTTAAGGGCTGACTGCCACAGAGGAAGGATCTCTTTCTAGAGATCCCTCCCTTTGGAGTTTTTCTGGGAGTCTAGGGCATGGGTGAGCATTTCATTTATTTTTCATTATCCCTTTTCACCGTGATAATCCTTCTAGCTATATGACCTGTAAAATACCAGCCTAACCACACCATTCTGCTGATTGTATATTTGTTGATTGTACAAGATCCCTAGCAATATATGTTCTGTTTTAAAAATTCCAGTTTGTCTTAAGAACAAACAAGCAAAAAAAAACATGACAAACTGGTGCTCCATTTAAGACAGCAACAACACTACACTGGAGTTAACTGCTCTTAAGTGCTGTAGTCTGAGGTGTCCAACTTCTGAACAAAGACATTTTTCAGCCTATGGTGCCTCTTCTGTGATACAGCTTGGTGTCGCAGTTCAGCAAGTTACTCTCTTTTTAGCTGGTCTCTCTCTTAATATTTATTTTATATATTTAGAAATACTCAATTACCCCTAGAGCAAACCTGTGCAAAGTAACAAACCATAGAATCATTACAGTTGGATAAGATCAGTATTATCATTTAGTCCAACTTGTCAACCCATCCCTACCATGCCCACTAACCACGTCTGTCAGTGCCACATCTACATGTTTCTTGAACGCCTCCACTGATAGTGACTCCACCACCTCCCTGGGCAGCCTGTGCCAGTGAGAAGAAATTTTTCCTAATATCTAACCGGAACCACCCACCCCCCAGCACAACTTAAGACCGTTACCTCTCATCCCTTCACTGCTACCTGGGAGAAGAGGCTGACACCCACCTTGCCACAACCTCCTTTCAGGTAGCTGTAGAGTGCTATATGGTCTCTCCCCTGAGCCTTCTCTTCTCCAGACTTGAGGTGTGGCCTCAAGTACTGTAGAAATAATCTCCAGTTTCCAAAAATCAAGTGAGAAAGCAAGCTTCGCTAAGGCTGTTTCACAAAGTCAGTGATCACGATGCAAGAACCTAAGAGAAACAGAACAGCACAATGATGCGATAACAAGACCTGATTTGGGCTTTGCACACAAGTTTTGTACTGGAATTACTGCTGAGATTAGGAAGTGTGTGCTCTGGAGAAGGTATGGACTCTTCCTATCTGAAAGATAAATTTCTGTGCGGCATTTCACCAAGGACTAGCACTTCTAAAAGGTTTAAACCATTGAGAAAGCATAAAGCATAACTTTATTAATTAGTTTTAAAGTGCATTTAGTAGAACAGTTTAATGGAATATCTCTATTTACGAGCTGAGATCAAACACTCATGATAGGAACGTAAAAAAGCTTTCTGTAAATTCATAGTTCAAATATCCCCGCAAAATTGCCACACAGCAAGAGTTTAATTACTGTTCACTGCTCATCCAGATAGCTATGTGGTCCTCTTCACTGTTCCATGTCTAAAATGACTAAAGTGATCAATATAGCACCTGTTTTTCATTGTTCATTACCTGGCATTTTGGCAGAGATTGGCACAGTTGATGAAAAGAAACAGGCTCTAATTTGTGGCAAAACACACTTATTGTCATCAGTACCTCGTGAGCATATCCCCAGGATATGCCAGACTACAAGATACCCTTCACTCATCTGAACACAGCACAGTGGTTGTTACACCCTCAAAACTTCAGATAATGGAAAAACAAAATGGAGGGCTCACCAATGTTAATACAAAAAGAAGTGGAGTAGTCAGAAGAATCACAGAATTATAGGGGATGGATGGGACCTCTAGAGATCACCCAGTCCAACCCCCCTGCCAAAGCAGGATCTCTAGACCAGGCTGCACATAGGTAGGCATCCAGGTGGGTTTAGAATATTTCTATCATTTTTTTTTCCTGTGGGATCTAAGAAAAATAAAGGTGTGGCTGCATTTGTACTTCAGAACAGATCAGAAGAACACTTACTCTTCAAATCTCCTCATCACCACCTCTGATCATATTTTGGGTTAATCTGCAGGACAGTCTTGGAGTTTGGACACCAAATTCCTTTTGGAAAAACTACAGCAGAAGATGTGCTCCAGGAATGCATCCAGTGATGGCAGCACTTTGACCATGGCACCAGGCTCAAGCTCATCCTGACTAGTCCTATCTCAGTGCCAATGTGGGGTACTCACCATAACTGACTCACTTGAAAAGGCCCATTTTTACTGCACTGCTCTGCTCACTAATGTTGCTATGGTCTAGACTTAGACTTTGGGCACTCAGCCAAGCACTTCAGATCTCCTTTGGTAAAGTCATTTGTCTTTTTGTAATCAAAGAGAGATGGACACATTTCTAGAATTCAAATGAGTTGAAAGTGACTCAGCCACCCAACCTGGGGTGGTTAAGCAAGGGGTGGGAGACAGGTAGGATAAATCTGACAGAGAATGCCTGAAATGTTTTGAGAGTCTACTTCCAAAATAGGGCTTTCCAATTTTCCTGTATTCCTTCAAATTAATTTACTACATGGACCTACGGAAAAGGTTTTTTTTTTCCACTGGCCTCAAAGAAGGCAAGAATGATGTGTGCCATTTGTCCAAAGTCTTATTAATATTTTATTAATGTTTCACACTAATTTAAACGATTACCTTGAGAATTCCAAATTTGAACTTGAAACTATACATGAATACTGAACATGACCCCAACCCATGTGTCAAAACTGCTGTGTCCTCCACCAACTGCTTTGTGATCCTTTTTTTAAAATTCCCTTCCAGCTCAGAAAGAAAAAAAGAAGACATGGTTGCCCTTCAACAATAACCATCTCAGTGCTTCCAGAAAGGAGTAAAAACACTGATCCTGCATCCCAAACAGACTCTCATATTGTGGCTGCCAGTAGCAATTACTGAGCCTTTCTAGGGTGACTCATATTTTACATTACCTGGAGGACTAAAGGCTACAAAGGTACACGAGCAATTAAGACTTTAAAGCAGGCATAACAATCAGGATTATGCAATCTAAGCTAAAATTGCAGCAGACTCTCATGGTTTGAGGTCATCACGATCCATTTACTTCAGGTTCACTGCTTTCTGCTCCTCCCCATGTTACAGAACAACTTCGGAACTAATGATGCTTGTTCCCACCTTTCCTCTGAAGCACACAGTACCAGCCACTTTGGTCTGTTCCAAATAGACAAATCAGAAGTGCAAGGCTGAGGCAAATTCAAATACATTTAGGACAGGAATTTTCACAAGTGCTAAGTATTGGCCTAATTCTTCTCTACTGAGTCAACAGCAGCAAAAGTAGGCCAAGATTACTCCTGAAAACAACCTCAGCAGGTGCACTTTAAAGAACTAAGAAAAGAGAGAGTCAAATATTATTTATAGCTACTGTATCTTAAACCCATAAACAGCACTTACCTCTTCTTATTATCTGTTTCTAGGAGCCTTATCATTCAAAATCCATTAAGGCAGATGTAAACATATGACAATATGTACAACAGGAAGACTTGAAAAATAGGTGTACTGTCCTATGCTGTCCTCATGGTCCTCAAATCTTTCAAACTGCACTGGTTCAAAATGACTTCTCGGCTTCATAACTCATTCCCAGCAATCCCCAAAGCCATAAGCTTACAGCAAAATCCCACGTCTCACAAAAGAAGAAAGGCAGAAATTTAGAAAATTCTGGAAATCTGCAGTACTAAATCAACATTATGCAATTATTTTTGTTATGGCTTTAGAAGAAAAAGACTTACAGCTGCTTCAAGAGCTGAATCAGCATCAAAAGAACACTGCAGAGAAAAATCAAGCAGCAAAACTGGAAGTGTACCTCTCATACTATAACTGTAGATAATAGAGCTTTTGTGGATGGAAGAACAACAGAAAGTCTGATGAAAGCCATGTGGACACAGCAAAGCAAGACAGCAATCCAAGTCAGAGTTGCAAGCAACACAGTGACTTCCACGGAATTAAAAAAAGAATCCACACTGAAACCTTTGCTCTGCATCTATTATTAAATTATTAGGTTACATTCACTCATGTCCGCTTGGATAAAGAAAGCAATAGTCTTTTCCAAGTAACGCTTTCATGGCTTTCTCTGTCATACTTCAAATTGTCAGCTTCCATCTATTCAACAATCTCATTTGGCTCAAAAACAGAAAGAAGGAATTATATATAGGCTACAGATATGCCACGTACAGCTACTGCAAATGTCTTTTTCAGGAAGGTATTTGCTATTCCTGAATTACTGTAACATTCATACTGTTGAAAGACACGGCACATAAATATCGTATTGTTGCTGGCTATTTCCTCTAGAGAAAGAAAACTTGCAGACATAAAGTAGTTAAAAAGAAAAAGAAAGTTATTAAAACTATCTTTGAAAGCAGCAACTCAAACAACTTAAGTAAAGTAGCAGTAACAGGAAGCTTTTGAGACCCTCCCTCATTTAGGTGCTGTCCTAGACACCATCCAAATCACAGCCTCCTGAGCAGACACTTTCATTGGCCATAGACATATACTACCCTCTGAGGTATTCTGCGATGCAAAGAAAGAGTTAGCTCCATCTTGCTTACTTCCTTAAGGAGGCTACTGTAGTAAGTAATTAAATCATACTAATTCAATGGCCCAAGAGAGGAAAATTTAGTTCAAACAGAACTGTCCTACTTGTGTAATCAAAAGAGACACAGGGTGGGAAAGGGAGAAAACCAGACAAACAACAAACACACTGCATTTAACACTGGATTACTTTTCATGTATAATATTCATCACTTAGTGAAAGAACATCCTGCATGTTCCAAGCATAAAAACAAACAAACAACAACAACAACAAAAAACAATAGCAACAAAATCATAAAAAAAAACCCCAAACTCAACCACCTGGAAACAATCCACTACCATGTAACCCAGGTAGGACACTAAAGAACACGCTTCAATGTCAGATCTAGTCAGGCTTTCCCAAAGCAAAGCAAGTATCTGCAGTTTCACTAACCCTGGGGGCAAATAATTCAGTACCTGGTATTAGAAAGACCTTATATAAATTTAGAAGTAGGTCAATATGCATCCTAAAATGTAAGTATATATAAAAATAACACCTTTCCATCATATCTACCGTTGAAATTGACTTTAATACTGTCTGTGACATGATTAATTTTAAATGTCTAATCTTGACACTGTTGCCCCTCTCCCTAAGGAGATGTGAGAGACTGCATTTGTATGAAACTTACTGTATACATATTCTAGACGGATATGATCAAAAAGTCTTTGTGATGAGTTACACAAAATACGTATTAGTAATGGCAGCATTATTATGTTAATTGGTTAGCTGTCATACCACCTTTTCAACCCAGCTTCTAATCACAGTCGAGAATGTGACTGCATTTGCAAATACAACTGACCTAGCTCACAGGCATGTCCTAGATAATTAATTCCTCATCCTCCCCCACCCCTTTTGGAGAGAGTCTTGCCCAGGGCCAGGCTGGCAGCTCTGTGCTCCTTAGCACAGGTTGCCAGAAGGAATGGGGTCCCACGTGCCCTCTTCCAGCTCCAAGTACAATTCACACACATGACCGAGATGCCACAAGCCTGGGGACCGCAGGAGCCACTTTGTGATGCTGGAACAGACGGGTCCACAGTCTCCCTGTCAGGAAAGTAAAAGCTACTGAGCTGTGATCAAACGCTGTGCTGTGAGCACACACACTGCACACAGCAGTGCTAATGAGCGCTGGGAGGGCTGTCAACCTCAAGTAATAGAGAAGCAGTGAGACGCTTCACGATGGAAATGCTATTCATCCAGAGAAGGTTTCACGAGCCCAAAGACAAAGGATGATGAGAGAATGGGAGAGAGAAAAAGGCTTTCTGTTTTCAGTAAGAGAAACAGCAGGCATACAATAACATTTCCTGCTAATGGTCTCAGGGCTGGTATGAGCGGAAACGCTTACCATCAGAGCTTTGGCACAAGCATGGTTGCCTCTCATTTTACTATTATCTGTTGCTATTTAAAGCTTTGCTTTGCTCACTGAAACAAAGATATTCCACTATTTCTCAAGGCTTATTCAAAAACAAAACACAAAACTCAACACTCACTGTTGATAAAACGTTACTGAAATACACACTGTTTTCTTAGATTCAGCTCTGATAGGCACGGTGTTCTGGAAGTCAGAGCCTTCTTGTGACAATAGCTGTCAGTCTGCCAGCACGTAGTAACACACAATCTTAAGACAACGCTGTCTGTACATCAGGAAGAATACATTACTTTTCTGTGAAATCACTGAAGGCATCCATATAATTCTGTACCAGACTGTCTCTTTATAGCCTGATAAGCTGCATAATGCTGTCAGATGCATAAATCTACCAAGGCTGACATCATGCAACGTATTTTATTAAACCAGCTGACTCAGTTGGTTTAACTATGGAGAAGCAAACTCCAGTCACCCGTGGTTTCATGTAGAACAGCAATTAGTACTACTGGAAGAAGAGTTTCTGCAGCCCAAGAACTATTCCAACAGAGGCCTGAAGGAAGATGTCACAGAGTACGTATGAACAACAAACACAACCCAGAGATCCTCTAACCTCATGCAGAAAGTTAGATGCTTTCCTTAATGAGTAGCAGAACCTAATATGCCTCCTCTGTTGTTTGATGTGGTGTTTAAATTTTCACACCTCAGCATTATACACTTTCAAAAAAAAGCTTTTAGTACTTCTCTCCTTGCAGATACCTTTTTTCCCCATGATACTGTCACGTAAGTTTAGTGTATGTCACAATTTCTAAGTGAAAAAAAGTTGCAAGGGAAACAACACTTCATTTTGAGAACATTCAGTGTTTCTCCTTTCTAAGGAGGCCTACTTGCTGAAAAATTTAATCTCATTAACTTTAATGATCACGGTAACGAGATTCAGCTCTTGCCCAGATAAAGACACGTTTGTATGCACACTTTACAAAGTGTAATGACCACTGACTACAGAAATGTCACAGTTCTTCATCAGTTTAGCTTGACTTTACAAATTGCTGCAGATAGAGCTACAGCTTTCTTTTAAAGCTTATGTATAGATTAGGTTTCTACAGATGGTCTTTCACATTAAGATTGCTTGAAACATCAAAGGAGATGTGTGGTATTTTGACAAAAGAACAGGCTTGGTAAGTGCACCAGTGTTCACCTTCTCTAACATTTTAGGTTGAGGGCCACTAACTTCCCTACATTATGCTTCTGAAGACAGCAATTTGTGAACAAACTTTGACACTTTAGAGAACTGTTGCAAGAAACAATTAACATTTAGAAGGTATACTGAGGATAATTAGTGCCACAAGTGCAAGGATTGATGCTGTTAATGCCAAGAAGGAAGAGCTTGTTAAATCCGACCTTTTGATGAAAAAAAAAAATGCAAACATAAAGCATATACAGAAATGTCTTCCTTTCAAATCAACATTAAATATATAAAGGCGTGGGATGGATCTCCTCCACGACGAATTGAATGATGCCTGTGACTGTCCTTTTGCTTGGAAACACATCATATACACATATGCAGACACAAGAACAGTTATGCAGACACAAGAACAGTGAGAAGCAGCTGCTGACTGAATCACTCTCTTGGAAGACATGTTTGTCTTAATATATGAGTCATTATAATACAGTTGGTCATTCATATACATAACCGTAACAAACACCTTGACAGTGGGAGCCAGGAAAGAGGCTCCATATATCAGGTTTTCTGCATCGCTATCCTTGTGGCATAGAATAAAGATGAACTGAAAGAGACCTAGAAGGAGATGCAAGATACGTGATTACATGCAGTGTTTTGTGCCCAAATGAAGAAAACCAGGGGAAATAATCAACAGCTGGGTCAGCAGGAAGTGATGCAGGCAAGAAATGATGGCCTCCAACTAAGTCAACAGGCTACTTCCTGCACAAGGGACCATAAAATGGATCTTTTCCTCAGCTAGAACAATATAAGCCCCTGCAACCACTGCTACCTCCTCCTCTAGTTCACAGCCACTGTTGACGGACCTGAACCCTGTTAGGGTTATTTTAAAGGCTCTACTCAAACAGAGCTGGTAGGAGAACTTCTAAACTTGATAAAGAAGAAAGTGAACCCGAAGCTTCAGAAGCAGAAGCCATGCTAGGGAAGAACACAAAGCTCATTTCAGTAAGTGCTTTCATGTCAGTACTTGCACAAAGCTACAACAGAACAAAATCTAAGAGCAAGTTAGGAGACTGATCAAAAAGAGAAGCTTCAATTAAAAAAAGAAATTTGTGAATAATTGAATGTTATTACAGACAATCCAGCAGGAAGATGTATGGAGTTCTAAAGCACTGAGCTTTTTTTTTTACCATTCAACTACAGTATAGCATCTCATTGTAGAATATGACATCCCTCCAGTAATAATGCTCATAGTTAACATACATCTGCTGAGGACTTTCATAGCTCTCAACAGTAGCTCAGTGCTCCCCCACTGATACCTTAAAGTTTAAATTCATACACACTATGAAAAAGATCAAATCAGCTTAAGATATTCTTGCTCCCAAGCAATTTGTCACTGTCCTTTTACTGGAGATAAGTAACTTCCCCTTCAGAAAAAAAAAAATAGTTAAACAAATAAAATCATAGGAGCCTTCCATAACGAATGTCAGTGTAGAGTCCACTGTCACAGTGAGCAGTGCACATTGCTCAGCTGGCTAAAATGCAGGCATGGTAATCACCAGCCTGTAGGCAGCAATGAGAAACTGGAAGCAGTATTATTTTCAGCTGATTCAGATGGATCTGGTAAAGACACTGTGCCCCTAATCTTACATTTAGATTCAGGTTGCTGCAACCTACTGACATTCTATTTGAATTTAATTAAAAATGAAGGAAATTCCATGCACAAAGAAGTTTCAGCTACAATCCCATTCTCAAGCATTTTTGGAGGTGTAAAAGATTGGAGTTTTTAATTAGGATGCCTCAGCAACATGAAAGAATGAATAACTTACAAGGAACTTGATGTGAGCTTAGTGAAAGGGTGCCACAGCTTAACAATCCATATTTATCACTTTAATGAGTACAGCCATTTTTTCCACTTCAGTTCCAGTCACTAAGCAGGATACAGAGACAGCAAACAACAACGTGAAGATTTTTATAGTGTAGACTAGCGCCATGGTTGCTTAACAGCATTTTTGACGTTGGTTATACTTGAACTATGGCTGAACCACTAGGATTTTAATTATAGACTATAAAGAACAGCAATGAACAGAAGTGTTTACAAACAAGGCAGACTCCCCTTAAACTTCCTCACTGTAGAAAGGTGCCACTAGCACTGTTCTTCACCTCCTATCTCCATACTCTCTTCCCAAACTCTCATCCTTTCTGCTTTTGCTGCCAGTTGTTGCTGGCTTTTCTAATCATCGTGGCTTACAACACAAAAATAAATGAAACCTGTGCTTAATTATGAGTAGCGCAGCATAAAGTGCATCCTGACACTTAAGACATTCTCCACAAGTTTTTGTACTTAATGAATTTTTGAACATGAGAATAAAGAAGCAATTTCCTAAAGGAAGGAGCTGAAATATTTTTTTTAAATTATGTTTCAAGTAGTAAAATACGTAGTATCAGGAAACATATTGAAAGTTGTTTTCTTAACAGACAGCAGTCATACCCACTTTATTCAGGCTCACCTATATATTTTTTCCTTACTCGTGCTCAATATTCATCTTCCATTGATTATTTTCTACACTTTTTTCAGCAAGCAACACTTTTAGGTTAAAACAGCTGAGAAACCAAGTGCATCTTCTTTCTACTACAAAATAGAGACTGCATGAAGGAGGAAAACACAAAATCTATGCCATAAAATACTTTTGACAAAGTTGTGTTTTCAAAGGCTCTTGTGATTGAAAGTACATGCAAAGTTTTTGTCAAGTCTTGACCACAGGACTTAAACTTATGAAGATGCTGAGTCTAAAGCATCTTCGTAACTCACTTTTATTTCTAGAAGAGTATCTATGCCCTACGCACAGTAACACACAGGATGTCAACACAGCACTTAAAAATGAGTTCCATACATTTCATCGTGAAAAGGTGAAAAAAATAAATGCCTTTCAGAAGTGAAGAGCTGGAGAAGGAACGTGAAAAAAATTACTGTGAATGCTTCTTCCACAGGAAATGCATATGTCCATTTTTGAGACCACATCACAAACCTGCTCCCAGAGCTAAGCTCACACAGTCAATTTACATGGACCATAAAGAAAATTCTAGGCACTTGAAAGCATTACTTTAGGAGAAGTTACATCAGCAGTAACTGCAATTTTCCAGTCTTCCATTTTGTATTCAAAAATAATAAAATAAGTCAACTGCCTGATCCAGTTGGGAACAGGAAGGCAGTTGCAGCCCATGGTCCCACAATCGCTGTTCCAGGCTGCCATCCTCAGACACGAGGAGTCAGCAGCCCCCTGATGCCCCTCACTGGAATGATCTTTCAGAACAGAACACTTGCACCAATCTGGAGAACCACCAGACAGTTGTTGTTGAAACTATTTCTATACTGTTCCCAGAGTGAGATGACTGAAAGACTGTTCTCTGTTCTCCATGATTTTACAATACCAATTAGGCAGATGAACACTGAAGGTGTTCATTACTTCAAATTAGCAACCAAACTATAAAACAGTGACAAAGCAAGTAGGATCTCCTGTAACATTCCAGTATCATTTGCAACCCCTGGAGACAAGATTTTAAGAACAGATCACTTAATAAGCTGAGTGGTTATCATACTTTTATAAGATGACAAAAGTCAAGACAGAGTACAGCACAACATAATGTTTCTTAAGCACCTGATCTTGTATTCTGTCTCTTCATTTTGATAAACTGTATGAATATACTTTCAGAATAGCATGCCAGTTTATTTAGCAAGCTCACAAATCACATTTCAAGCAATTTACATTTGCATAAAGTATCCCAAAAGTTACTGAGTTACTTTTATCTCTCTCTTTTATGTTTCTCTCCATTCAGCACCATTACGTTTTTGAAGATTTTGAAAGTAGGACAAATGAGAGCCACATGCCAGGCTCTAAATAGCATCCAGAAAAAGCTGACTGCATCTTCATGCTTCCCAAAACATCCACTCTGAAGTACAGTTCATTTAGACTGACTCAAAGCAGCATTAAACTTTCACACTTCCCATTTTGCTTTCACCACAAATGATAGTATTCCCAGCCATATAAAGTCCTATCTAGTACCGATCTACACAAAAATTTAGTACCTTTCCTGAAAACTCAATATAAATTTGCTTTTCCTGCCTGTGGTGCCCACCAGCTCATTTTGAAAAGCCTGTCATCTTTTCTCGCAGTTTGCTCATACAATTCCGGTACACAGTGTTTGGAATAATCAGAGCTTCCAGTAAATGCTGTGATGCATTGCTTTGGCTCCCTTGTGCAGAGAGATCTTAATAATTTTGCCTGGGGACTCAACAGACCGCTTCAACCAGAGCTTACATCTGCTGTGAATTTGTTCATACAGCTCCATCTCTCTCCACCTTCCTCCTTGCCCCACTTCCTGCACCTGGAATACTGCTCTAGAGCTAGGCCAGGACATGGAAAAAGCGTGAGGTTGTTAGAAGTTAAAACCAGCAGCTTAACCACCTTACACGGCAAATTTAAGAGGCTTAAACTCACCAACTGCTGGAGTTGTCAGGTTGGATGTTATGCATTAAGCATGGGAAACTAAATACATGTGACAAATGCATTTCTTTCCATGTGAATGTAATGATTCTCAGCTATTGTATCCAAATTAAGTCATGCATCAGTTATGTCTGAACACAGCAAAATGACAATTAACATTATGTACATAATCAACCATAGGCTTTTTTTTCTTTTCCTTAAAAAAAAAAAAGAAAGTTCAGAACTGATTCCAGATGCTGCAGGCCTGATTTTTCTTCAGCAGAGAAAGTAGTGATCTATTACTTGAGCATCACCCACTTAGAATAACCAGTCAGCACATCTACATGCATGGAAACAAGATATTTTACAGGCAGCAATTTAAATAAACCACTTGAAAATGAACAGCTCAAATTAGGTTGCCAGTTTATCCAGCACTATAAGCAGCCTTCTGTTTGACCTTCTTGTAACATACAGGATCAGGACTTGTTCACAACCGTAAACAGGAGGAAAAAAATAAACAAAGTCAGCAATGCTGGTTTTTTACAATAATTTCGGAAACACGAGTGCAGAAATATTTGTGACAGAAGTAAAATATTCTTTACAAAAAAAAAGGTCCACCTTCTTTCCCCTGTACTTGGTAATAAGCTGTTCTGTTTCACAGCAGCTAAACAAGTACAAAACTTGCTGAGGATGCTTTGTGTGATCTCAGATATAGCTACCCCAACTAAAAAGAATGTTGTTTCTCAGACTCCAGCCCAGTGGCAGGAATTTTACTGACTAAAACTCAGTTGTGACAGTTGCAGCCTGCTCCTGCAAGGCTGAAGGGCAATTAAAGGTCATCATCTGTAAGATTACACCGACCACACAGAGCATATCTGGATGTTGAGGCTGAGGGCATCCTGCTTTGAGTCACTGCAGTCTGAACAGAGCTGGTACTTCATTCCATGCACTCATCACTTACGCTTTCACAGCTGGTCACACAATCCTAGGCCTGAGAGAATGGGGTGGGCCCCATCCTTCCCCAACTGAATGCACCTTTAACGGCTTTATTCCACTTGTAAGAACATTTCCAGCCACGGTATGTTCCACAGCAGATCACACAATTCTTTCTTCAGGCATAAAGCTGCTTTATTACCAACTACATTAACATTTATATACATGCTTTCTAAACATGCATGTACAGGAATACCATCATCCAGTTAAAGTGTCTTTCATCTTTTTTAAATCTAGTTTTCTTAGTGAGTAGATCTTTTTCCTATGACAATGCCTTTCTTTTAAACTCATACATCACATTGAACATATTGAGGCCAGACTTCTGGGCTGTAAGTTAAATACAAAGTGACGCATAGTTATACAACTGTAAAAATAAAAATTGATCTTCTTGCAGATGAAGAGTTGAACAGCAAAAGTGGAGCAGAAGTTTCATCCCCACTCAAGCTGGCATCCTGCAGAAGGAAGCTGTCCTTATCCCCTGGGACCCACTGTTAGAAGGGCCTCCAACTGATCTCCATGACCCACAAAGATTCCACTTCAACACCTTTGGAGTCATTCCTCAGATGGTGTTTTTGCCAGTCATAAGTTTCAGGTGCTAAGAGAAAGCCCAAGTTATTCAAACTTGTCTAAACAGATGCACACTAAGTAACTTTCACTCACATTTATATTAGCTATAAATTAGGTATTTATATGCTCCTGCATCAGGACTTCAGAGAAAAGACTATCAAGTACACTATCAGAAGAAACGGACAGTCAGTGACACTGACACTGAGTTGCATTTCAGTCCTCATGGAGGGTTTTAACTCTAAACAAATGCAAGACAAGACTAGCATAAATGAAATGCCCTTAAAAATAAGCTTTTAGCTTGCTTATGTTTTACAAAAGCCTATAATCAGTTCCTAATTTGAATATCTGTATAACGTATTTTAAAGCAGAAATAGAAAAAGTACAATATATGATTTTAAGCATAAAAATACAAAGTTGTAAGAATTTCTTACCACTCCTTTCTTTATTTCCCTATGTTTCCCTAAGGCCTCCAGTCATCATCCTTCACACTTTTCAGCCAGAATGCCCTCCACATTTACCACCACCATGCAGAGATGACTCCTACCAAAGCGTAGTGCTACTTTTGTTCCAAAGTACCCATTTCTGCTAAAGCACACTTCGTTCCAGTGACACCGTTTTGGTGCACTGGCAGTCTGAAAGATACTTGGGATTTAGGAATGCCGTGTGTTTCTTCTTCTGACAAATATTTCTCATATTGTTCAAAAGTCTTCCATCTGAAATATAACTCCAGAAAGAAAGAAAAACTTAACTAAGCATGACCAAAAAACAGTGAGAGATTGCAAGCATTTCAGTGGGCAGGAAGAGAACGGCCTTGAGTAAAAAAAAATAGTTTCTCATAGCAAAAGCCTTGAACCAGACATCTCATCTTTATCTAGCGTGGTTTAATGATACGGTGTAAAGCTAATTCATTGTGGGCTTTCTTTGTTTGCATGCATGTTTGTTTTTCCTTTCATTTCCTTGGCCAACTTCATTATTGCAGTTGTTACAGTTCATTAATTGCTCTTTTTTTTTTTTTTAATTTAAAACAAATGACTTTAATTTTTCAAGCTGAACTTTTGCCCATAGAAGCGATGTACGCCACTCTTGAAAAGCAACTTATTTATGCCAAACATATGCAGCAAAGTCAGTCCCTATTGTTGAAACGTATTTAGGTTCAGGTATGCCACCAAGTAAGGTATGAACTTGGAACAGAAAATGCAGTTTCTACAAACTTGGAAAAAAAAAAATCAAACACAGCCTTTTTCACACCAGATCATAAGTCATCCTTTATCAGATAAGGATTACAGAAAGGGTCCGAAACATAAGCAGATGTTTTGTAACTCTTCAGGATAAGGACTGACGCCCATTCCTCCACAGCATCTGCTACTGGCCAGTGCCAGAGATAAGTACAGAAAAACCCCAGAGCACATTCACAGCGGCAGTTCCCGCCCTGTTTGCCAACACTTCCTTCATCAAGGAGTTTGCAGGTACAGGGTAGGCAGAAACAAGTGTCCGCTGCAGGGGGAGATGCTGAATCATGCCCTCAACAGCTGTTCCTGAGCTATAACCAGCTATTCTAAGTGTTTGGTTTAAACAAAACAAAAAATACACCAAACAACCACAAACCGCACGTGATATTTTTACAGATGAGGTATAAACTGCACCTAAGCCAAGTAGAACAAATACCCATCTAAGGTAGAGCATGAATCGTGCTTAGCATAATTTCACATTTAGAAGATTTTCAAAAGATTTGGAATTTCTGGTCACAGAGTCAACAAATTCTTGGATGCATCAAATTTGGGATAAGAAGCCTGCTTCTTTAGAAAAGCCCATGCAGAAAGCTAAGAAGATAATTAACTAGAGTAATAAAACCATCGGTTTTATTTAGCCAGATAACCACAGCCCTGAGTCATCACTGCTAACATCCCCTCGCCTTCTCTTGAAGTTATCCTCCAATCACAATGGGTGAAACAAAAACATGTAGGTGGCCAAGAGGGCCAACAGCATCCTGGCCTGCATTAGAAATAGTGTGACCAGCAGGAGCAGGGAGGTAATCATCCCCCTGTACTCAGCACTGGTAAGGCTGCACCTCGAGTACTGTGTTCAGTTTTGGGCCCCTCACTACAAGCAAGACATCGAGGCCCTGGACCATGTCCAGAGAAGGGCAACGAAACTGACGAGGGGTCTGGAGCACAAGTCTTATGAGGAGTGGCTGAGGGAGATGGGATTGTTTAGTCTGGAGAAGAGGAGGCTCAGGGGAGACCTCATTGCACTCTGCAACTTCCTGAAGGGAGGTTGTGATGAGGAGGGGTTTGGCCTGGGAGAAGAGGCCACAAACAGGACCTGATGAAATGGCCACAAGTTGTACCAGAGGAGATTTAGGTTAAACATAAGGAAAAACTTTTTCTCTCAGAGAGTGGTCAGTCACTGGAATGGCCTGCCCAGGGAGTTGGTGGAGTCGCCATCCCTGGCAGTGTTCAAGAGGTCTGGATGAGGAGCTACGAGATATGGTTTAGTGCTTGTGGTAGCAGTGATAATGGATGGACAGTTGGACTAGATGATCTTGTAGGTCTTTTCCAACCTTGTGATTCTGTGATTCTATGATTCTAAGTATGCATTTTGTCAAGGATTTATTTAAAAGAAAACCAAACAAAAAAAAAAATTCATAACCACTTAGAAATAGACGTTCACACTTCTATGGCTATACAGCAAAGATATAACACAAACAAAATTCTTTTGTAGTCTGCTGAAGAAAAAAAATCCCTCACCACTTTCTAACATTTTTGTTTATGTTTACTTAAACAGAATGATAAGTGAGCAATTGAACTCATTAATCCCAAAACAGAAGGATAAGTAAGCAATTGTACTCATTAATACCTTTTCCAAATCACAGCACTACCAGATCATACATCCAGAGTTCGACCAGCTTGATTTAAAAGTCTTCAGCAGTTACGGCTTTTAAAACATATTATTGGAAGTAAATTACTGTCTCATTGTTATTTAGACTGTGGCAGTCAGAGGTTTTGCATATTTTATGACCCGTTGTTCTTTTAATGAGAAGGACAGGAAGGAAGAAGGCAGGCATCCTCCACTTCTCAGAAGCCAGGGGAAGGCCGTCACCCCCAGATGATGAGAAAAGTTAGAAATACTGAAATTCTAGTTGCTACGGACAGCCGGAAAGATTAAAAAAAACCCAATCTTGTCAAAATGTTCTTCGACCTTGAAATTTTATTTCTGAAGTTATGATACAGTGCTTGTTGACAGTATACTAAACATCATTTAAATCGAAAAAAGCAAAATAAGACAGCATATTCCTAAAGGAAAGATTTTACAGGGACTCTAACCATGAAGAGCTGCTAATCACAGAATCATAGAAAATCCCAAGTTGGAAGGGACACATAAGGATAATCAAGTCCAACTCACCTACGGCAAGGAGATTTAAGCACAGGCTTAAAGTAAGCACATTCTTAAGTGTCTTCCTGAACAGGCCCTCTGTGGAATCCATTGCTTGCTTCTAAAATGGAAAATTTTCTGGCACTTACGGATTTTTGCCATGACTCATTTTTAATCCACTGAGTTCCTAGGAGTTCATGCATTTGGCATCAGGAGCAGTCTGGAAAGTTAAAGAACTTTTATATAACAACACCCTCCTCAGGTAATATGTGATGCCTGGTCTCACGGGCTGCGTGTTGCTCATTGAGAAGTGGAAAGCTGAATTGGAACTAAAAGAACCTGTTTGTTTTTCCACCTAATAAGTCAACAAAATATCACCAAAAACCGAAGGGGGATAAGTTCTACAACTTCTATGCTTCCAAAGCAGAACTAGAAAACATCCACAGAACACCATTGGTTCTGTGAAGCAATTCTCTGCATACTGCAACTTTTTAATTGAACATAAAATTACTTTCAGGATTCATCCAATTTCCATGCCAATGCAGCTCAACATAGATAATGCACAGGATACCATCTTTCATCATCTTCTTAAAAATGTAAGTTAAAGTTAAGAATCCAACTGGACATAGACACGTGTTCTTTTTATGGGTAGAGATGAACAATCCTATTAGTCTGCTCCGTTGTACTTTTGCATCCCCATTCGGTTAGAACATGCACAACTCAGTCAGAAGTCTACTAGCTATGAAAAATCATCTTACAGGTATAGAAAAGTTATGGATTTATGCTATTCCCATGACAAAAAAAATCCACTGAACATTTCTGTTCTGAAATTCAGCAGCACATCTCCCTTCATACAGTGAAGAACAAGTAGTTTCCTTGAGAGTCCTAATACCCGAGCCAAACAAAGAATGCTTTTTCCCCCCGCTTTTCCAGAATCAAATACATTCACTCAGAAGTCTTTGACAAAAAACTGAATTGTATTACAGGCAAAGCTGTCAACTGCTGTGTCTTAGAGCACCTTTTACCTTGCAAAATACATGTGCTGTTTGGATCACTTTTGTCCAATGACAACAACAATAAAAGCAACAAGTAGGGAACTGCATGCCATTCATTAAATGCTAAAAACTGCATTAACAATTTCAGCCTCTGGAGGCAAAGGTAAAACCTGGAGTTTAAACTGCATTCAAAGGAACAGTGCACTGTTGAAGTCCTCCTTATCCTTATGAGCAACAATTCAATTTCTATTATGTATCTCAATTACATACAGTTTTTTCACTCTAAACACAGTCAGCAGCGCTGTCTTTTGACTATTACTGTAGCTGACAGCATCACTTTTTAGTTAACATGACATAAGGCCCACAAGAATTAAAACTATTTCATTTTATAGCACTTGACAGTCTGCTAGCAGTTCAAAACACTTTCAGACTTACTGCACTGCAGAAAGGCAATTTTCTAGTATCACCACTTTCATCAATCATTTAGTACAAGACTTTCAAAGCGTAATTGAAATTTCTTTGATTTTTCTGAAAGCAAGGGACCTGCTATTCAGAATACACCGCTACTTGCACAGCACTCAAACACACCTGCAGACAGTTGTCAAATTGTTCAGATTAGTTTTAATATTGGGAATAAAAACTCCTGGGAATAAATGCATGCTTGAACAAAATCTAGGAAAAAAAAAACAACAAGAAAAACCACCACAACAAAATAAAATGAGGAGTAAAGGGGCTTGGTATTTTATAAGGTAAGGTTCTCTATGAAATCTTCTCTTGGATAAAGAGCTTTTCCTTCAATAATTTGCCACCCTCCAAAAACACAGCAGCTGAGCCACGGCAGACTTTGTGGTCTAAGGCCACAGGAAAAACAAGGTTTGCAGATGAGCAATTAAACGTGACACCAGTAATACCTTGGGTGGGGCACAGCAAGAGAACCTTTTTTTTTTTTTTTTTTCCTTTTAAAGTCCTCTTTTGGAGTTGAAACAGAAGACTGACTTCAAAGGAAGGTGCAAAATAATATTCAAATAAACCCTCAGTATTGTTATGTGTACTGTAATACACACATACGTATACACACACCTCTGCGTATGTCAGTGCTTACATCTGTTTGTACACAGTTGCCAGCCCCAAACACTTCACATTCAGCCTCCAGTCAACTTAGGGACAGAATCACAGAATGGCCCGGGTTGAAAGTGACCTCAAGGATCATGAAGCTCCAACCCCCCTGCACAGACAGGGCCACCAACCTCCCCATTTAATACTAGACCAGGCTGCCCAGGGCCCCATCCAACCTGGCCTTGAACACCTCCAGGGATGGGGCATCCACAGCCTCTCTGGGCAGCAACTCTCTGTTCCAGCAACTCACCATTCTCATAGTAAAGAACTATGGGACAAGAGAGGGCCCTTCACGTCAGGTCGTGCCCCAACAAGAGGGGTTTTCTCTTTCTAACCTCTGAATGGGCTGCCCTTCCTGGAATTCATCCCATGTACCCACACAGCTGTCTCTGACTGAAGGGAATCTCCCTGGCCCTGTGCAGGGTCCACTTGGAACCCTCCATGCACCTGTTTGCTTGGAAGCCTCAGCAAGTAGCACCACACTGGAATCTAGCTTTACACAGAAGTAATACCCAGGTCTCCTCTGGGAGATAAGGCAACCCAGAAGTAATCTGGACAAAACACAAAGGCAGCGATAGTTAGAGTAAATCACGCAGCTACACTGAAAACCTCCTAAAGCTTGTCAAGGTAATTTTATATTGGATTACTTTGATGCACTCTGTTGTGCCTACAAAGTTACCAGCCAGCCTGTTTTACTCCCTACCAGATAAAATCTTGTCTGATTTTCTGCCAGAATCAGTGTTCTTTCAACATAGTTTCAGCTGTCACTAGAAGGTATTTTTCTTCTCCAAGTTCTTGCTACAGTTCCATAACCAAAAAGACTTGTCTCCATAGTAAACATGCTGTTTTATAGATGTGTGACACGTGCATAGAGTCCTTTAATAAAGGCAAACAAATATTGCAAACGTTATATTTTCATAAACACACTTCTGTTTACTAATCACTACTAATAATTATCCTTGGTCAGATTCGAGCTTTTTTCTTCCTCCCACCATCACTCATATGCTCTGATAAGATGTATAATTAAAACAGAACAAAAAGACAACACCAAAAACAGCAACAGATTACATTCCTGGATCAACGTGATGATAAATAAAATAAGATTAAAGCACACCACTGCAGAAGCACATTGATGGTAAACTTCACACAGATGGTTTATATATATATAATATATATATATGTATATATGTATGTAAATATAAATACACTGTTTATGTTTCACTCAGCCTTTAAAATAATCTTCTCCTTGGAAAGTACTTACTTTAATAATCATAATTATTTTTTTCTGTTTAGCTTGGGAAACTTCTTCGAATCTAAGGAGCGACACAATTTTCATTCCTTCTTCAAATACCTGCTGCCACAATAACACTTCTTTCAAATTAAAATGAGGATATGACCTTTTTCCAATAGCAAATGGGAGTATACGGCATTTAAACAAGAAGTCAGAGAATGAGCAAAGAAGTCAAAGGCCAAAAACACACCTCATTCACAACAATATATGCCAGGATCAAAATTCATTCCCACATCCCATTGCCACACTACTGAAGGAGTCCACAAAGGACTACAACTCTCCTTCCCTCCCACACAATCAGTTTGCATGCAAAACCTCTGCCACTGCACAACTGAAAAGCAGGGGGCCCTGGTCACATTTCATGGTTGTTCTTCATAACTAAATTTCCTTTTCAAGTTGTCCCTTGAAAAGTGACAAATCTTTTGCCTTATGATGTATCTGTTACTTCATTAGTATTTTTTCTTCAACTGGAAAACAAGCAAACATCTCGCCACAAATTTGCAATAGCCAAAACAGGAAAAAGTTACTTGGTTTCTCTAGAAAAATATATAATCCTGATGGCAACACACATTCAAACACACACTGAAAACAGAGATGCTGTGTTAGAACCACTTTTAAAATGAGGGACACATTTTATGAGAAATGAGGGTTTCTGCAAGCACAAAGCTGATTTACATCAAAGGTTTGGCTTTGTGGTGAACTCCAGGTAAAAAGGGAACACCTCTGCTCAGGGGTGAGAACATGGACTATCTATATTGCTTTCCAGAAACCAAAATACAGAACCTCACTTCGTTAAAATCCTCCCAGTAGCACCAACAAAAAGGTAATCTGCTCCTGTTCCTAAAATGCAGAAGAATCAACCCAATTGCTTCTAGAATGATGAGACACAGCAGATGCTACTTTTCTCTGTGTATAAGCACGAGGAATCACAAGTTTGAGTAACAGGAGACAAGACTCGTAATCCTCTCTCACTTTTGCTATGCTAATTGCCTATATCAAGCACTTGACTTCACGTCTCTCATAGCGTAGGAATTAGTAACTACTAGAAAGATCTGAATTTCAAGGCTCAGACATGCTGTGTCTCTTTTGCAAGGGACCACAGGATCACAGAGTTCACAGTGTCTTACCTCTTCAAGCCCACCATCAGTGCAAGACACAGGTGCTGTTTACAAATTCCCCTAAGAGGCATTTAAGCTATTAAGCACATTTGATCCACATTTCGTAACTTCACAAACATTTCATTTCTACTGAGGCAAATCCTAAAAATTACATTTTTCTGGAATCACGCTGAATCAGAACCCAGTTGTTCCAAACAGTTCTTCTGTCTGATCGGATGTTCTCTCTGTTTATAACTGAAGTGCCTACGAATAAAACAAAAACCATAAACTACACTCTTATGAGGTAAAGTCATCTTTCTCCTTCACTTTTCCGTGCATAAGAAGCCATCCAGGATGCTTAGATATATGGTTTATTTTAGTCTTCAACAACAAGAAAATTGATTTGTTTCAGTAGCAACTACTGAGACAGTCAAGTTACAAATATTTTTTTTTTCTCCCCTTCTCCAATCAATCCCTTTCTTGTCCTCCAGAAACAGCTACCTATGCTACTATCCATTGAACAAGTCAAGGAAAGTATTCCTAACTGAATCCACAAGAAGTACTTCGACATTCACCCGAGACAAATAATTTGAAGTTACAGGAACTAGCCTGTGCACAACAAAGAGCTATGTTTGTGATCACTGGTTATTTTTGCATTTAGAAGCACATACACACTAGGATTTGACCTCTTTTTCTTTCAAAGGAAGCAAGAAACAATTTATTTCAGCACAGGATCCAAAGTTCTTTACAAAAGAGTTTCTCATATGAGAGTAAAGAGACAGCAGACACTGTTGAACTGCTAATGCTCAGAAGCTGAATATTGACAGAAACGTAACAAAATAAATATTATGAAAAAACATTTAACTTGACTGTGCTAGTGCTTCAAGAGCAGAAGAACAAAAATCAATACACGTAGTACATACAAGAACTGAACTTGGAATTTTAAGTTGGGAAAACTGAGACAAATTACCAGTGAATGCACAGGAGTTCCATGAAGATTGAGAAATGAGGAAAACTTCCTTCACAATATTTTCCTATGTTCAAGCGAGTAGTAAAGAATCCTTTACTCAGTAACATATATAAACTGCTTCTATAATAGCCACAGATTTAGTTTTCAACTTCATAAAATGAATTTAATTCACTTTAAGGTGAATTTACTTTGAGAACCAAGAAGTGTTTCCTTCCTTTTTCAAAGACGGAGCTATTCAGCAAAATTACACCACGCGCTACTGTGAGAAACTGGTGAGGGGTCTGGAGCACATGCCTTATGAGGAGTGGCTGAGGGAGTTGGGATTGTTTAGTCTGGAGAAGAGGAGGCTCAGGGGAGACCTCATTGCACTCTGCAACTTCCTGAAGGGAGGTTGTGATGAGGAGGGGTTTGGCCTGGGAGAAGAGGCCACAAACAGGACCTGATGAAATGGCCACAAGTTGTACCAGAGGAGATTTAGGTTAAACATAAGGAAAAACTTTTTCTCTCAGAGAGTGGTCAGGCACTGGAATGGCCTGCCCAGGGAGGTGGTGGAGTCATCGTCCCTGGCAGTGTTCAAGAGGCGTCTGGATGAGGAGCTACGAGATATGGTTTAGTGCTTGTGGTAGCAATGGTAATGGGAGGATGGTTGGACTAGATGATCTTGTAGGTCCTTTCCAACCTTGTGATTCTATGATTCTATGATTTAACGTCTCTTAAGAAAGAAGAGCAGCCTGGTCTAGTGGCTGGCGATCCTGCACATAGCAGAGGGGTTGAAACTAGATGATCTTTGAGGTCCTTTTCAACCCAGGCCATTCTATGATCCTATGAAAGAAGGTTACAGAACCTTCAAGGATTCCAGGAACATATTTTAACAGGATGGCACTATGCCAGTAAGAAAACAAAAATATTTTTGAGAAGTAATGGTTCTCATAGCAGCTTTCTTCCATAGCTATAAGAGACACAAAGAATTTCCTCTCTGTAATTGTTCAAACTCTGTCAGTTTTCTGTCCCTGTAAATCTACCACCCTTCCTTTTAGCAACTATCAAAATTGTTTTTCAACAGAGAATATTCTTGCACCAGAAGTTAGAGATTAGGATTCGCAAAGGGAAGATTTCCTGTGCTACTCCACAGAAGGTAATTAACATTCCTTTTTGTCATAAATCCCTTCTGAAAATAAAATAGCCACATGCTGCACACTGGGGCGTGGCAGGGCTATACTCATTTCTGCCAGTACACAAAACTTTCTGCAAATCTGCAGACAAGCACAAAACATTACTTCACTACTTACATATAAAGCATGCCAACATCATCAGTTAATGGTGTAGTAACTATGTTTGATAAACTCTGTTATTTGCGTAGGTAAAAAGATCCCATAGCTACTGGGCACCTCCCAGAACGAGACCATTGTAGCAGTATAGCAGTACCCACCAAAGCAAATAAAGCAAGTATGAGTATTTTCCACTTGTTGCTCTCCTCGATTTTCCAGCCTCCAGTTTGTAGAAGCAAAAAACGCACATGGATGTCTATGTAATGAAGAGCAGTCACATCTTGCAAAGATCCAAACCCTGTGCTTGTTGCATATTTCAGCTTTCATGACTCAACTCTGACATTCCAAAGGAATACAAGTCCTTCCTGAACAATATGCACCTCACAATACTTAGTACATGTTCACAATAGAAACTGTGAGATACGGAGCTTGGAAGAATTTCTACATCCTTCAATTCTTCTAAACAGGGTTGAGCACAATCATCTCAAAAGGAGATGGAAGTGCTGCCTCTATGCAAGTAAAATGTAATTCTCTCCCCTTGTATGAACCCAATATGGGATCCTATACAGGGTGACTGTTCATAGCAAGAAGCCTCTTATACCACTTCTGTCACCACATCTCCTCTAGGTTGGAAAAGGCTCCATGTCGATTTAAGTTCTGCATTCCTATAGAAAGGGAACAGAACCCACAACATAAGGAAGGCTGACTTACAGTGAGTGGGCAGTCCCTCAGAGCTGACCGTGTAGAATACAAATCTCTTCCTCTTTTAGAGTGGTAGAAGTCCAAGCAATTCCATTAGGCAACACCTGGGAAGCTCATGAGAGTCTGCTGCTGGATCTGAAAACAAACATAACCAGATTTAAAATAAACTTCCTGCTACTTTGTCCTCCCATACCTGGAAAGTGTGAGGGAGCTAGGGAGCATGATCTATGAATATCTGGAAAGCTTTTTACTCTTTTTTTCTCCTTATTGTTGTTGTTAACTAAAACCTTTCCCTAAAACACAGCACCTGCAATTACGTCTTCCTCTCCTGACAGGTATACATTTGAAGTTCAAGTTAGCAAAATTCTCCTACAACTAAGCAACTAAGTTTTAGTCTACTAACACACTACCTGACTAATACATTTGTATCAGGAATCTTTCTCGCCCAAAGGGTCCAGAATTCTGCACAACAGATGCAACTCTGCTTAGGGTCTGGGAAACTCACTGTCACACATCTTGTCAGCACAAAGAAGAAAAAGAATCCTGCATGGGAGGAGATGCTGGGGGTTACTACCATCTTTGAAAATCCTCATCATTATTCAGCCATTGCTTTCTAGCAACCACCACACAGTTTTGTATTTAGTCAGATGCACTTTTTCTGAAGACAATCCAATTCTGCAGTTTTCGCAGCCTGTAGCACTTCTCTGTACAATATCAACACTGCCAATCAGAAAAGGCTTATGGCAAAAGCCATGTATGTGCTCAATTCGAGCTAAAAAGGATCAATATTTTAACCTGTTCCTACATTCATAGGCTGGACTGGTCTTCATTCTGAGTATTTCAATTTCTGTTGAACCAAGTCAGCTCCCGTAAGAGCCTGATGGCAATCTTCCCAGAACTTTAGCATCAGCAGAGGGCAAACTGGTGTCTGGGTACCACACAGCATTTACTGTTTACAAAAGCTACCGTATCCTTAAGTTTCCTACAGTGCTTTGATGCTTTCCTGATCTTTCTTCAAGATCAACAGGAAAGAACAGAACTCCTCAAATTACACGTACCCTTGATTCAAATCCCTTATCAACTATGTATGTTTGAAAAAAAAAAAAAAAAAGAATTACAGATTATAACTGCTAAAGCTACATGAATTATAAGTCTAAAAGTCATATATGACATTTCTGCATGCTGTGAATAGACCACACAACTTCTTTTCAGAAGTCGAACTAAATTATTTTGCATTTGCTGAGTTAGTGTCATTACTGCCTTCATTTATTCTTCCTAAAATGTTATTATGCTTAAAATGTTGGCATGTTTTCCAAAGAATAAGAAAATAAATCCTGTTTTCTGTTTTCAGCTCACTGAGCTTTGAGAAACGCATCTGCCTTCTTTTACCAATTGTCTGTATTTAATAACTCCTGATTTCATGTTTGCACTTAATTCCTCGCTTCTTCTGTTTGTTACACTCCTAGAAATGCCACCACCACCCCCAGCTGGTTTGAAATCTAAACATCTGTGATCCAATTTTAGGATTCGATCTTTTAACTTATGAGCTCGTGTATCAAAATATTAAGGCTGGAAAAACAGCATTAACCATGATATTTTATATTAATTCTAAGTTCTGCCTTTTAAGATTGGTGACTTAAAGTAGCTATTAATGCAATAGCCCGTTGACATTTTTAGCCTGTAGGAGCCTGCAGTGGGCAGAGGCAGCTGAAATAATAACATATTCAATCGATGAACCAGCTTTACAGTTTTATTAGTCAGACTTTCCCAAATCTATGGCTGGCATCTTTCCCAGTATCTCAAAAATTAAGCTGTTTCACATTAAAAACTTCCAACCGATCCCTCATTATAAACTTCTTATGTTCAAGCCAATAGAACAACCTTATGATAAGCCCCTACAAACAAACACAAACCGCTAGCTTTGAAAATCAGGGCCTTTAAGTTTTTGAGTTGATGATATGAACGAAGTAAGAAAAACAGAAGGAATAATCTGATACAGATTAGTCTGAGAAAATTACGTTACTCATCAGGAATATATTATGTATCACACTGAAATAGCAGGGACCCCAAAGGAGACCCACAAAGTCAGACCTTACGCAGCAATCTCAAGAGGTCACAGGAAAAGAAAGCCAAGAGTTACACAGAACGGTACCTACAGCTCTCCACTTTCTTTTGCAGCCCCTTGTGCAAGAGTTTTGGCCTTGCCTTCACAACTGCAGAACTGGCGACCTACGTGCCACATAGGACAAGCCCAGTATACAGGCATTCACCTTGAACGATGTTCCTAAAGGTACCTGAGAAGTCCATCAGGGAACAGAGGCGTTTCAGACTGTCTACGCAAACAAAATGCACCTTTTTATTTAGGGAAGGAGGGGAATATAGCATAGCATAAAACATCATCTCCCCTGCTCTTAGGAGATAAAGACCAGATTCTAAACCTGGAGGACAAAAGCAGTAGTTCTTTGATCACGCAGATATCTATATAACTCCAGTCCTTTTATAACTCATTAGCTGTTGGCCTGTTCACTAGATGAGTTATTCTTATTAAAAAATGTTTTGTTGCTGAGTATTTTGCAATATAGGTGCACACTTCCTAATCCAGAGCAGACAAAATGCAATACTTCACAGCCTGTTGGTCGATCTATGGTTTAAATCTTTTGTACTTCTGAAAGAAAAAAAGAACCCCCACTTGTGGAGACCCAGCACAAAACTTCTCACTTCCACTTTCACAGACATCAGAACAATTAGAGTGTGATACACTGGAACAGAATGACAAAACGAAGACCAAACTTAACTCTCAGTGGGGAGCTACAGCTCATGTGAGCATCATAGAAAAATGAGATGCTCATTTAATGCAGAACAAAGGAAATCAATTATTTCTGGAAAAGCCTGCAACAAACCAATACCAAATCTGGCAATTAGATGTCATTTGGTACAAGCTTGCAGCAGGCAGAACTAGGCCCTTCAGGAGTGACTGGCCAATTCTCTCACCTTCTCAGTGTTTGCCATTTGCTCCTGCTGCAATTCCTAGTCAAGCCAGTAGCTACATGACTGGAATGAGATTGGGAAACTAATCCAAGTAATTCAAGTAATTGAGCTAATAACTCAGACAGGAAAAAAGCCAGATTTTTAGCCACGCTGTTAGCTGAACCAGCTCACTGCATGGATGCCAATATCCATGCAATAAAAAGAACAAACCAAGCAGCTGCACACAGGAACACAGAGAGCAGCTACCCCATTTTTGGAAGTGGCATGAAATTATGCTGATTACACTGAAAATGGAACTGGGAACAAAATAGCAGTAAGAAAGCAAGCATCTTGCCAGAATCAGCCTGCAATAAGCATGGCTTCTAAATTCAGTTTGATGCATGTGAGCAAAAGCCGTCAGTAATGCCAGGTCTGACTGAAACCACACATTAACATCTTATAGTTTGCATGATAGATAAGCTACTTACAAATGCCATTATGTAGTGCTAGCTTTAATTGCTCCAAGCTAAATATAACCTGGAATCTAATAGCTCCCCCTCAGCTTCTCTGTCTTTCAAGAAGAGAAAAAAATTCAGTTAGTAAAAGCAAATAGGTATACCCAGTTGCACATCATCACAGAGAAAAAGGAAGGAAACCACTGAGACAATTAAGTTGGAGTCTCAAATACTCATGCAGCACTCCTGGTTGCAGTAGGCTGCTGTTTGCTCTCCTCTTCCACCAGCTACTCTGGTTCCAATTACAGCCAGCGAGTGAAGCACACATACCTGCTCCTGTCCAAGCACTGCCATTCCTCTGCTCTGTTAGCAAGCTGTACTGAATCCCACTTGCCCGATGTTCCAGTTGAGGTACTGCCCTGGTACCCACGTGCTTTTCTCTGTGTACCACCTGGCTCAGCAGCATGGGAAGAAGAGGAGGGCAAGTGTCCTCCTGCACATGTGTGCAGCTTGATCCTCACCTGCTGCTTTTGTATTGGCATGACATCTACGAGGGGTCCAACATCTGCTACAGCAGCAAAGACTACACCACCCTGATAAAGGCATGAAACAAGTTATTCTGCCTTCTTGCACCAAATCAGGATTTCGAAAAACTTAAATGCAAAGTTGTATGCAGCAGGCTTTAATTTCCCTCTCCGAGCTGATAAAGGCAGAAAATTTGGCTGACAACTAGAAATATGTCCTACAGACTCAGCATTTTTGTTAACTAGCATTATAAGTCATTATGTAACTGAAGTTCCCCACTTTTACTACTGTTCAAGGCCAGGGCGGGGACATAAATCACTGCTGTAATGACAGACAACGGACTTCCCACTGACTGCAACACCCTTTCTACACCCCCCTCCTCACTGCGCCATCACCTGCTTTTCCCCCTCCTCCACCTATTTTTCCTCTCTGGCTTTACCTATCCTCTGCTCATTTTACTGAGGTGAGGTCTCCATTTAAAAAAGCAAACGAACAAACAACCCTCCCCCCACCCCCCCAAAAAAAAACCACCTTATTTTTAAGAATTCTGGTTGTCTTCATCCCTTGCCTGCGGTGCATGCAGACAAGAATGTTCCTATTTATGGGGAAAAAAAAGTATTCATCAGACCATAAGAATTACCAAATGTGGCATTAGAGGTGAAAAGAGGGGCCAGCTGACTCCAGCCCTGCTTGCCTTGCAGAGCTGTGCACGCACTGCAGGAGCACAGCTGGAGGTCTGCCAGGAGGAATCTCCTGCACTGAACAAGCCCAAAGCCAGCATCCCACACTTCCTGTCCCCTGGCCTACCACTTCTGAGACAAGGAGCAGGCTGGATAGAACAGGTTAAAGGAACTTTGTGTATTTGTTATTGTGAGAAATGTTAAAGCGAGCCTCCTGACATGCTCTGTTTTACATTAGAACATCCACGCTCTCCTGCTAGCAGAGCTGACACAGAGCAGAAGAAGAGAAGGAAGGCTCCCTGCTGCCCGCGCAGAGACAGACTTCTTCCATCCACTTCTGGTAAATGCAGTAAGAAAGCCACCAAGGCTTTGCTTTCTGAAGTAGCGGACCAAGATGTGGATAAACAATACCAAACATAGGGATGAATGTTCTAGAGACTTAATACAAAGACCTTCTGCCACTCTCACAGACTGCGTTTTTGTTTTAAAACCTTGCCAATCACAACAGCCTATTCGGTAATTCAGCACAGTTGAATATTCAAAAAATACCTGCACACTCAACATCATGCACCTCTTGTGGATAAAAGCACTCCTAGTATTATATGGCAACTGCAGTGACCCAGGACTCAGTGTCCTGCTGGCTGGCGGTGGCAGCCAGGCACAGGCAGCACGGGGCAGCCTGCCAGGGGTGGCTGCACAAGCCATCTCCCATCCATATTTAAAACCACTGTACAAAATGTAGTAGAGAAGAGATGCACCACACGTTGCCTTTTAAAAGAGGTCCAGAAAAAAAAAAGGAAAAAAAAAAGCACAAAGAGATGGAAAGACAGTGGACAACAGCCAAAGCAAATGGAGGATCTGTCTGGAAAGGAAGCGTGCAACTGCAATAACCTGTGACAATCCAGTAAGTGTGGATCTGAAGATTAGAGAGAAAAGATACTAGAAAAAGGTGATTTGTTTTCTTGTCCTCAGTAATACTGGAGAGGTTTTACTTTCCTCTCCAAAATTAGAACATCTGTGTAAGTATAAGCCCTTCTTCTGTTCCTCATAGTCACCTGCACACAGAAAGCCACAGAAGCCGAGCACATTCAGTTTCAAGTTGGGACAATTGAAACCTCAATGTTTACAAAACTTCCATGGAAACAGTAACATAACTGCTTTTCCATTAATTAGAGCAACAAAACTCATGAGAATAAAATTTCTGTCATTGTCCAGAAGCTGCAACCTACTCAAAGTTGGCTCATTCAAAGAATTTTTCCTGCACAAATAAACAGAAATAGAAATGGCCAATTATGTGTCTACACATTCCAGAATGCATTCATTTACCAGATGCTTTTCTCTGCATCTTGTGACCTGCAAGATTGCTTCATTCAGCTCTAATAATAGCTGGGGGAAAATTCTGGCAACAGCTATTGCTATATATGTGACATTATGGGGAAATAAAAATAGACATTTATATAGAGATATTTTCACTTCTATGTGACTTGAGATAAATATTCATATGAGAGAAAACATATCTGTAGATAGATGCACACTTAATGTGAATTTAGATAGACAGACATCTCGAGTTACATTTAGGTGAATGCTTTCACCATCAGATCAAATAATTCACAAATGAAGGCGGCCTTTTGCCCTCCTCTTTGCACTTTAGGTACTTCCCTGCTGAACCAAAGCTGTAATTCTCCCGGCTGTTCAAGGTTCCTCAAAATACAGTTGGAGAACAGATTGGGAGGAAAAGCCCTGAAGGTTATTTGTATAGCAAGACTTCAAACAACTGATCCAGCTGCATCTCAGGTGATTTAAGAGAAACTTAAATAACAAAGAGAGAAAGGGGGGTGAAACTCCAGAGTACTCCGAGTTACTTGTGGCAACTTTCCTCATGAATGGACTCCATTCATGAGATCAAGACGCTGAACCCCGGGGACAAGGTGACACACCCGAGAAGGGACTGACAGATGGAAGTGAGAAGTGAAAGCTATTGGGCACCCACGCAGTGTTGACATGCAGCCTCACTGCACTAGCAGAGGAAAATGAGGATGTGGCCAAGAAGGATTCTTATCTCTGATGTTTGATAGAAGATAAAGCCCTAACACGGATGACAACAGGGGTCAGGCAGACAAGCAGATCATCTAGTCAAATTTGCATGACCACATCAAATGTTCTGAAGTATCAGTGTACTAGTTTAAAAATAATACTAATAAAAGAGGGAAAAAAAGAAAAGAAAAAAAGGCCCGTACTACAGAACGGAAGAACTTGAATTGGGTATTAAATATAAGGCTAAAAATAACAGGGGCAAGAGAGCCTTAGCAGCTAAAGCGCATCTTGTTATTCAGAAAAAACAGAAGTGGATGGATGGGTGGCGCATATCTACACAACTTAAAACTGTGATGGGCTAAAATAGATACATTATATAAAACTGAGACATTACGAAGTAAAAATACGCTCTGTTTTGGTCCAGAGAGGCACTCTTAAGAAAAACTGTCCTGTATGGAGCACTGCAGGTCTGCAATGGATCCCAAAAATCCAGCTTCGTTACAGATTTCATTGTAGTCACAGGGAACTGTGCATTACAAGAGATTAACTTCTCCAACCAGTGAATAATAAGCAAAAGGAATTAGCTGAAGAAGTCAGGCAGGCTGAGGAATTTAGAAATCCAAACCAGAACTGCTGAGCTGCTGCAGAAACCAGCCTGGAAATCCCTCATGGGATGCAGCGTGGAGTAGGCAACTTCTAAGACGAAAGAGCCTGAATAGACAGGCCTCTCCAAACCTCCCTAAGTGGCAGGGAAGGAACTCGCTAAAGAAGTTGCACATCATATGTTAAAGCACAGGAATAAAGTTAAAACTTCCCTCCAGAAACTGATTTATATATAAATTTGAAGCGAATCTCTTCACCAAAACATCAAACTTTCAACTTTACTCATGAATCTTTTTTGAGAAGGTGTAAGAGGAAGGAAGGGGGTTAAGGACATTTACAGAACATTAATTTCAAAAAGTTGCAGATCAAAGAAATAATCCTTTTTGGAATCTCTGTTTAAGCAACTGAGCACGTGTAGCATTTGACATGAGATCTGTTGGGATTTTCTTACTGATTCAAGGACGGGTTTTCAAAGATGAGAATACTTGGCATGCTCCCATCTCCCCAGTCACAGCAACTCCCAGAGTTCTGGAAGGCTGATACACAGAAACAGGCACTTTTAAACCTCTGTGCAGGGATCAGAACACTTTTCTTCAACTCCCCAAAAGAGAGCAATCAGGATGAAAATTGTAACTTGATTATGAATTATGCGAACCTTTTACATTAATTTTTTAAATTTAAGCTATGACATGAATATACAGTATTTTCCTCTTTACTGCATAAGGCTCACATTACAGACACTGTCAGATGAAACTGACTTACATGTGTAAGTTTTGCTATTGGGAACTCACCCATATCATTTCATCTCCTTCTTAACAAGTAGCCCAGCATACTTCCCTCCACAAAGACATGACTGTTATTCAGCAAATTTCCTTACGATCACTTCATGCTATCAAAAGCACGAGAAGAGATCACAGTTTGTTTCTTTTTTTGCAGAAGAAAAAAGACTCCTGTGCTTCAGCTTGTGAGCCTTTACAATCTAACCTGCAAATCCAGTGCAAATCTAACATAAACAGCAAACCATTACAACTCAGTTAGCACGGACATGAGATGTGCTAGAGTTTCCCTTCCACCAGGCTTTCTTTTCTTTAAGAAAGAAAATATATTATTTATTTATTCCAGTCTACCCAGGCTACAACTTGTGAATTTTGCTTGCACTTTCCTTACCTTCCACAAAACTATTTTGCACACAAGCGTTTCAGTGGCATTCATTCAGTGGTTATGAAGTTTTACAAGATGACTTGGCTTTGCTCAGAAGACGCCCATTATTTTCAAGGGCCAGAAGGAACCACAGGGAAGTTAAAAAACAAACATACAACAACAAACTGAAACAAACACAGTTTGGTCAACTGGAATAAGAAGCTATATGTATTCACATAGAAAAATCTGGATTCCCAACCTTCATCTCTAGTTCCCTTAAATGGTTTTATGCACACCGCATTCTACACCTCCTCTCTCCCAAAGTAACCCACTGCACAGCTGACTGAGTGGCAATGCACTTCAGGACTGCTGGGCAACGAAGTTAAGAATGAAATTCCCTCATTAGTTCAAGTTCTGCAAGATGCAAATGCTGGGAGCTTGGAGACAACCTGTCCTGAGAGAGGTGTTATATCTTCTGGAAAATAAAATGTCTGTTGGATGTTAGGAAGATATAATTCACATAACAGCAAATAAAGGCAATCCTTAGGTAGTAGGGCTCTAAACACACTAAAATTCTGTTTAATAGTTTCATTTGAAAGCACCAGAAGTACACAACTCTTGTCCTGCGCTGAATATAGGATATTTCTATGTTTAATATGACCAGAGTGCACAGTTGAGTAAATAATGGAAGCTCATTTGGCAATAAACATTTGGTAATTCAATACAAACTGTCATTACGTCTGGATTACCAAGATTGATACATCATCCAGACTCAGAAAAACGTTTATGTTTTCGAGTACTGAGCCATGCCACAAGGGCAAAGATTTGCTAGGCCTCTATAGCTCACAGCAGCCACCATCACAGAAGCTCCACAAGTATCTCCTGAAGTGAGAGCACTCAGGCACTTGACAGCCAAATACAGTCGCTGTATCACTACCACTTACTGTGGAATCGAGAAAGTCATATGCTTTAAAGTAAGAAGAGGGACGAAGATACAGACAGGAATAAATGGGAAGCTCTTCCCCATCCAGCTTATCACAATAATCAGCTAGGACTAAAAGGAGATTGTAGAAGCTAGCCTGATAAAAACAATGACCTCGCGTGCATTCAGAAACAAGCAATGGTGTCCCATTACTTGAAATTTGATCTTTTGAAAGATAAGATTATCACCAGTAAGGGATCCTCACTACCCCAGCAATTCCACATATGTGACGTAGCAGAAGAAAGCGACCTTGTATGCTTAAGTGCTCCTGCAATAAAAGAGGAAAGAAAATGTCAGTAGTCAGTAACAGTAGTTACCAAACATACTATTTTGTCAAAGTCTACCAATATTTTTTTTCCCAAGATCAAAATTGCATTTGCCAGAGTGACATCCTGGAAATGGCTCAGCTGTGAATTTACAAGAAGTGGTGATCCTGCTGAATTTCAAAGGATAAAATACAATAGAGTATAATATATGGGAAAAAAGCCCATGGCTCTGCTATTCTGTGGAAAATTCTAACATCTTGTTTTTGAATCTGACTTGAATTTCCATATTTATTCAGTAAATTGAATGGAAAAAATCAGTTGTGCTTGTCTATTCTTATTGTAGGAAACAGAATAAGAAAGAATTTGTTCCAAATGCACAGCTAATAGGCCATATAGTCGGACATCAGCTAAAAGGCAAGGACCTTATTTATTCATAATGGCAATTCTCTACTTCATTAAGTTCCCTTTTCTCAGCCATTTGTAACTCTCTAAGCTCTGGAAGACATTCAGTGAGCCTTCATTTTATAAGGTCCATAAGGTTAATGTGATGCTAAATGCTTCTAGTTTTATTGCCTCGCAGACAAGATATGTGAAATGAACTCAGAGATTGTGCCTTTCTTCTTAAAATACAAAACAAAACAAACAGTAAAAACTCACATCGCAGGAAAGAATGAATGAATGGGTCTCATACTTCCTGAATGTCAGCAGCTGTGGCAGTGATGTAAGAACTTCTACCCAGCTAGCAAGCAATCTATAATGTACCGGTTTGGGCTTAGCTTACTTTTGACTTACTGGTTTTGGAGTTGCTAAGCTGCCTATCGGGATTAACACACAACAGTCATTCAGTACAAATTATCATCATCATTCAGTTAAAGACAAGAAGAAGCAATCGTAATATTTCGTCCCACTTTTTTACTCATCATGCAAATGTTGTGTTCATTTTGCATTTCACTTCTCCAGCTGCGTGCCCTCTCAGCCTGGCAGTGGTACCAACACCACGGGGGTAGGAAAACGAGGGTCCATGATCAGTCTTAATGGCCCAACATTTTATTCAGTAAACAGTATGTGTTGATGCTCCTAAGGGTACATCTACCAAATTCACTTCCCAACAGCTGGTAACTTTCTTACTAGGATGTAACAAAGTCCTGTAGACCAGCACCAAAAGTTCTCCTCCTTCAACTGTTGGGACTTAAAAAGGAAATATCAGCTCTTCTTCCCTAAAATGGCTGTTGTTAGACTTCAGTAACAGAAGCAGATTTAGTCTAGATTCTCCCCTCTCCACATACAATTTCTTGTTGTTTCTTGTTTCCCATGTATCAGTTTGTACCCATCTTCTCTCGTCCCATCCTACACCTTAACAAGTGACAAAACCACTAACAGAATGCTATCTTTTAAGGAAACTAAAGATAACTGTTCTGAGTTACTCCACAAACCCAGTTAACCCTGTCTAACTGCAAGCAAAATCCATTTCTGAGAAGTTTCCAGGACATCACAACATCAGCACAGACCACAGAGGCTTATTAATCACTCTTGCTTGTTAGCAAAAACACTAAGGAGAAATCTTACTGTTTGGGGGGAAAAAAAAATGCAATAGGGCCTTCTTTTGTTCTATTCTCACTTATTTAAAAAGCAAAGACCTGCAATTTGCTGGATCCAAACCATGTGATACATGCTACCTTGCTCTTTGAACATCTGCTACCCAAACGGTTGCACAGGTCACGTACCACTGAGCAGCAGACAGATACATCCCATTAGGAGAGGGAAAAAGAAAAAAAAAGCTTCTAAATTGTAGAAAGGAATCTCTCAGCAAGCATCAACCTGCGTGCCTTTGGCAAGCAGCAATGTATCAGGGAGGGGACCTGAGAAAGGCACCACAAACTCCTAGCAGAGTCATCTCACCACGTGAGCAAAGGCTCTCTGTAGCCCACATCTTTTGAGGTTAACTGCATCAGCTCCCCAGTAGGCAGATGGTAATGACCAGGAGGTGCCTGGGGATCCCCACTGCTACTGATAATTTACATAAAGTGCGCAAGCAGTACCACAGACAATTAAGAGACACTTCCTTTTTTCTTTTAATTGAAAGATCTGGAAAGGGTAGTAACAACTTCATAATGAAACTTCCCTTCTACCCTGCCACTACATTATAAGTCGCACTTAAATTCAAGGTTCATGCTGTCAGGGTTGTGTCTGGGGGATCTCAGCACTCCTATTTGTCACACACGAGGAATACAGAAACCATTCACTTTGACAGCAGACAGTATTTTATAGGACTATTAAAGAAGCTTCTTTGGTTGCAGCCAGAGCAGCTTCAGACACCAATACGAGCAAGACGTGTTCTGCTTCTTGTTTAGGGGAGATGTTGCTGCTATTCTGTTAGTGGCAGAAGCCTTGTGACAATAAAGCTTATCAGGACTGGTTTTAAAGCCATCTCTTTCCATTACAGACGAGACAGCAAAAGCTCTCTTAGAACTGCATGTTTCACGTAGGGCACTGGGGCTATGAAGAAACTCCCTCCATTCCTTCTCAAGGCTCTTCTGGACACTCTACAAAATAATTACACTGAAAGGAACAGAGACAAAGCCTTTGATACTGTCTCCCCCAGTATTCTCCTGGAGAAGCTGGCAGCCCACGGCTTGGACAGATACACTTTTTGCTGGATAAAGAACTGGCTGAATGGCCAGGCCCAGAGAGTGGTTGGGAATGGAGTTAAAACCAGCTGGCGACTGGTCATGAGTGGTGCTCCCCAGAGGTTGGCATTAGGGCCTGTCCTGTTCAATATCTTTACTGATGATCTGGATGAGGGCATTGAGTGTGCCCTCAGTGAGTTTGCAGATGACACCAAGCTAGGAGGAAGTGTCCATCTGCCTGGGGATAGGAAGGCCCTTCAGAGGGATGTGGACAGGCTGATCGCTGGGCTGAGGCCAATGGGATGAAGTTCAACAAGTCCAAGTGCTGGGTCCTGCACTTCAGCCACAACACCAGCCAATATCAGGGTTGGGGGAGAGTGGCTGGAAGACTGTGTAGAAGAAATGGACCTGGGGGCATTGGTCAACACTCAGCTGAAAATGAGCCAGCAGTGTGCCCAGGCGGCCAAGAAGGCCAATGGCATCCTGGTTTGTATCAGAAATAGCATTGTCAGAAGGAGCAGGGAAATGATTATTCCTCTGTACTCAGCCCTGGTGAGGCTGCACTTCAAGTACTGAGTTCAGTTCTGGGTCCCTCGCTACAAGAAAGACATCGAGGCCCTAGAGTGTGTCCAGAGAAGGGCAACAAAGCTGGTGAAGGGTTTGGAGCACAAGCCTTATGAGATGGGATTATTTAGTCTGTAAGAGGTGAGTGAGTGGTGAGGTGGGAGTCAGCCTCTTCTCCTGTGTAACTAGTGATAGGACAAGAGGGAATGGCCTCAAGCTGCACCAGGGGGAAGTTGAGGTTGGACGTTAGGAAAAGCTTCTCTGAAAGAGTGGTCAGGCACTGGAACAGGCTGCCAGGAACATGGTGGAGTCGTCAACCTTCGAGGTGTTCAAGAATCATTTAGATGTTGTACTGGGGGACATGGTTTAGTGGGAAATATTGGTGATAGGTGGACTGTTGGACTGGGTGATCTTAGAGGTCTTTTCCAACCTTGGTGATTCCACGGTTCTATTCTATGGATTCTATGATTTCAACAACAACAAAAATAGTATGAGCAAATGGTTGTTAAGATAGAACAAAATTGTGCCAGAGAGCAGTATCCTTCTCTGCTCATTTAAAAACTTGAAGGGCAAGACAACCTTCTGTAACAAGCAGAATTAAGAATGACACAGACGGGCTTGTGCGCTGAGAAGGATAAAGTCTCCCACACACACCGCTCTGCTGGGGACTGACCAGCCAGTCTGAATTTGTTGCTTCTGTGGTTTCAGCTACTGTCCAGGCAGAAAGAAGCAAACGCTTAAGGCAATTGTGTAAACCCACGCAGCTGTTCTTTATTGGAACTGTTAAGACTAGAAGATTCATTCGGTTTTGCCAACAATATATGAAAAATGGAACAGACAACAAACAGAACAATAACGCATACACACTGTGACTAGGAAAAACCTCCAGAACGTGGGAGAAAAAAAGTGGCATAAAAATGACAATGTCAGAGAAAGGTGACCTCAAAGTGAATAAGTGATGACAACCATAGAATCATAGAATGGCCTGTGTTGAAAAGGACCACAATGACCATCTAGTTTCAACCCCCCTGCTATGTGCAGGGTCGCCAACCACTAGACCAGGCTGCGTGCCCAGAGCCACATCCAGCCTGGCCTTGAGTGCCTCCAGGGATGGGGCATCCACAACCTCCTTGGGCAACCTGTTCCAGTGCGTCACCACCCTCTGTGTGAAAACAGATAAGAGATAACGCCTTGTGAAAAGAGTCATAGAGTTACTACGCTAAGTAGTGATATCAGAAATGGCAGAAATTAAGATGATGAAAGAATAAGACTGCCTTCAGCCAGGGAAACGTTTCAGACTTCAACTCTAAAATCGTTACACCACCTGGACAGAAAGCCCAATGCTTTACAATTCTTCTATTGGCACCAAAGTCACTAATGAAACTCAGCAATAAAGTGCAACACATAATGTTACCATAAACAGAGAACAGATCTACAATTAATATGGGTGCAAACAAGGATTATTAGTTTCTCAGCTTCATTATTTTGAATTATTATCGTCTTTCTTCTAGTAACCACAGTTAAGTACAAGCACTGCTTGATGTTCATGGTGCAGTGTACTAACATTTTTGCTGACTTTTTTGGGAGGGCAGAGGGGTTCAGTTTAACCAACATGCAGGCAGAGTCTGAAGCTATCACTAAGATGCTGGTATTGTGAAGAGATAAATCAAAAGATTACCAATTCATGCACTGCTTTAGAAGAAAGGTGGATTTGCCTGCGCTTATATTAACACAAGTGCCAAAGAAAACATTCAGAAGAAAAGAAATCATTAAAATGGCAGCTTTTATATTTGCCAACCTAAATACGATTCAATCAACAAAACCCCCACAACTGTAAGACCAAGGAGTGAATCTTCATGTCAGGTGCTCATATCTTAACAACTGGACATGGAAAGGAGAAATCTGGAACCAAAAATCCACGCACACCTCTTGGTCAGACAAAGGATTCAGAGCTTGGCTAACGTGCAAAGTTAGTGACTGTAAAGGACGAATTGTTCAAATTCAATTTAAGCCGTTATAAAACTGAAGAGCAATGCCAGAGGCACGTGAGGAAGCACATATGCTGCCTTCCTCCCGTGACTTACTAAGATGCTATTAGGCAGCCACCGTGTCAGGCTTTCTTGCAGTCAGACACACTATTAGTACGTTCAGAGATCCCCATGAGCTCCTAGCCATTCTGAATGCTCCTAGTGATTCTGAATGCACTAGTCCAATTCGGGGCTCAGAGGTGAGCAAAAGTCAGTTCTCACTCGTTTCCTCTCTTCTGTTGCACTTAACAAGGATTCCTATCAAGCCACATTTATTGGTATTTATCTTCCTCAGGAAAAAAAGCACCTCAAGAACCACATGTAGGACAGCCTTCAGCCAAAGACAGAGAATTCTCAGCAAGCTCACATCGCAAAAATTGCTCAGCGCCTTCCACGTCACAAGTCTGTTTGTTTTTACTTCTGTGGTTAGCACCATGGAACACCCAGACACTGAAATAGGATTAAGCACTGTTGTGCTCACTGCTAGATATTAACACGTGACTTGTACCCTAAGGAGCTTGCATTGAGTCAGCAGAGCTCTGCGCACCGGGCAGGCAGGGCCGTGTGGGCTGAGCTGCACTGCACCGACCAACTTCAGCCAGCACTCTGCTTTTACTGACAGTGTGTGTGCCACAATTGCCACTAAATTTGCACTGATACAAAAGTTATCTGGGTGGTGGGCCGTTTTTTAGCAGTCATCTCAGTTCAGACACTTAAAGTGAGAAAGAATTGGTGCGAGTTCTTTATTTTCTTCCTCCACTCTGAGGCTGTCCTTAACTTCTGTTTTGTTTCAGTTCACGTGAAACAATATGCCGTGGGCTTCACACTGCCAGAGCTCCAAAACTAGCACTAAAAATACTGCATTAATTCATGTCAGAACTTCATCTGTAACAATCTGGTGTTTCTGCACACATGATAAGCACTACACGAAAGCCACAAGCAGCAGGAAGAGAACTCTGCAGAAGGAGCAAGCTAAGGCAGACAGACAGGAGAATGAGTTACAGACACTGGTTCTCTCAGACCCCCAGCAGTGTTTCTTGATTGTTTTGTTTTCTGTCTTACTTATGTTGTCATATTACCATCAGCACCCACCTCCCTTAACCCTGACAGCAGGCAGCGCAAATTATTCTAAGGCAATTAAAATACATTTGTCAGTGTTAATTTCTATGTCAGCAGAATACAGACAAGTACCCACAACATTACATACACAACACCTCCTCATCCTTCACACAGACCAGGAACTAGAGCAATAATGCAAGAATTCCAGGCACAGTACTGGAAGATTCATGTACTGGTACCACAAGTGGCAGCTGCATGCAACTAACAGCAATGCCTGTCCCCACTTTGTAAATTCAGCAGCAGAGGATAGGCACCAAAACCCCACATCTCAAAATGCTGAGCAGCAAATCAAAGTTAATCCTAAAGTACATCAGCTACAAAAGGAGGGAAACCTTCCTGCTGGAAATAGAGTTCCTATATGAATTGCTTAGAGTACTGTTTGTAGCAACTGAAAATTCATTCTTACAAACAGAAACCGTAAGATCCAAGACTGCCACAATAATGTCACATTTCACCCTAGAGAGCAACAAAACTTATAGTATGCAATAAGCAAAGGGAAACCTATTAGATATACACGCACAGGTGTTCAATTAGACCCAATTCTTTAAGATGATATACACACTTTCAAAAGTAAGTGAGCTGACTGCACATGCACTGTTGAAATAAGCCAACTCCATTAGAGCTCAGCATCACTTCCTGCCCTCAGTGACCGTGCAGCAGTGTCGGCCTGACCACAGCTGCTCAGCAGCACCCCAGAGCACTGCGTGTACCTACACCTGCACAGAGAGCATCTCCCTGCCCTCCAGTTACCCTCCCAGCTTCCAGACCTGGGTCCTATACAAAGCAAATAGGACAGTCATGGCCTAATGCAGTGTGTGGTTGGACAACAGAACAAGGAGAAAGGTGATATGGGATTGGGAACTCTCCTGGTTAGTCATTGCTAGGAATAAAAATAATAATTATTGTAATAATAAAGTGAAGCTCGCAGAAATTGAAGCTGTGGTTACCTACGGCTTCATGCAAAATGCCAATGCTTAAAGTACAAGCACCAGTCTTAGAAAAAGTAGAATGAGGGATCTGGAACTCTGTGATTAATCATTGAGAGCCAAGGGACAAAGCCACAACAAACTGTGTCCCTTCTCGGGTCTGTTACAAGCATTAGAGTCCAGGAAAAACACGGGGCAGACAAATCACCCCACAAGGAAGGAGTGCACTCGTTAAGTGCTCTCTCTCCAGCCATTCCACAACTCCTAATAAAAATAAATCAGCAACTGCTGGGGAACAATTCCAAACGGCTTCAAGTAACGGAGTATTTAAAGCTCAAATAGCTTAATTCACCCTCAAATGGGCATTTCATCAACTCAGCGCCATCCTGAAGCGCCTGGATTTAATTAACCTATTTTCTTGAGACGTGGGCAGGAAAGAAAAAAAAAATAACAGCCCTTCTTCCTCGTGCTGAGCAGCGCACACACAGCAGGGGCAGAGCCACCAACACGGGCGGACCCCCGGCGGCAGCTCCCGGCAGAGCGCGGCGGCCGCGGGACGGGCGCGGGGCCGCGTGCTGGGAGCGGCGCTCGCTTCAGCGGCTCATCCGGAATCAGACCTACCTTAGAGCTAATGCGCACGGAGCGCGCCGGGAGCGAAACACACAGCGAGAACCCGCCGGAGCGGGGAACAGATTTTTGTTTAAGCGTCACACCGCCCCGAAAAGCACAGCCGAAGATGTCGGAGGACCGCGGGGTGGCCCACAGTGCGCGGCTCCCGCTGCCCTCCGGACGGTGTCCGACTCCTCAGCCCACACAGCCCCGCCGCCAAGTCAGCCCGCCCGCGCCTCCCGCCCTGCCCCAGCTCCTGGCACCTACCTGAGCCCCACACCTGCCAGCCGTAGGGAAGGAGGATAGAAGGAGTCGGGCAGGAGCGGCAACCACGACCGCAAAGCACACCCTAACTGCGCCGAGAAGAGCAGGAGCGCGCAGAACAGCACCACAGCTCAGCACACCGGCTCCGCTCCGTGGGGACGAACCCGAGCGGGCTGGGGGCGGGGCCGCCGCTCTGGATTGACAGCCGCCCCTACCAATGGGAAGATCGCATTCGCCTTCCTCCTCCTGCCGGTGCGGGGCGTTATTGCCGCCCGGCCGTTGAGGGCGAGGGTGTTTCCATGACGTCACGGGCGGCGCCTCGTGGCCAGGTGGGGCGGGCTGCGCTGAGGCGATGCAGGGTCGGGGAGCGGGATCGCGGTGTTAAGTCGGGGCTGAGCCCCGCGGCTGGGCGGGGTGGGGCATACTGCGCGCCCCGGGGGTGAGGGACGGAGCTAATTCCATCTGCGGCTTTGGGGCGGGCTCCGCGCTGAGGGATTGGCGGCGGCCTCAGTCGTCCTTCGCCCGCGGAGCGCTGAGGAGAAGCGCGGGGGTGGGCTTCCCCCACACGCACTGCCGTCCTACCGTGAGCGCTGCCTAAGAAACCCTGTTCGAAAAGAAACGACTCCGATGAGCAATTAGCTCCGCGCCGCTAGGAGCGGACATGGAGGGCATTTGGCGTTCCAGTGTTCGTCGCTGCAAAAAAACATGGGCTAAACGTAGCTCTGGGATGTATTAACTGCAGTTACACCTGGAAGGAATTTAATTTTTCTATAGATTTGCTTAACGCTTTTGTTCCACCCTCCTGTTGGACAGAAACATGAAGCAGTATTGGATTAGTGTCTTTTCCCGGGCTAAAGAAAAGTTTAACAGTGAATTAGTAGGCATCCCTTTGGGAATCAGACCATTCTTCTTTCTGTTAGAGAAATCAAAGCACAGAGAAATAGTGTCAGTCTATTAAAATGGCAAAATACATGATGGCTGCGTACATCAGGGTAAATGTACAGGCAGGAAGCCTCTGTCTGAATATAGATCAGTGTTTTTCCCTTTCAATAGATCCATCAACACAAAGCCATCCCGTTTATAATAGTTTTCTTTTAAAAGGTAGTTAGGGTGTTCCCTGGCCCTGTACACTTAACCTTCCATTTATCTTTGCTCTTTGGTTTTTCTGTTCTGATTTATACAGCCTCAATCTTTCCAGAGCTTTTAAGAAGAGGAACTCCATTCTCCACAATCCAGTAGTGTTTGTTTGTTTGTTTTTTAATTCAGTTTTCCTTTGATGGAACGTAATGCATAATTAAATTGCATGGTCTGAATTAAAACTCCAACATTACGTGTGTCCTTTTAACTTGCTCTTTCCTGTGGTTTTGTAATGTCAGTTCACAGTAATGTTTCCAGTGAGTGCAATGAAAAGAATTGTCTTTGGTTTCCACTTGCTTTCTTTAATTATTAGGTGAAAATAATAACTATATTGAGCTCAATGACATGCAACAATTTTTCATGTTCAGGCAATCTTAATCTCGTGTTGGTGAACAAGTTCCCATACCATGTGTATGGACCAGATGGAGAGAGGCTTGTTGTAAGAGACAAATTATGTCCTGGAATTTGAGTTGAACAACTGAGACAAGTCTTTTGAAGACCTTCTACATTTACAGCAGAGAAATGTGTTTATTGTCCTTGTGGCTGAGGTGTGAGCAGCAGTAGAATTGTGTGCATAGTCATTGGATTAACCGTTTCTCTTCTTATAACTTAGCACATACATCTTCTGTCCTAGACAGGAGCTATCTGTCTTGCAATTCAGCAGTATCTTTCCTTGTCTGCCAAAATAAATCTGTCCTTCTGTCCTTGGTAGCTTTCCTTTTCCACCAGCCCTCTCCATCATGTCATTTTTGTTCTTAAACCTGTATTTTCTTTTTCCTTTCCCTCAAAGACTACTCAAGAACCTTCTCTTCCACTGACAATTCTTTGGCACACACCGCTGTTGTCCTTTTGCATATCCAGGCTAGTGTTACGCAAGCTTCTGGCACTAGCCAGAAGAGTTATGTCTTGCTTGTATTTCTAAACACTTATCTATCATCTCCCTAACCTGCCTATCCCTCTTTTAACATGTCTGTAGTCTCTGGGCCCTCTTTCCTGGCTCTTGTATTTCCCAGCCAGAATTCTCCTGGTTAAGCTGCCTTTGGAGCACTTTTGAATACCTCTGAGGTGCAAAGTTTTCCTCTCAAGTGCTGATGCTGCAGTGCCCATGTGAAAGCGTCTCACCTGTGTTGCACAATTCATGAGTTGTTGCAAATACTTGTAGAGATCTCAATTCTGCCTTTCATTTGTCTCGTGGCAAGAGCTCAGGGAAAATAGACTCTTGTCCCACCAACTCTTCTTTTCACAAGAGGCTTAACTGGCTCCAGTTTACTCATTTGGAGCAGGAAGATTACAGACTTAGTATGTTGATAAAGCAGATGTGTGGCCAGAAGCTCGTCAAAAAAGAAAGGAGAAAACCTGAAAAGGAATGAATGTCCACCAGCCTGGCACACAGCAAGGAATTATCCCAGGAGACTGTACCACAGTGAAGAAAGTAAGCAGCTGTTCCTTCTACCATACCAAAACTGCTCTTCAAGAGAGTTCCTGTGCCAAATAGTCAAAAGATATTTGCTCTGACCCCGAAGTTACGAAGCTAGGGTAGGGTGAAACAGGCAGCAAACAGTAGGATGCACAGATCTGCTCTGGCTGCAGTGACCATGCTTGGGGTGTGCCTGCTGAGTAATGTGACCCATTGTAGCTATACAGCTTTTTTCCACAGCACTGCTAATCCACTCCTGGAAGACACGGAAATGCACCAAATAAGTAAAGAAGGCCTGCAACTTAAGTCCTTGGGTTGTTTTTGTTTGTATAAACAAGTCAAAAATGCAGACTTTTGGAGAACCCTGCCTTTGCGTATGTGTTTGTGTAGCTGCTGCCCCAATAAGCATCCATGGATTTGGAAATAGTTGAATTCCAAACAGTAACATTCATCACTAGTACTAAATGTAAATTTCCTGCTGTCGATTTGTCTGTTCCATCCAGCTGCACTGAAAATGAGAGGAGCCAGCTGTGGGTCGAACTCTCAGGCTTACTGCAGTTGAGGGCCAGCTTGTGAATGTCAGCTGGTTACCATGTGATGAATGAGTGAATCAAACACCCAAACCACTGGAGAAGCGGGGAGTTAAGAAATCACTAAGCTTCCACTTCACACAGACAGGGACGTGTAACTTTGATACTGACTTGGAAATAATTAGAGATAACTCCAAGGTTTTCAAAACGAAATGATTCTGGTTTTTTAAAAATGGTAGTGTTTTCCTTTAAGAATAGAAACTAAACAAATTTGCCATTTAAGATTCTGGATTTGTCAGTCCTGTACTGGTTTCGTACATGCCAGACACTGTTTTATAACATTTATCTTCCTCCCCCTGACTGGTGACTATTAGTCATTATTCCAAGTATTCTTGGATTTTAGTATTTATCTAAAATGCAATCAGATGGAAAAAAAAATGTCATATTTTTTCCATATTATTTAAGGCAGAAACTACCAAAGTACATGAAAGTTTACTATTTTCAGCAAGTGTATTTGCAGAGGCATGATGCAGATCCCCTCAGAATCTAGCATCCAGATGCCATTCAGTTGGAAAAGAACTCCATACAGCTATTGAAAAACAATCTCAGTGCAAGCTGGGCTATAGTGTCCTTCCCTACTGATGCAAGCTTATTTATTCAGTTTGCTAGCAAGTAGGAGAGACAGAAACCTCCTGTGGGGCAGAAGGGATTAGCAGAGATACTCCAACACTCATTGCCCTTTTCCCTTTATAAGTTTTATGTTGTTGCAGAGGGAAGACTTGATGTATTTGTCTGTTGCAGCCAGAGTTTCTACTTAATTCGCTGGGCTCTGGGTGAGGCCCAGGCACACCTTGTGTTATTCTTTCTCTTTAGCTATTGCATACAGTGTAGAGCACTTCAAGTCCAGAAGCTGGACTGTCCTCTGTGTTATTCTCCCGTTGAGAATAGGATCCACATTCTCTTACTAATGTGGGTCCTTTTGCTTCTTCCTTTTAATACATATAACAGGGGGAAAAAAAAATCACAACTTTAAGGCACAGAAATTGCTGATATTGAATAAATTCATTCTTTCAGGACCATGAAGGGCACTGAATATATCTGGAAGGCTGTGGGACAGATGCCTATATATTTCACTTGGAAGGGAAAATATATGATGATGTTCAAACCTTGTAAAATGTACCTAACCAGGCACGCTTCCTGCCAGCATGGGTGAGGTTTTCCGTTGTGTAAACTCCTTGAAGATGATAATGCTTCATTTGAGTGCACGTGATATTTGGAAAGGTTCCATTATGGCACAACCCTGAAAACACGTACAAGTCCAGTTACAGACGTTAAGCTTGTTAGCAAACAGTTACTCCTGACAGACGGATTGGAAGAGCCGAGAAACAACTCTCCTCACAGATGCTTGAAAGTAAGACTTCTGGCCTCCAGCCAAAGAGCTGCTCCAGAGCCCTTCTCCTCCCATGATCAGGCAGTCTCCCAGTTGTCAGAATAGGCATTGGTTTGGCCAGTTTGTGCCTATTGATAGTTTGCATGCCTGCACCTCAGTAAATGGTTAATCTATCTAATCTAATGTGGTAGCTCTTAGATATATATAGGTAAGAATTTCACTAGAGGCGAGTAGAAAGCATGCCTGTTGCTGGTGTGTGAATTGACTGCATTTTGCACCAGGCGTTTTCCAAACAGAAAAGCTATTCATTCTAGCTGCCAGGTTTCGGTGGGGAAAAGCTAAGCAGGTTCAGTTCTGCTGATGTACAGCAATACCTTCTTTTTCTGTATCACAGCCATTAGCGTCAGGGTCTGAGTTTTAAAACAATTCAGAAGTGTGCAAATATGGCTTATTTCCCATTTTGCCCGCTGGCAGCAGACCTTATTTGACAGAAAAATACATCTTCTCAGACACTGTACACCAGACTCAACACAAAAGCCAGTAAGTTCACACAGGTGTTTGGGTTATGTTTTATCTTGTTTTGTTTTGTGCCAAAGGCTAGTGAAAGTTCCAGGCAGAAGGGATGTCCAGGAAACAAAATCTTCACCTTTATATGGAATAGCTTTGCAGTTCCAGGAAGCTGCCTCAGACCAGATGCAGAGCTGTTGAAATCAATGGAAAAATCATCCTCTGGGTTTAACAGACTGAGTCAGATGCCTCACCTAATGGCTCAGAATGTTGAGTAGCAGGAATTTCCGTGGGATCTCAAGGCATTCATGAGAATGCAGGCAGAAGCTGGGAAGACGACACCTGCCCCTACTATTGTCCCAGTGATAAGTGAGGCAAGAGAGGCTACCTAGTCCACTGCTCAGTGCGTCGCTTCATACGTGCTGCTGTTTCTAAAGGTTTGCTGCTAAGGAATGAGTTTCTGTGAATAAAGAAGTTTTGACAACAATAAAGCAATGAAAGCTTTCATTTGAACTCAGTGGTGATTGCTGCAAAGGAGAATGAAAGTATTTATGGCATTACTGTCAGTCTGACACGAATGACCGACAAAGTAAAATAGAGGAAAAACAAACCTCCCACACAGTGTGCCGTGGGCAAACACAAATATAGAGATCACTAGGAATAGGCAGGGAAAGAAGTTTACCTACCAGCAGCCCAGGTACAGCCAGTTCATCACTGCCACCTCAGTCCAGCCAGTTGCTGATCATACAAGTAGCCACTTGCACTAATTCAGTTAACAGTATCCTCAACTCTGACAGAGATATGTGGCTGCCTTCCCACTTTCTTGCCTCCAGAAGAGATCTGGGAAAGGGAATGGAACTGTTTATGTACATTCATTCTCACACTAGTTAGTGTAATGGAATGGGAACTCAGAGTTCAGTCTTGGCTGTTAGACGTTATGCAGGCAAATGACTCCTGGAGACGTGTTTGAAAAAGATGAAGTTAAATCATGTTACCTAATAGGGAACAGGTCATATAAGAATGTGAGAACTAAGATAAAAAGTAGCTGAATTCAGGGAAACCCATCCCACTGAGTGGAAAGCTCACAGTGAATTAAATGGGCTGTTTATCTAATCTCAAAGAGCTGGGGTAATGTGTTATGGCAAACATTTACTTTGCAAGGAGAAAATGAGAAGAATAATATTTACTCTTCAAAGTGGATCTCATACAGGTTATGGAGTTATAGTTCAGTGTTGAGGTAAAGTATTAAAGGTGCACTTCTTAGGCATTGGGGGGACTGTTATAGGCTGGAATCAAACAGTTATAGTGATAGGGGAAGGAAAGCAATCAAGCATATAGACCTCCCATGCACTGGTTTTGGTAAGCCAAAATGAAGTCACTTCCTAGGGGTAGGAAAAGTGTTTATTTTTTAAGGCATAAACATACTGCAGTATTAATGGCTATGGAAGGATGAGGGGGTGCAATTAATTTAAAGCCTTGAAGCGCTGTCAGTAAAATCTTTTTCAAAGAGGCTGCAATGGAACTTGAGAATCAGAGGTGAAAGGTAAAGTTCTGTCGTGAATTAAAAACTAGCCAAGATAGCCTACAAAGAGACAGAATAATCTGCTAGTTCTTAAAATGGAAAGAGGTTAATAGCAGGATGCTCCAAGGACCCCAGCTGGAGCCAACGTTTGGTATATTATTCAGAGTCTGGGAGAATGAATGGTCTGGTAGTAAAATTTGCTTGTGATACACATTGTTTGGGTTTGGAACAGTTTGAGAATTATGATGGATACCAGATGGATCTAATAAAGCTACTGTAAATGTTTGGAAGCAATATAATTATAAAGGGAATGCCAACAGAGGAAGTTTAAGATACGGCTTTTTGGAAGAAATATAGGCTGCAGCACATGTATGCAGTGGGCTCTGAATGAATGGTAACTTCCAAGGGAAGCTGTAAGGAACGGGCAACAAGGTTATACAAAAAACACCTGTAAAATTGCCAGTGTGATTGCTGTCATTTCGAAACAGTTTGCCAGTGTTAATTGGCTGTGCCAAACTGTTTCCTCCAGAAAGAAAACATGAAGATTTGAGGGTCAAATTAAAAAAAAAAAAAAAAGTGACACTGTAAGTGGAGAATTTGAAACGATGCAGGTGAATCAGTTCACTTTCCTTCCTGTGAGGGAAGTGCAGATCTCGTGGGACAACACCAGGGCTACCACTGCACAAGTTGTGCCAAGGCAGGTGGGCTGAGGGGTTTCATTTACTCAAAGCAACCAATAAATAAATAAATAATCTCTGACTCTTGCAGTGATTCCTAAGAAGATGATGCTACCTGACCATGCAGGACTGGGGAAGTAATCCTGCCCCTGTACTCGGCACTGGTGAGGCCTCACCTCGAGTGCTGTGTTCAGTTTTGGGCACCTCGGTACAGAAAGGACATGGAGGTGCTGGAGCAGGTCCAAAGAAGGGCAACAAGGCTTGTGAAGGGCTTGGAGAATATGCCCTATGAAGAGAGACTGAAGGAACTGGGGATATTCAGTCTCCGGAAAAGGAGGCTGAGGGGAGAAGTTATTGCTCTCTTCCAATACCTGAAAGGTGCTTACAGCGAGTGGGGCTGGTCTCTTCTCACTGGTGACAGGTGACAGGATGAGGGGAAATGGCCTCAAGTTGCGCCAGGGGAAGTTTAGTTTGGATATCAGGAAACACTTCTTTACAGAAAGGGTTGTTAGGCACTGGAATAGGCTCCCCAGGGAGGTGGTTGAGTCACCAACCCTGGATGTGTTTAAAATCCGTTTGGATGTGGTGCTCAGGGACATGATTTAGCGGAGGGTTGTTAGAGTTAGGGTAGGATGGTTAGGTTGTGGTTGGACTCGATGATCTTTAAGGTCTTTTCCAACCTCAGCGATTCTATGATTCTATGTTTGTTTAGTTGTATGCCAAGAAAATTTGATTCCTTTCAGCTATGCTAGAAAACATTTTAGATAGGTGGTTAGGGCTCCCACATCACCGGTGGGTGTTTTCTCACTGAAGAAGCGGGGACAGTAAAGTTGGAGGGTTACATTATATTTTCTTCTACCTTCCTTCTAAGCAAAGATTATCTTTGAGGCTGAACGGAATATTTGTGTCAAATGAACCTATGCTTTTAGGGTTTTAATTTGGTGAGCAGAAGGTAGGTTTCATTCTTCACGTAAACTATTTTTATTTAAATTACCCAGTTTAGCCATCAAATCAATTTGTGGTGCCCAAGATGCAAATGCATTTGCTGACAGCTCATCCAAGACGCCTGCCAAGTGCTCAGCAGATGTCAAATAGTAAGTAAAGCATTAAAATTTGTAACAACAGAATGAAAGGTACTGAAGAAAACAATATGATACCACGCAGTGTTCCTCTGGGGATTCCTCTGTCAGGTCACAAAAGGCTGCTACAGAAAGGGTGTTTTGCAAAGACATCTCACATTGCTTTCCTTTGCAGTATTTTGCACCCCCATTCCCTCATTTCATCAATCCCTTTTCTTCAGTTCTTCACCTGACCCATGTATACCACAAGTGCAACCTCAGATATTCCCATTGCTATTTTCCCTCTATTTTTCCCTTTCTTCCTCTCTCACCTTCTCAGGTTGCTGTCCTGGCACTCTTTGAGATAGAGAAGATCTTAAATTTGAAAAGCACTTTGCTTAGCAGGTACTTGCTAAAATGTGTGCTTGCAATTCTTAATATCTTACAAGAGAAACAAACCAGGCATAGCCAGCTGGCACTTTCACAAATCATGACTGTCACCATAAAAGTTCTTCTGTTCCAGTGAAAGATGTATATTCAGTATTCATTCTTCCAAAGAAGAAAAGGATGAAAAGTGACACAGACAGTGTGTGAGTGAGGGGGGAGAATGATGTGTGCTTTTGGGATTCTGCGTTCCCAAGTAGTTGAGGGAGGAGATGCCCGGAAAGGTGGCTGTCATTTTTATCCAGCAAATCTAGGCTGAATGGCAATGACATCTTCAAAGTGCCAGCTGGGAAGATCTGAGTCATTCAGGTGAGGTTTCTGAATATAAATGGCAAAAAAGTTCAGAGTGAGATACTCCTGGGGGAAAGAGAAGACAGTATTTCACGAGTAGCAGAACTACTGAAGCCTAATCTCTTACAGATTTGTTTCTCTACCTGATTCCTACAAAGCCCCCAACAGGCCTTCAATAACCGTAGTTTTCCCCTTATTGTTCCATATATCCCTACGTTCTCCTACAGTAGTCTCACCTCACTCTGAGTGCTATAATTAGCAGGCAGGGAAGGGGCCAGATGTGCTGTAGCTGTACTAGATAGACCTCTGCACCTGACCAATTAGTAGCACAGACTAACGGGCCAGGCTGCTCTCACCCAAAAGAGCAAAGAATTGCTGATTTTTTCTGCATGATAAAGGAAATAATAGGCTCTTTCTATCTAACCACGTGCGTTTAGACGATTTGCAGGAACACAGCAAATTTGCCAAATCTGGCTGGAATCAGTGTGCAGGTTCATAGTTATTAGAACCAAATTGATAGATGGGTGAACAAACGACTTGGCTGAGTGGGCATGGTTTCCTTAAGAAAATGAACTAAAAATAGTTTTCTCTTTTGAATGCCCAAAACTCATGAATAGATGTAAATAATTTTCAGCCATTATAAAAGAAATAAAGCTTAGCTATCTGGAAATGGAAATTAGCTCCTAGAAAAACAATGGAAGAAAAAGGCAAAAGAGTCTCTAAGCTGGGTTGAAGCATTACGAGCATGGAACAATATATTTCTGGTAAAATGCTGCCATCCTAGCCACCAGATCAAGCAATTCTCATCAGTTTTAGCTTGTGTAAAACACAGGCAAGAGGGTTTTAGTTGCTATTAACCCATCCAAAACCAAAGCAATGGCAATCTCTTCCTGGTTATCTGGGGCAGAAGTAACTGTGTAGCATGGTAGCTGTGCTGTCTTTGCAGAAACTGCCGTGCAGGCTCCATGTGAGCCAGCCTGAATTTGAAAGCACTATATCTGTGATCTCATGAGGATGCATTCTAGGTTTTATTGCATTAAGGTCACACGGGTTTGCAGAGCCTTGTACTGCCTAGTTGTCTGCTATACCTGTTTGTGTGAGCTGATGCCAAGTTTTGTAACGTTTTATGGTGCTTTACGTGATGAGTAGCATGGATTCTGAAAGCCTAGGGGTTATTATCCCAAGTCTTTTCACTTTGTAGTAGCCCACCGCTTTCTTGGAGGATCACGCAAATGTTGTTGTTGTTGCCATTTTCTTTACAACTCCAGAAAATCTGAAGTCTTTTAAAAACATAACACTGAACTATAAAAGGGTGACACAGTTACCTTGACAATAGGAACAGCATGGCAAATGCTATTCCCGGAAGTAGGTAACTGAACTAGATTTAATCTCTGGTTGATGCTAACTCCTAACTAGGCACACTGCCAAGTGAAAAATACCTCCATTCACCAAGCAAGTGGGTAAGAACTTCATGGTGGGCTGCTAGTGACTCTGACACAAGTGCTGTACGAGCATGTTTTCTTGCATGACAGCAGCTCTTTCAAGGCCACAGGCTTGATAAAGACTATTCACATTTGCAGAACACCCACACTAGACTGATCAAAAGCCAGGAACAGGAGAAAGTGTTAAACACCACACTTCTGGTAAGTATTCTGCTAAAATGGGCTGGCTCCTTACTGACTTCTGCCTTTAATTTGCACAGATCACTGTGCTAAGAGATCTGCTACTGAGATGCACGCACGCACACACACACACATGGATGCATTCACACACGCACATGGATCTCACACACACTCTTTAGAGCTGGGACTCCTCCATTTGCTTACTGCAAGTGCATCTGCCACACAGATGTATTTTTATTGTCCTGAGCACTAATCTGTACATGTAATCTAACTCTCAGCTGTGTTTCTTCTAATATTACCATTATGCCCCCAGTTTTGCCCTAAATTCTTCTCCTCTCAAACTCCTCTTACAGTCCTTTCATCTGTTCATACAACATCCAAAGCTCTCCTTATGTTCCCTGCTTACAGCCTGCAGGCTTCTGCCCCCATCCTGTCACCTGATAGACCTTCGCACTTCTGAGATCTCTGCCCAACCATTGCTCTTGGCTGAAACCGGCCAACAGATGCACGGCTCTAAAAGACTTTATTTCCTGAATATATGAAAGTAAAAAAACAGCCAAGCCAAACAAAAACAACACAAAAACAAGCCAAACTACACAAACAAACAAGCACCAGGAAAAAAAACCAAAAACACACTACTCTCCCTTCTTCTCTTTCTCTAATAGGAATAAACCACTAAGAAGGGTGTGCAAACTTAGCATCCTTAAACACTGGACAGTGAGAAGCTATGGAAGTGAGAACCTGTAGAAGAGTTGGAGGTGCATGGTGCTCCAAATAATAAAAAAAAAATATCTCCCCAAATGTAGGGGAAATATTCTCAGGCTCAGCTCTTTATTTCTTCTTAGTCAAGGCCATAGTGTCACTTATGCCAAGGGTTTGTCTGAGGCAGAACTGAGTGGGACAGTATTCCTGCTGCCACCCTGGACTCCAGAGTGTGATGATGGCTCCTCTGCAGCAACAGCACCAATCCTCAGCAGGAGAGGTGCAGGGTGACATCCAAAGCATTACTCATTCCCTTCTGCCTGCAGATAAGTGATGCTGGCAGTCCCTAATGCACTCCCTAGGCACTGAGCCCAGATGGCCCCTTGTGGCTGAAGCACCATGCAAGTTCTCAGTCTCAATTCTGATTCTTCCCATCCCAGCCTCCTCCAAACTGCAGGTATTGTCTGAAACATCACAGAAATCTCAACCTTATCACCAATAAACAATTTTGAGCAACTTCTGGTCTTTACCAGTGTTCTCATGGTCTCCCTCTGCATGAACAGCAGCAATACAGATGACTGTTGGATTGCTCAGCTAGCTACACAAAATAATCTTGTTAACATACTTCATTCAATAATAATAATAAAATGAGTTATTTACATAAATACTGGGGTCACTTGTGTAGCTAAACATACAATGGATAGAAATGTCTTGCTTCCCGACAATGTCCTAATAATAGTCCTTAATACTTTAGCAGAGATCTGCATAAATACTTGCGTCCTGCAGATTTCAGGACAGGAGTCGTGTAAGTGTGAAACTCAGCTGTCAGCTCTGAAAACCAAGTACTGGTCTCAGTCTCAGCTGTCAGACATATGTCAGGGAATGGAACAGCACATACAACATCCTCGCTGGGGGAGATTGCTAGCCCTACTGCTAACATCATGGAGGAAGAAAGTGCAAAAAAGACGATTTTTACTTACAATATTTCCCATGTAGGTATGTGAGAGTACCCTTAACTTTTAAATGTTACCTAAATTAAACAACAACCACGAAACAACAGCTTGTTTCCAATTCCTGCATCAGAAGCATACAGCATTTTAAATTAGCCTGAGAAATGAGGGAGAGCATAGTAAGATGTAATTCTCTCCTTTGATGCTCTTTATTTTGCAAATTCATGATACTTACATGCTGTATCAAGCAGATTGAAGAGCTGCTGTCAGCCAATAGCAGGAAATAAATGAAAGGGTGCAAGAATTATTTTTGGAGAGTCATAAGGAGAAAAGGCTTTGGCAGACTTCTGACTAATAAACATCACAGCAGTTGTGAGGTCTTTCTAAGGATATACTGGCTCTCATAAAATCTTTTGGCTTATAGGAAAATAGACAAAATTCTCAAGTAAAAATCAGTACAAATGACCAGATTTAATGACCTGGTTTCCTTAAGCAGCACCAAACAAGTCAAAAAGCTCTTGCTTCAAGACACATTTCTATGCATAGGAATGCATATGCATCTATGCACTAGAAATCTGGATCACAAAGATCTGCTTTTCTCCTCCTAGTGCTAACAAAATTATTACTGAAGAAGATTTTAGGTGCTTGGTTGTTTATTGAGCACTGTCCATGACCTGGAAGATGCCAAGGAAGGCCAACCAATTTACAAAAACTGGAAATCTGCCTGTGAGAAACTAAGCAGAATCTGTGGTGTGAGAGAATCGTGATATCAAGTTAGTGATGACTGGCAGGACGGGAACACAACTTCTAACAGCACCTTGAATTTGGAACCCACATCCCAAATTTTTTAAGTGAACGTAGGCATTTTTGAAGAGACTACTCCAGGATCTAGCTGAGGATAAGAAACAGCTGTGCTAGTAAGAAGAGGAGAAAATCCAAGGATTTTTTTTCCATATTCTTCTCACTACCCGGTGACATAAATTACAAGTCATAAATTGTCAATCTGAGTAATCTTATCTCCAGGTCACTCAGATCACTCCAACAGGGAGAAGTCTTTTCACTTACCTCCTGTATACATCCATCACCCCAGCTGTAGGCGAGACTCCAGTTCTGTTCTGATGTAAAGCCCCATGTTTGCAGCCAGAAGTGCAACTGAAGAAACCTAAGTTTCTGAAACTGTTGTTGCCAGCAGAGCTCCACTGAAAGAGCAGCTTAAAAGGATACATTTCTCCTTATTCTATGCATTTTTAATCATTTTATAGCCTGTTGCCAAATGTGAGAGTTCAAGCGATTGTAGCTCTAGCAAGCTAATGGAGATGAGCCAATTTTTGCCACTCAGAGTCCTGGCTCTGTTTCTGCATTCCTGTCCTCCCACTTGTTCTGTACTGTTGCACAAAAACACCTCATGCTTAGGCTATTTATTTTCAGATGTGAAACTTTTCCTTCTAATTACAGTGAGAGAGTAGATGGATGTGACTATTCCATGTGAAATAATCTAATCATCTGCATTATTTCTGAAAAAGTCATTGACCCTGAATAAAGAAGGCAGTGAACGAAAGAGTAAAGTATTGGCATGTGCAGTAATTTCAAGGCACAAAGTAGTCCTGATAAATCAGGAATGTGAGTCAAATGTTTCAGAAAGTTTGAAGATTTGGGCAAATTGTTTTCTGATGCTGTACAGAAAAAAATAAAGAGAAAACAAAAAATCCCTCCAGGCTGCTTGCTAATACAGTTGAGCATAATTTGTTTCTTTATATAGCTTGCAGCCTACAAACTTTGCAAAGAGAGTCAAGAGTTGATGAGAGGGATGAGTCAGTGACTTAGGGAAGGAAAGAGGATTTTAGACACGTGGGGTAGCAGGTGTGACACAGCAGTCCTTTGCTGTAGGACACTGCAAAAACGCAAAACACAGGAGACTTATGGTTTGTCTGCAAGGGGTGCTCTGTAAGTTAAGCCAATTCACCTGACCATGAGAAGCCAATGTGTATTAAAGCCCCAAATGGATGTCCTCATTTAGGATTAAAGTGGTCCTAATGTGACTAAAGTGGTCCTTAATCCTGAGGGACTTACTCCATGGTGAAAGAGTGCCCTAAATTGAACCAAAGACATTTTGCAGGATGAAATTTTCAACACACAAGTTTCTCTCTTGTTAAGTTATGCCAGCTGACTTCATGCTTCTGTTTGACTCACCATAGCATTGCTGATTTTCCCCTTGAAACACAGCCTTAATTTAAGTAAAGATCATTTAGAGTGACAGGACAGAAGGAGTCTTGGGCAAATTACAGCCACATGCTGCACTGGAAGTACTGGAGGCCGCATAGTATCACTCAGAGAACAGGTAAAACCAGGGCAAAAACACTGACCAAACATGGCCTGAGATAAAAATTCCAAGGCAGAAGCCTGGAGCAGCACACAAACTACTGTTTTTAGGGTAAACCACCTCTGCTGACATAGGGATCACCCTCTGTTTTAGCTGGGGTGACATTTTCCAGGTAGGGCAGATTTGCCTTTGTTCAAGAAATTGCCGCATGTTTTCTGGGGTGGAAAAAGGGGAGTAGAAGGTAGGTAGGATTCTCCAGAGGCACTGTATATACACATCCATAGCTCTGGGTTAGTTATAAAGTGGTTATGATGGTGCTTTGGGAAAGAAATCAGTGCTATGATCACTTCCCTCTCTCATGATGCAAAATACACTATGGTACTTACAGATGGAGAGCATTACACTCCTCCTGACTTCCCCCCATAAATCCATCTCTGCAAGGCCTAAGAAGATAAACCCCAAGGAAGACAGGACAAAGTGATCTCCAGGGCATATGCAGCTTTCAGCCTTCTGCACTTGGCTTCAGGACGGGATGTCAGCATCAGATGCATCAGCTTGTGCAGAGCAGTACCCATCTGCTGGAGCCTAGGCATGGCTGGAGCTCATTTTACATGGCTCCAGCAGCTGTTCCAGGCTAATAGCTTCCTTATGAACAGCCAGAAAATGAAAATTGACATAATTAAAGGAAGAAAATGTCAAATCTGTTGTGGCTTTCAAGGACACTGGCAGCAGGGAGAGTATGGAGATTGTTCTTGACACCTACTTCACTCTTGTTTTAAATTTCACCATTGATGAAGATACAGCAACTTGTATTTCTAACGAGGAAAGTTGAAACTCAGACTCTTCTAGAAACCATACAGTTTGCATCAGACTTTGAATACTTCAACATTCTTACCTAATCTCATAGCGTGCAGTTACTTGCAGTTTGGGATTGACTACAGTCTACTTCTGCTATCAGTTACAGCAAATGTTTTCTTCATTCTGGCTTCTGCATGACCTGAAGTGTCTGGGAGATATTTCCATCCCAGCTTCACTCATGATGAAGAATTAGGCCCCAGGCTCTGCAGATCAGCTGCCTCCTCCAGCAGATACAGGCATAAGAATTCCAACAGTGCTCTCATCTGCCTACATAATGGCTTATAAGGGAAGGATGTTCCCATGGCCAGAGCTGGGCTAATTTCAGAGGTGGAATGAGGAAGATGAAGGAGTGGGGCTTGAACAATCAGCTTTTTGTGTGACAGTAAATAGTTAAGGGCAGTTTGGAGTGATGGGTCCAACCAGGTCTGCTCAGTCCTAGGACAGGAGCAGGTTAGTTACGGGTAGGGGAATGCAGCATCTGCTGATAGTCTCAATGTATGGTACAGCTTGTCAGACACAAAAAGCAGACTGCAGAGGCTGTTCTGGATCTTGACTCTTTCACGCTGTGGGATGTCATTGGACAAATCTAAGCATACAGGAAAGGGGATCTTCCTTCCTCTACGCTATAGTGTGCTGGTGTGGCAATCAGGCCCAGAGCACTGGAAAGGACAGGTAAGAAATCTGTGTGTGTGTGCATTTGTGACTGTAAGATACACAGAGGGGAGACAAATCTGATTTTCCCTGCATCAAGATGGATCATGTTGGCCTGGCAGCATTGAGACAGGAACCCTTCCTGTTGCACTTCCCTTATCAGGGAAGAGTTTGTAGAAGAGAAGAGCAGATGGCATGATCTTTCACTGTAGCTGTTGAGAAATCAGTTGTGTTTCTACAAAGACAAAACAAAGTGCATCCAGCAGAGAGAAAGCATCCTTGCAGCTAGGTTAAAGCCACAGCCTGCAGAACTGGATGAGATGGTGTTAGCATTCAGCCTCTTTAAGGCACAGCTTTCTAATCCAGGTGTCATGGAGGAAACAGTCATACCTGCTCGAGAAGAGGGAGAGGGAGAAGGAAGAATAACAGAAATGAACATGGAATGTAAGGAAGGACAATGCAAAAAGGACAGGCTGGAGAAAGAACAGTAAGTTTCAGGTATAAGCTAAATCCAGTGGACATGATGATGTCTCCTTTCTTTTTCTTAGCAGAATTAGGATGATAGAAGCTCATTACTCAGGAAAAAGTAGATGAGAACCCAGCTATATTACAGTACATTTCAGGAAAAGGTAAAAGTAGGGTAATGCTTGTCAGGCTGGATTCTGAGTGCCAACTTAGACTTCTAGCATCAGTACCAGACAGCAAACTCAAAGGGTGCTAGCTAGAATGCCTAATCCCCTCACTCATTTTCTTCAACATTATGGCCTGATTTGGAATGTTTTAGCAGGAGTAAATTTGATATCTTGTTGGATTTCTGTTTGCCAAACATTATTTTAACACAGGCCGTAGGCTGCATATTCTTTACAGACTAAATGTGGGCTTTTTTGCCCTTAGCTCTTTCTGACTTATATAAAAAAAAGGCACAGAGCAAGCAGAGATTGACTGTTACTGCCTAAGACCCCTTGCAGTATAGTCCACAAACAGAACACCACTATGCCCTTGTCAAGAGCATCCTGCCCAGAGCGCAGCGCAAAGCTGCCCTAAGGAGGGCTGAATCTCAGCCAGGATCTTGCAACAAACAACAGCAAGAATAAATCATGACCATTTTCATTTTAGTCGTCCTTTAAGAAGCAAATGTCCAGAATATTTGCAATGTGTTCTTCAAAGGACATTGTTGAAGGTTAAGCGGCACTGTGCACATTCTGGACATTGAGTTTATGAGACAAGGGGAAGAAGACATTGCTCTCTTCTCAATCTGCCCACTATACCTCTGTGTCTAAGCATTAAATGCTGTTGTCTAGATGAAAGTGATTTACCTCAAAATAAATCATATGGTCTGTGATCAGCAAGCTACTGTTCAGTGTTAGATTAGATTTTCAAGTTTATTTCTGCACTTCAAAACTTGCAGGATCATTACCATACAATGCCAAAAAGGATTTCTTGTCATTTGGCTACAGGAAACTGAGTGTTCCCCAGGAAATAGCTTCATTACTGCATTTACGGACAGCACATCCAACACGCAGCCCTCGTGTTGTGCAAATCATACCTCATGTATAGTTGAATACACACTATTGCTCATTTAGGCTGTTCTTACTTGCCCATAGTTCTAATAAGCTAAGCATTAACAGTGATTTATGGAGCTGCACTCAGGACGGAATTTGGCAAAATACTCTCTCTCTCTCAGGACAGGCAAAGCCTGGCATAACGAAAAAGATTTTCAGCCATCACAGAGAAAGTTTATACACTATCTATCTCATCACATTAGGCCTATCTAATCCTGCAAGCTTTCTGAACAACAGGTGGAGGTGCAGTGGATCTTCTACCAATGTCCTTCTAATGTAGCTTTTAGGAGAACTGAGCCTTAATGCAGCTTGGTGACAAGCGAGTGGAGCAGAATCAATAGCACAGCGTTGCAGCACAGGCTAGGATGCCTACAGAGCTTCCCAGGCGTTCCCTGACACACTGCTCTGCCTCAGGCCTGTGCTGCTGCTTCACTTGGAATGGAGGAACAGAGCCCTGCTGTGCTCAGGATGGAGGAAGAACTGAATCAGTACCATAGTGGTGCTGCAGGGCAGCCACTGCCACCCACTGGCCTCCTCATGGAGAAGCTTGGTCGAGAACCAAAGGTGTGAAGATCTCCTGATCTCACTGTGAGTGATAAAGTCCTTTGGAGCTGTTGGGGCCACTGTGCATTGGCAATTGCCGGACTTATCTGGGAACATGGAGGCAGGTGGGAGGGAGGGTGGGAGGGAGGGAGGGAGGAAGGAAGGAAGGAAGGAAGGAAAACTTCCTTCCTCGTTTTGCATGAATCAGCACCTAGAGGACTGTCTTAACCAGCACACTTTCTCCCATGCCATCAACCTTCACGTTACAAGCACACTTCATGCTGCGACAGGTTCATGAATGTTAGAACAACAAATGTTACACAGAGTGGTGTTCGCAGAGCATCTCCACTTAGTACAGCTTAACAACAGCATCATCTAGTGTAACATGGATATTAAGTGCAAGAGCGAGTCAGTGAAAACTGCTGACTGTATTCAAACAGAGTCTAGGGAAGGAAGCAAGCCATTAACCATTCACTCATGGGGCAATATGCTGGACAGGCCAAATGTCCTACTCCTGCTATGATTTTTCCTTTCTTCTTTGATTGTTTTATGTCTGAATGAATTTTCTGTAGTCTTTCATTTCTCACACTTTTCCAGGAAGTCTGTTCCTTTTAACTTTTATTTGCTTTCCCTTTCCCTTTCCTAAAACTTTCTGCTTTCCTTCTCAGTTGGTCTCCCTTCGCTGCTGTCTCTCAATAGATGTTTTCAGGTCTGCCTCTCTGATTTCCGTATGATCACTTCAATATCTGTTCTTCCCTCTCACTGTCTCATCCTTTCATCCTTTTCTTCCTGAGGAATGGACTCTTGAGGACATTCTTTCTCCATGAAATCTCTTAACCTTCACTTCACCCCTTTCCTGTTTCCCTTCTCCTTTCCTCACGTCAGTTTTCACCTTTTTATTCCAGTGTCTCTGCATTTCTCCATTGAGAAGACATTGGATAAGGAGCTCACCTGTAACATTCCTGGTGCCCCACAATTTTTACTGATTCTTCCCCCCACAGTGTATACATGTGGTATTGTTTAATGGCCATTATTATTGAAAGCACTGGTAGAAAATTAAATGTGAGAAACAAGGTGAATATTTGAGATACAAACGTACATTTTCAGTTTCTGCTGTTAACTGATGCAGTACTCTGTCCCTCTGTCCTCTGTCTAAATCTTGCTGATTTACTGCCCCTACTCCTTTGCTGCAATGGCAGAAGGACAGGCTTGCTCTTAGCTTGACTCCTGACATTATTTATTTTCCTGCTTTCTTCTCATATTTCTTTAAACTTCATCTTTCATCCCTTTTAGTATGGCAGTGACAGTGCTCAGCTCCCTTACAGATGAGACCTCTGCATCTGTTAGGATGTGATGACAGCAAGTGACACTTGTGCAACTTCTCTAATTGCCCAGGAGAGAAGTCTGCTTTCCATCACCTGCTCCAGGTCCAGGCATGGTGAAGGAAGCTCCTTGCAGATCTGCAGTGCCTTGGGCATCTCAGATGCTGAGTTACCCCTGGGTTCCAGACCCTTAGGGTTCTCTATGTCACAGTGAGATGTGCTTGGTCTGTGGCCACTCAGCCCCAGACAGGACACAGGGGCAGCCAATCGGCCCTCCCTCTCCTCTCACAGTCCCTAAAAGTTCAGGGAAGTCTTGTGCAGATGGTTATCTTCCCTCTCTGTCTGCAAGTGGCTCATCTGAATATTTTCTTGTCTAAAGACCTGTACCCAAGAATGTACAACTGTGGAGGGAGTTGGCAGGGACACCAAACGAGTTACCTCTAGTGCTTCTCTGCAGGATTTGAGTTCCAATTCCTGCACCGCTTCAAGTTTCATGGACCTCCTGTCTTTGCCCCCTCTGGTTCAAAGATGCACTTTATGCAGTCAAAATCTTTCCTTTCTCCTCTCTGCTTTTACATTAGCGTACATTTACATTATGCCTTACATTTATGCCTGATATGTATCACTGTAGAAGAGAAGAGAATCAAGCCTTACAACTGTAAGCATGAAATCCCCAGAGATGCAATAGCATTCTTATCCACTTTGATTTTTTTTTTTTTCCATAAGTAAAAGGTAATTGGAAAAGCCTAATTGAAATTGATCCTGATTTTCTGAAACACTGAATGATGCTGTCTTAAATAAAAATTGTAGCAATTATTCATGCAACAATCACAAGGCTGAAGAGAAAAAAAATACCATCAACACAGCTAAGAAATATGATCACTATTGTTTTGCTGGCTGAGGAAACAATAATAGTCTTTGAGAGTGGTGTATCCTTATCCAGTTAGGTAGTTTGCATGAGATCTGTCTCACTGTCCCCAGAAAGAATAATGTCACAAAAGCTGAATCTCATGGTAAAAGCAGCTATGACAACTACCTACGAGAAGACTCTGCTGTCCAGATGGAAATAAGAGATCTTCGCTCAATCCAGTCTGTGGTATAAAGATGAGGATAGAGGAGAACCAGAAGGACACAATCCATTCCCGTCATCTCCAAACTGAGCCATCCCTAAGCAAAACTATAAAAGCCACAAAGGAACACAATTTAGAATCTGTTTCTTTTTCTACAATGAAGAAAAATAAAAGAATAAAAGACAGTTCTTTTTAGAAAGATTCTGGGCAACAAAATTAGCTCAGAGACTTATGATCTTGGGTGTGGTTTTAATTATATATGAACATTAGTAAATACTAAACGTTCTGGAAAATGCCTTTTTAAAATTAAAAAAGAAATGAGTGCAATAACAATTCTTCATACCGTTTTAAAGAGCAGTGCTGTAGTCTTAAATGCTTTTAGACCTGTGCCCTAAACAAGCTGTCGATGCGTGTTAGTTTAAATATTCAAAAAGTTGTTGTCATTTAATGAAATACGAGCCGAAGTAGAGCCTGCCTTCCCGTAAATGCTAACTTTTAATGCTGTTAATGAAGTCATGTTCTGCTAATGCATTCAATAATTCTCTCGGAGCAGGAACCATAGCTTTCTGTATTTCAGTCTATAGCTGTGGTGTCATCCTTTTTGATTCTCATAGCTGCTCCTAAGTTGTAGAGTAGCCATTAAGCTTAACAGCAATAACGGCTTTGGAAAGACAGTAAAGCTGTATGCTGGAGATGATTACCAAAGCCTTTATTACTTGAATGCCTAGAAATAGAGAAGCCCTGCAAGATCTAAATCCCACAAAAGCTGATTATTTTCCACTTGAGCTTCATATACATTAATAAAATGATGCATATGAAAAGTAAAAATGGAGCTGCAAAAACAGGATTTCTGAAAACATAGTCCAGAGCTGGGTATCTTTATCCAACATCCTATTTATTAGTTCTGATCTACCAGGAGTCATTATTTTAAAAATATATATTAAAAAAAATCAGTACAGCAAGCCTGAATTTATTATCATAGTAACTTACATCGTGCAGGCTTTTATTCTCTAGTACAAACGCTGAGGCAGCTATAGAATATAGCTGTATTTGAGATAGCAATCAGTGAGCAAACAGCAGAGCAATACAAAGACAAGATTTCATCCAGAGAAAGTAGACAAACCACTATTTCAGAAGGAGCTAGAGGAAGAAGTTTGTTACCCATTCACAGTAGACAAGTTCTTTCTGAGTTGACTGTTTAATGCTGGATAATGGAAGGATGAAGAACTGATCCCTCCAGAACAGAAAGCTGGGATTCAAGGTAAAGGATATCTTTAAACAAAGTTGTTGCTTTAGTTATTAAATTAGATTTTCTGGCTATCAGAGACTCAAGACAACAGCAGTGAAATGTTAACTTCTTCATAAGTATTGCACTGCCTCTGCTATGTCTTCTCTAAAACAGAATTCAAACAAGGAATAGAAATATTGATGTCTGAGTGGTTCCAAAACATTGAAACTATAAGGAAAATAACCTTGAAAAGGACATATCAGCAAGTAACTATAAAAGCTGAAAAACTAAATCCTAAGCCTTCAGGCCTGACATGTATACGTCAGCTTTGCAAGCTCGTACAGAGATGCCCTGATGCCATGATCTACACCCAGCTTTCCCAGCTAATACAACGCTCAGAAGAGAGCTCTCATTTTGGTCCTGGTAACAGGGAACTAACACTAACTAAGGCCAACTTGGAGTAAATCCTCACCACTGAAGTGTGAGTATAGCAGCCAAATTTTATGCACCCAAGTTTGAGATATATGGCCACACCAGTTGGCATCTGATATTTTTTAAGGATTTCTTAAGATTGACAAGAAATAAACAGTTGAGGACACAACTTTAACATACTTTGTATAAACTTGGTGAACTTACTGGCATTTGTGTTTTCTGCGATTAAACATATTGGCAGGTTCACAGTTTCATATATCCACTAAAGCATAAGGAAACACACAGTAGTTTTTTAAATTAACCAAACTGTATTAAATACTTACAAATTGCTTGTATTACTGTGTAGTTGCTGCCAAGCCTGGGAAGATAGAAGAACTCCACCCACTTCCAAATACTAAACAAACACATATTTGTCCCCAGTTAGAAAGTTAAAAGTATTTAATTTTACAGCTGAAAGTGGACACCATCCTGGGAGTAATGAAATCTCCTATTTATCAAATGAAATCCACAGACTGGCACAAGACTGCACAGACTCAGACTCATTCCACCTACTGAATTACTGGAAAAGGTGGGCTGAAGCAACAAAACACCAGGCCTTTCTTTAATAGGTGGCTTCACGAAAAGGAAGAATGCTTCCTCCCCTGTGGATGGAAAGTAACTGTGTGAACAAGTCATGGGAAACAGAAACTCCCACCATTTGTACTACGAGCACAGTTATGGAAAAGTGCATCATAGAATGGTCAGAGCTCATGAGCACTCTTTCCTCTTCCACGCTGGTGTGTGAGAGAGAAAAGGGCCTCGGTTAAATAAAAATAAATTAAAAAAAAGAACAAGCTATAGTGTTTATGCAGGAGCTCTGTTAAAAATAGCTTGAAACAAGCATTTGCTAGCTGCTAGCTAGGTTTAGCTATCATTACAGCAATATATTTGATTTTCTGTGGACGTGTAGCTATAATACGAAACTCCCATGTTATAGAATCTCCTTGTGCTAGAATAAAGCTTTTGCTTAGATTTCTGCATCTGCTTTACTGAAAGCTAGGAAAAATGTCTTTGAAACCTTTTGATTTTGAATGCTGTCATTAATCATATGCTTGATATTTACTACTGTTTTCAGTGAACTTACAAGCTCTAGAATTACATTATGTCCAGAAATGAAGAGAAAGTGAGCCTTTGATGTGCACCAATAAACAGAACTCCTGCAGGTAAAGTAATAAGAATTTATTATCTAATAATTACCCAATAGTTGAAGTCCCTGAGTCACTTTCCAGCAAGATAAATGGGAAGAAATACAAATCCCTTGTCATTATATTATTGTATTCTTCTCCCACAATGAAGGAACTGATGGAGACATTCAGAGACTTTACAAATTAAAAATGATTGGTTCTTGCAAAAAAAAATAAAAAAAAATCCACCCAATCAACCATAAAAACCACTCACACCACTCCTCAAACTTGGATGACATTACAGAATATGATGAGCCCAGCTCTTTCAGTAAAACAAACAAGAGTGATTGGATTGCCTAAGAGAGACCTAGAGAAATCAAAGACTAGGCAGGAAGTCATTGCTCCAGAGAGTGTCCTGTGTTGCTCTTAAAAGTAAGAACCAAAATCTGTAACCTTAAAGCTAGAAAGAAAGGATGTTTGGAAATTGTAATGCAGTAGAAAGAAAATCGCGTCCAGCAGGAATATCAGTGGAGACTCTTTTCCTTTTGGAAGGAGCCAAACATGCCTGAGAGCTGGTAGAATTCCTGCTCAGCCATGCAGAAGAGGAGATGCAGTGAGAGGAGACAGAGGGGCAGTGGAGACGCTAATGCTAACAGGCAGTGGGAAGATCAAAATCAATGATTGCTCCGAGTGACAAAACATCTCACAGCATACCAGCCCAAACTGGAAACTCTCCCAGGCATAACCCTCACATCACAGTGCACCAACTGGTAACAGCTTCAGCTAAGGTGGTTGTGGCCATTTTTCCTTCTGGGAATACCAGAGCGCTGATTTACAATAAGAAATCATTATTTAAGAAGGGCTTTTTAATTCTCTCCCAGCAAGCAATCCACCCCATCTCTTCTCTCTTCCTGAACTGACAGAATCAAAATGTTTCTCTCTTCTCTGTTCAGAGGGAAATTGGATAAGGGAGAAACCATTGTGTCACAGGTATTTTGTCTAAGCATGCAAGCTTGGAATGAATCTGTGTTTTCAGAATATGAAAAGCAAGCAAGCTTACAAATGCATACCCATCCATCTATTGCTCGGTCTCAGGAGAGCTGGAGTAGATGGAAAAGAAAAATGCATCCTTTTTCTAGGTATCTACCTGTGAAGTATGTATCTTTCCTTCATTTTTCTTTTCCAGAGTGATTACAGAGTCTGAATGACAGACATGAACAAAGAGATATGTACAGTTGCTGTGAATTTTGATTGATATGAGAAAAGTAAAGCCAACTACTTTACCAAGCTAATAAGTTTCTCAAAATCTTGTAATAAAGAAGAGAAGCTGTTGGAAACCATTTCCTGAGAGAAAAACAGAAACTTGGCTAATCTGATCAATCATAGCTTTAGGACCCTTGGTCTAGGAAAAGAAAAATAACTGATTAAGTCAGCTAAGAAGCAGACCTCACTGTAGCCAGTGCAAATTCACTGGCTTTGTGGCTTTTTATCTTTGTTTGTTGATGACAGGACTTTCAAGTGATTTCTGCATGGGCACAGAGCGGCTCAGAGAATTAGCTTCCATAAATAATAATAACTGAAAAAACCTGCAATGTGAATATAACTTAGGCCATCCTCCCCTCCACATTGATGCTTAAAAAAAAAAAAAAAGTCTAGCTAAGAAACAGAGGTTGTTTTTAATGCTGTTTCTACTGCATGACTACTTTCCACTGTTCTTGAGTCCTTCTTTGTTGCCCTTTTACCTATATTCTGCTAACAACAGCTAGATCACTGCCTTGTACTTTTCGGGTAGGATTTGAAACTTGGAATTATACCATCAACTGTAGCATAACTCAAGCACATTGTGTAAGCGGAGACATTGGGCTCCAGTGTTGCAGAAGAAGGATCAGAGCTTGCAGCCCTGCAAAATATCATTTGATACATGCACTGAGTAAATATCACACTGTGTCTCGGCTGGCTGGTTTGCTAACGTGGAACATATTACACTAAAATAACTGACAGCAAAATACAGACTGCTGGAGACAGCTAGCCTCATCTGGGTGATTTCATCAGCTGAAGCAAAATTAAATGCATCCAACCAAAGGAAAACTTACTAAACACAGGGAGTTGCCAAACTTTCAGTTGAAGGTAGGTGAGTTCATTTCTTATTGTTTCTAGGCTTCCATTGCTTCTCCTTTCAGACTGCAGTACCTGGCATCTACTAAGTAGGCTAAAGCACAGGCACAGTGCTAATCCTGATAAATGCTGAACATGTAAAAAGGATATGTAACATCTCATCCTTTACTAACCTTGTTTCGTTTCCACTTTGTTTCCCCTTTCTTTCCTTCATTTGTGTCATCTTGATTTCTATCCTACGACCCTGTTCAGTTGTTGCAGACTTCTCTCTATCCTCGATAGATTTTCTGACGTGGAAGAATCTTTCAACTGCAAAGCCCAGCCTTTGGATTGCTTCATTCTATGGGGAGTTGTTTCTGATGTGTCATCGGCACGCTGGTGTAGAGAGATGTGTCATCTTTCTGAGAACTCAGAGTGGCAGCACATACACATACAAACTCAAGTTTTAATGTCTGCTCATGCCCCTTCTAATAGGCACTGAAAAACAAGCTTAGACCTAATACAAGATTTGAACACTCATGAAGGCTCAAAGCCTTGAGTATTGCAAAGCTGGCCATTTTTTACTTTTTTTTTAGAAAATAGTGGGAGATGGGATTCCCAACTGACACTCGTATTCAACATTTTAGCTTGAGTTGCAATCAAAATGGTTTGACATGATCTTGAAGCTGCAAATGCCTTATATTTAGGTATGTGCCAGAAAAGCCACTTAGATGGTTGACCAGCCAGCTATATATCCTAGCTAATTAAGGTTCTCACTCAAGATTTTAAGTGCCTGCTTCCCTAGGACCTTAAATTGCAACAATGCTAGTATATACTCGTATTATATGATAAATCGTGGTTTTCTGAGCAATTGGAGCCTATCATCAAACATTACTTATGTATCAGTATTAAAAACAGGACAAAGCTTATTTTTAGCAAAGATTGATGGGTTCCTACATAAATGCTAGTGGAGAAACCACTGCAATCTGTATATCCATTGCAGGCATGATTCTTCAAATGACAATATCAAGGGGAGCTCCACAGCAGGAACAAAGCCAGAACACGCATCGGAGATCCCCACTTTTGATGAAGATTCTCTTAACAGTCAGAAAGTAACATTATCCCTTCTAACTGAATGAATCTTTTACAATATGAGTAAGTTGAAATTTAATATAAGCTACTTCGAACTTGAGCAAGCCTGATGAAATATGAAACATGTATCAGTTTAAGAATTCAGAAGACATTTCAATGCATTCAGCTGTACTAATAATCTCCAGCGCTTTTTGCTGAGCACTTCCAGTAAAAGTGCTTTTCGTACAAAGGAATGTTGCCTTTCAAACGGTTGAAGGCTTGGTTCAAAATTGCCTTGAAGTGCACGGTATGAATTTCTTCCGCTTTTTAGTACATTGGCTCCCTCTTCTGTTCATTTGGTGTAAACAACAAAGTGATCAGTTAGTTACAGATGTCAGCACCTAATGTGATTGCTTTTTGGAAGCAAGTTCCAAAGGCTTACAAGAAAAGATTATTTCCAGGTATCCTAATGAAGGACACAACCACTGTTCAATACATAAGGATACCTGGGTCAAAAAGAGTGGTATGCACAAAGTAATCAAGTAAAATGCAATTGTGTGAAGGATCGTCAAAAAGCAAGCTCTCCAATGGATTAAAAAAAAAAAAAAAAAAGGGATTTTAAATGCTGAAAAAGACACTTCAGTGAGCATTTTCAAGTTAAACGATTTTTCAGAAACTTTAAAAAAGTCCACTACAGAATTAAGAGACATTGAAATTAAAGAGTTCATTTGAGCAGCGAAGTGCCTGCAGTTCAGCCAAAACAGAAGTATAAATTGTAACAGTAACATGAAATAAGAAAAAGACCTCGTAGGTAAACTAACTAATGAATACTTCTACATGAGAATCAGAATTCAAAATTAGTGACTGTGGCAAAAATCTGTGGAACTGAAAATGTGGTACCTTTCCTTTAAAAACAGCACCGGCAAAATCTCCAGATTAAATATCAATAGAAGGTAAGCTGACAACATAATTAGAATTAAAATGTCAGAGCCCCATAAGGAACATGTTACAGTATGGAGAAGTCTGATTTCCATTTCCTTCTGCTCTCTGAGCAACGAATCGGCAGTAGAATGAAAAATGAAAGAAAAGCTTTCAAGGAAAATCTGGATCCAGTCAACGTCAGCACTTGGCTGCAATGAATCTGGGTAAAAGCACCAGGCTCTTGGTGACCAGACACAGAGGTGACACCAATATTTTTTAAATTTACTATCTGTAGTGCATTTTTCCTATTTGTCTGGAAGTACTACGTATCAGGTAAAGTGGAGCCAAATTATTGCTCAGCTCTCTTGTTGCAGCTCACCTTAAATAAGTCCTGACATAGCGCAGCTAAAAGCCATGTAAAACTCTACCTGCTTGTTAGCCTTAATAAAAACTGAGAGTTAAAGAAGACCAATAAAAGTCAGTGGAAGACCAATTAATAACCATCAGAATGTTAAAAGAAATTGTCATCAGTCACAACTGACTGAGGACACAAGCAGTAAATTTCTGTACGGTACCATACTCAATGTTTCTGTTCAACAGCTTTTGGGTGCTTATGACCCAAAGACTGGCAGTGTGGTGAGATGAGGGCAGCACAGTCTAACATCCAAAAGTATGTTTCAAGACCTGGATGATGAGGAGGGGGAAAATACATCCAGAAAGTGGGTGATTCTGATGGTAAGAAAGCAGGGGTTCACATTGCCTCATCAAACAAACACTGGCCCACAGCAGAAAGCTGCAGCGAATACTGTTAATGAGATGTAGAATGCCTTGAGTATTGATTTCTGATCTTCACTGCCAAGTTTATTTTTATACAAGACTGTTTAAAATTAAATGCATAAGCCATCTGGAAAGCACACAACTTCTTCCCTGCTCCAAGGTATGTGTTTTGAACACTGTGCTACAGTTCGGTCCCCATTGCTTGTTTTCTTTCCACTTCTGCTTTTGCATAAAGACAGCACCAAAAGAAGCAGAGAACATTTTTGTTCTAGCACGTGTTCACCTTGATGCTTAAAACAGTATTCTAGAAATTTAGGGATGTCAGTTGGCATCCTGTCATCAATGCAAACATGTAATCCAAGTCTCTCACCTCTGGTGAAACCTCTAACCAGAAATTATTTGAAATGCAACCATTATTTTGCTCTGAAATGGAGAAAATATAACTGTGGAAAAAAATCCATGCAGGTACATACATGCAAGCAGTGAATCACAAGCAGATGGATGCAGCCACCTGCAGTCCTGAGTCAGCCATGACAGTGCTGGAAAAGGACATGACTGCATACAGGTTCTCAGGGTTAACGTTCTTGCTAGCCCTGGGCTGCTCTCCTCTCAGGATAACCTGGTTTTCAGGGTACCAGTTTTAAACTGTTCAACTCATCCTATATGCAGCAACATAAGGAATTCTGTTGGTTTTTAGTCCTGGGAGAGTTTTTTGGATGCACTTTAAAGGCAAATGACCAGGCTTAATAGAAGTAAATGTGTGCACTTTAATGACCTTCCATATATACGATAAGACTAGAATACCTGATAATTCCTTTACAAGTTCAATTTCCTTTCCTCCCCTTAAGAGAAACCTAACATATCACATCTGTTTGGATAACTGATACTATATTTTACAACAACAACAAAAAAATCCAAACCAAAATCTTTAGCCAAAGTGTCTATCTACAATGGTGTGAATTGCTACAAATGGAGATTTCCCAAATGCAGCTGTTTGCAGTGAGATCACATGAGCTGTCACTCTAAAATGGAGCTTCTGTATCATTAAATTTCACCTGGATGCATAACTAACAACTTCCACGATTTCAAAATTCTCCTGTTTCATTCTGGTTTTGGAAAGCAATACTTTGAAAAGGTGTATGTTTGATGGCGTAGCCCCATCAAACTCCCAACTTCATGGGATTGTGCAATGCTTGGCGCCTTGATGCCTTAATTTGTAACCATAAATTACTGAAATACCACATACGTGTTTAGACTGAAAACACTACACTTGCTACTTCATAAAACATAAACTTTCTGTTCAGTAAAACTTGAAACCAAAGAACAAAATATTGACTTTACAGACAATCTAATTCCTTCCCTACTCCCACCCCCTTCCAAAAACAAAAACCCAACCAAGAAACCAACAAAAAAGTACCACCCAGGTACTTGCATTCATATTAACCTCAATAAGTGACAATTTTACATTCTTCCATTTCATTATTCTTACTTTGCTGAGCCACTTGCAGCAATGCTGTGGTAGCATGTTTGCCCAATGGTGTCAAGTAGAATGGAAGCTATTTACTACAACAAGTCTTGTGAACTGTTTCTATCCAGCACTGTATGCATACAAAGATGGCATTTTAACAGTGAGAGCTTTTCTCTAAAACATAAATAAGGATGTATCACCAATCCAGAATGAAAAGGTTCCATTTTCTCCCCTTCCAACAGTATGCATCAGCTTGGACTTCACTCCTGTAAAAAGGCTCTAAGATACAGATAAAAGCAAACAAGCTGAACTAAGTATACTGCTACCTTAGGACAAAGGATCATTCTGCCTTTTCCTGGAGTTTTTTTCTGATGGGATAGAACTTCATCTGTGCAGACTTAAATGGCATCTAACTGCAAAATCCTCCTCCTCAGAGTATATTCTTTCTTATCCACCCTAATCAGGAAAGAACAACAGCTTGAAAAATCAAAGCCTTGCAGTTACACAAAGGTGCCAATGGAACCTTTTTTCACAGTACTCTTCTATAATCCATCTTAAAGACTGTAGAGCTGGGTAAGGTTATGTTCTGCACCTAGGGCTGCTCTATCAGGGTTCTGACACAGTGAAATCCAACAAGTTCCACACAGCCATAGAGGTGCGATAAAAACACCACTTCTGAAGATTGCGCAGTGTCTAACAGCTACAGCTTGAAGGTGTATCTTAAGTTCTGTTGCTTTTCTGTTTGTTCAGCATGGTTCATATCAAGTCTGCCTTCCTATTTGCATGAAACTTGTACATTCAGTTTGAAAAAAAATTAAGAAAAATCATAAAACATGATGAAGCAACCACTGATACTTCTCAGCAGTCTTCTTTTCACTCATTGTGAACAACAGCCCCTTTCAACTCAATTGTTAAAACATTCTGTTTTGACATAACTTGAGAATTCCACCAACTTTACAGCACAGCTACAGCTTCAAGGTATTTTGAGTTTTCACTTCTATCCAATTAAAGAAGCACAGCAAAGGTAACACTGGAAGAAGAGCCTAGCTTTGCTGGTTCTAGTTCAAAGTACTTTCTAACTCTGCCACACTTCCAAGTACTTTTCACACCAGCTCTACTAGCATTTACTTTTTTCATGCTGAGTATTTGCTTGTCCTGTAGTGACATAAAGCCCATATGACCCCACCATTTCTGTTTCAGACACATACAGCAAGCAATACTTTGAATTCTTTTAATTTACAAGATTGACCACTCTAAGTTGTGCCTTACTGTTGATACACGTTAAATACATTCATCTGAACAATTTGCTTAGTCTGGAAAAAAAAAAAAAAAAGCAATTAAAACACTAAAATACTACTTAACACTGTCAATGACACAGCCTATAGCCAGGCATGGAAGAAGACTGTTTCCTATTAGTCCACCAGCGCATTCCTTGCTGTGCATCTCCATCAGCAGTTGCGTGTAACAGTAGATTTTAGGTTAATGCTACTGCTGAAATAAGATTTATCAGCTCTCAGCTTGGCCTTTAGTATTTACCTTTCCAGAAGAAATGTTTCTTCTTTCATTCATTATACTACAAATGTTTGTTTTCTGGAGATCTACTGAACACAGAGTTTCAATAACATTCAAAAAGACTTGAAGATGATACTGGAGAATTATAGTCTACTGCTGCATGCAACTGTGAAAGTCCAGATAAATCAAGTAACACACGTTGCTCCTAGATCAAAGGATCTGGGCACAAGTGTCATTTTACAAGTAGCACTTGAGAGATGCGTTCTTATCCCAAGGTTTAGACTAATATGCACCACAACACCAAGAACTGATCAAGTTTAGAAAAATATTTTTAAGTCTTTGTTTACTTTTAAATCTTTAGTGTAATGTAACAGAAGACTTCTGGTGGAAGATGCCAAGACCCACTCTGCTTTTTTATTTTGAAGAGTTGGGTTGTCAAAGCTGTTACACTTTTGACACTTGTTTGATACATTTTTTGTTTTAAACAATGAAGAGGCAGGAATTCTTTTTTTTGTTTTTAATTTCATGATTAAGAACAACTGAACATTATACTCATTTAAATCAACCCAGTTACGTAGTTTCCATAAGTTAACGGCTGCCAAGTGTGTTCTTCAGTGACCCACCGTGAGCAACATCATCTGATGGGTAAAACTGATTTTAAGGTTAGACATGGTATATGTAAAAATAGAAAGTTTAAAAACCAATCTTGTCACAGACATTTCCATTGCCATCTCCTTTGTGAAATAAATAAGGCAGCAGATAACTTTTACTTTGAAGTGGCATCTTTGAGATATGCTATTAAGTCTACTCTCTCAGACTTCTTCTTGATACCCGCAAAAATCATCTTTGTTCCTGGGATGTACTTCTTTGGATTTTCCAAATACTCCATCAGAGTATCCTCACCCCAAGTGATACCTTTCAAGAAAAAAAAAAAAAAAAAAAAAAGAAAAAACAAGCAGTGACTTCAAAGTGAAATGAATACATTTTTTTCTGGTCATTCCTATTATTTTGCTTTCTGCAAGTTTCAGTACTTGTGACTATCACCAAGAACCACCAGTAGATCAGGAGACCTGCTTTACATTTACCTTTGTTCTTGTTGGCATCTGTGTAAGAGAAGCCCTCAGCTTGCCCTGTTTTGCGTCCAAACAGGCCATGAAGGTTGGGTCCAGTCTTGTGCTTGCCTCCCTTTTCAACCGTATGGCACTGGGAACATTTCTGGACAAAAATCTTCTTGCCCTTCTCAATATCTCCCATTGTCGGTACTGGACCAGGAACACATACAGAGGTCAGTATCACAATATCAAAGTCAATTACTCAAGAGAAACTTTAAAAAGTTTTACGCTGGTTTACAAAACTGCAGCTACAGTTCATCAATCTGGTAACTCTCCTGAATGCCTTCCAGCCACGAGTTACAGCTCTTGGGTTTGAAGATTTGCATAAAACCATTACACTATGTAAAATGTACTAAGGAGACACACTTTATGCCTGAAGAACAGGAAAAAAAACATGCCTCAGCTCAAGTAACTCCCCCAGGGCATTTAAGAAGCACGGCAATAACTTTTGAAGTGCAAATTGAGCACAAGTTCTACGTATAGTTTGGGCATCAATAACAGCAGGGCATCCTAGTCACCAACAGCCTCGCGTGAAGGAGGAAACTGCTCGTGTGCCCTCTCCTACAAGGCAGCACACCGCCTAGGAAGCACCGAGAGCGGCACTGCCGCACAGCGCCCAGCTGCTGGCCCAGCCCGGGGCACGCGGGGGCTGACCTTGAGGCGAGCAGCGCGCCCGGAGCGGTCACCTCATGAGGCGACGAGGGCCGGCCCGGCAGCTTTGTCCAGAGCGAGGCCCCCGCACCACCCCGAGCCCCTCAGGACGCGGCGCCCCGTGAGGCGCTAGGCCCGGCCGTGACCTTCCCGCTGCCAGCTGAGGCCGCGCCTCTGGGATCCTCGCGGGCCGCTGTCCGAGCAGGCGGCAGAACCGCCCGGGCCGTCCCTCATCTCCCCTCTCCCGCCTAACTGTCGCGCGGGGCCGTGTAGTGGCACCAAACCCAGGCACCGCCACTTGGAAATCAGAGCCTGATCACCCGCGGGCCCCGCCTGATGCCGCCCGCACCTGCCTAGCCGGCCGCTCCGCTTACACTGCGCCCACGGCGGTGACTACAAGCCCGGCTGTCCCACACCGTCCGGCTTCTGCGCCCAAGGACATGCCGGACTCCGCCCTATGTAAGCCGGTGTCGCTGCAGCCAAACCGCGCCGGCACCCCGCCCGCCCCCTCTGCCTCGGTAGGCAATCAAATGCAGCCTGCTGGACTTCTGACTGGTTATAACATCTGTCCGCCAAGGCTGACGTCACGACGCTGGCGACTAGCGGGGTAGGTTGCAACTGCGGGCGCCGGGCTCCCTCTCCCACTACTTCCGGCGGAAGACTCTGGCGGAACTCCTCTACGTACAGGCAGACGCGAAGCGCGGGAGGGCCTGCAACGCATGCGCACAACGGAAGGCGAGGCAAGGGTCTCGCGGCGCCCCGATCGCGCTCTGACTTCAGCTGATGGCGGCGCGGCGGCGGGCGGGGCGTGACCGTGACGTCAGCGGGAGGCCTCGCCCCTCCCGGCGGCTTTCGGGTGCGGGGAGAGAGCGCGGTGGGGGGGAGTTGGGCTTGCGCAAGGGTTCTGCACTGTTTGGGGCGAGTTCTGTGTGGTTCCCGAGGGTAGTAAAGGGTGTAGGATGCGTCACAGTTAGTGAAAGCAGTGCTAAGGTATTTCCTCATGTGGTGGACATGCATTATCTACCTTCTGTGAAGCGTTAACAATTAACACTGTCACCAACTGTAAAGTTACTACAATAAAACTACTTTGCTTATGATGTGTGGTTAGATTCATGTGCCTCGAGGGCAGCAAGGTGCAAGGGAGCTGACTGAAAAGGTCACCTTGACTTCTGCTGGTGCTGAACTCCAATCTCAAACCAGAGTCCCAGAACTATGACTGGAAAGATTAAAAACTAAAGGCATTGTGTTTAGTTTGGTATTCTATTGTTTTTTTAATAAGGCCTGTGTGTCTGCAATGCTTCTGGTCATTGGGTGTATGTAACAGGATCCCGAGGCTCATGGTAAGCCTTCCATCACAGAGCAGAAGGTGCCTTTTAAGCTGTCTTAAGAACTGACAGGAGTGTAAACTCTTAAGCTGCTTTAAGCACTCGATGAGGGCTGATGCAGGCTGCTTGGAGCACTGGTGCGTGCTGACATCCACTCGAAAGGTCTGTTCTTCACCGCAGGCAGACTTGAAGAATGTGCGATTCACCATTTTGATTGGGTTTTGGTGTCTAAATGTGTATGCTCTGTACTAAGCACTGTGTCTTGAGCCTCATGGTTACCACTTCTGATCCAGGTGGAAGGACATTGTAGCAATGTTCATTCTTTTTCTCAGGGAGTCATAGACCCATCTGAGTTGAAAGGGACCCTTAAAGGCCATCCAGACCAGCTCCAGTGCAATGAACAGGGACATCTACAGCCAGATCAGGTGCTCAGAGCCCTGTCCAGCCTGACCATGAATGTCTCCAGGGATGGTGCACCCACCACCTCTCTGGGCATAAAAGTATAATAGTTCAGTAGAATCACAGAATCATAGAATCACAAGGTTGGAAAGGACCTACAAGATCATCTAGTCCAACCGTCCTCCCATTACCATTGCTACCACAAGCACTAAACCATATCTCGTAGCTCCTCATCCAGACACCTCTTGAACACTGCCAGGGATGATGACTCCACCACCTCCCTGGGCAGGCCATTCCAGTGTCTGACTACGCTTGAGAGAAGAAGGGGTTTTTTATGTCTAATCTGGACCTCCTCTGCTACAACTTGTGGCCATTTCCTTGAGTCCTATTTGTTGACTGGGAGAAGAGGCCAAACCCCTCCTCATCAACAACCTCCCTTCAGGAAGTTGTAGAGTGCAATGAGGTCTCCCCTGAGCCTCCTCTTCTCCAGACTAAACAATTCCATCTGCCTCAGCCGCTCCTCATAAGATTTGTGCTCCAGACCCCTCACCAGTTTCATTGCCCTTCTCTGGACACACTCCAGAGCCTCAATGTCTTGCTTGTAGTGAGGAGCCCAAAACTGAACACAGTACTCGAGGTGCAGCCTCACCAGAGCTGAGTACAGGGGGAAAGTAGATGTATTTTCACCAGTAAGGACAGGCATGTCAGATGGAGAGAACCTGATTTGTTTACGTCTACTTTGCTTTAGCTAAGTGTGAGTGCGTGTGACACAGTGGGAAGAACTGGTGTGCTAGTGTAGCAGAAGGTGCAAGAAGGGGGTGGTTGTTCGAGGTGGCAAGTGTTATACTTTTGGAAACATTCTGCAGTAGGACAGATTAGTAATGAAACATTACCATTCTCTGCTAGACACAGGATTTGTAGTGTATGTTTTGCATGAACCCTGCACAAGTTTTAAAACTTCCTCAGTAGGACAGAATATGTGGGAATTCTAGAGGCAATGCAGAAGGCAAGGTCAAGGCTTTTGTGTCTTTGTGGGTTTGCATTGCAGAAGTAAACTAAAATTACTCAACACATTTTCAGTGCACTGTTACTTTTCTAGATGTAATAAAATTAATTGGGATGTTTACCTTGATGTGGTTTGCCTAGCATAACTGTGTTTTCAGCTTTGTTATTCACAGTGGTTATACGTTAAACAACTTCATCTTTTTATTACCTCAGACCATTTCAAACGGGAATGATTATTTTGCAGTCATGCTTATTGCAATGTAATTTTGTTCTGAAAGAAGGGAAAATAAAACAAATATATACCAAAGTACAGTATTAGAGGAAACATAACAAAACACCCAACCAGTTCTCTTCAGAGGTACACTGCAAATGAAAGAGGAAGGATCGCCTTCTTGGGACTAGGAGATCATGGTTTATTTCTCAGTTTTGTGATATATATCTTGTGTTGTCTTTGACAAATATACTTTTTCAAATGAAAAATGTCTTATTTAACTGAATATCTGGATTGCACTCAATGTATATTTTTCCATTATTGAAAAGATAAAAGCTATTGTCAAGATAAAAAGGATCATAGAATCATATAATGCTTAGAGTTGGAAGGGACCCTTAAAGGCCATCTGGTCCAAATCCCTTGCAGTGAGCAGGGATAAACAGCTAGATCAGGTTGCTCAGGGCCTGATCCAGCCTCGCCTCAAAAGTCTCCAAGGATGGGGCATCCACCACCTCTCTGGGCACCCTGTACCAGTGCCTCACCTCCTTCACTGTAGAAGACTTTTTCCTTATATCTAACCTTAATCTCTCCTCTTTAAGCTTGAAACCATTTCCCCTTGTTCTATCACCACAGATGCTGCTAAAGAGTATGTCCCCTTCTTTCCTGTAGCTCCTCTTCAGATACTGAAAGGCCACAATGAAGTCACCTTGGAGCCTTCTCTTCTCCAGGCTGAACAGCCACAGCTTTTTCAGCCTGTCCTCATAGGGGAGGTGTTCCATACCTTGGATCAGTCTTGTGGCCCTTCTGCATACTCCAACAGGTCTATGTCTCTCCTGTACTGAGAACTCCACATCTGGACACAGTACTCCAGGTGAGGTCTCACCAGCACAGAGCAGAGGGGCAGGATCTCCTCTCTCACCCTGCTGGCCATGCCACATTTGATGCAGCCCAGGATACAGTTGGCCGCCTGGGCTGCAAAGGCACATTGCTGGCTCATGTCCAGATGCCATCCGCCATTACCCTCAGGTCTTTTTTGGCAGGGCTGCACTCAATCCTTTCATTACCCAGCTTGTATTGGTAATGGGTGTTGCTTTGACCCAGGTACAAGACCTTGCACTTGGATTTGTTGAACATCACGAGGTTCACCTGGGCCCACTGCTCGAGCCTGTCTAGGTCTGTCTGGATGGCATCCTGTTCCTCTGGTGTGTTGACCACATCTCACAGCTTGGTGTCATCCACAAACTTGCTGAGGGTGCACTCGACTCCACTGTCAGTATCACTGATGAAGATATTTAAGAGTAAAGATATTAAAAAGAATTGCTGCTGTATTGTCATATACCTATGCTATGAAGATAAAATGTTTGGGAATGTATGTAGAAGTATTTTATGTACCCAAGGGTGCAAAGTAGCTATTGAAGGATTTGACCTCCGCAGATCAAGCAGAACTTAGAGCTTTTTTTGTATCTACTCTTCCTGTGGTTTTGTAGACTGAATTTTGTAGGGCTGTTGATGCAGCTATGTGGCAGTAGGAGAGAGAGAGAAGCTATCCTGCTATGAGAGGTTTCAGGTGTACAGAAGGACTGAAAGTTTAATCTTAGACTCATGCTGTTGTGGAGTCTGATACAGTTTACGGGAAAGCTATGGTTAAAAGAAGTATAAAATATCCGTTAGCGTTGTCTGAGAATCTGATTCCATCTGGTAAGCAGGCCCTGTGTCCAGCACAGGAGCCTGCCAATTAGCAGATAAACAGCTATAAGAGCCATAAATTTAGTCTAGCATACTGCAATCTGTCATTATCTTGAACCCTTTGACCCCATTCTAGGCACCAAAATGAACTGTTGTGATTTAACCCTGGTAGACAGCCAAGCAACACAGCCGCTCACTCACTTTCCCCAGAGAGGTGGGGAAGAGAATCAGAAAGGCAGAAGTGAACAAAACTCATGGGTTGAGACAAATACTGTTTAATAAGTCAAGCAAAAGCTGCACAAGCAAGCAAAGCAAAATAAGGAATTAAATCACTATTTTCCACCAACAGGCAGATGTTCAGCCATTTCCATGAAAGCAGAACTTCATAACATATAGTGGTTTCTTGGGAAGACACAGTGTAACTCTGAATATATCCCTTTCCTCATTTTCCCCCAAGCTGTTATTGCTGAACATGATGACACATGGTGTGGAATATCCCTTTGGTCCGTTAGGGTTAGCTGTGTTGGCCGTGTCCCCTCCCATCAACTTACACACCGCCAGCTTGCTCACTTGCAGAAATGTCATTGATTCTAAGCAGTACGCAGAAACAGCTAAAAACATTGGTGCATTATCAACACTGTTTTCATCACAAATCCAAAGCATAGCACCATACAAGCCACTATGAAGAAAATAAACTCTATCCCAGCCACAAGCAGCACAGAAGAATAAACAGGTTGTATTGAAGTACTTCTTTATTTGTTACTATTTTTAAAATACCAAGGAATGTATCAATTATGGAAATAAAAAGCATTGAAACCATAGAATTCATGTCTCCTTCCCTCACTAATGTTATCTCTGAGATCTTTTGTCTCTCCATTGATTGAATCATGAAAACGTTTTTGTGCTGCTGTCTTTGAGAAGGAATCCTGCAGCTCCAGCAGCACTGTTTGGCGCCGAGGAACCCCAGAGCCAGGGATCCACTCGGGCAGTGCTGCCTCTCTTGGCCAGTCCTCTAGTCTCCATGCAGGCTGACTTGCTTCTTGGTTCCAGAGCTTGTGCAATACAATTTTGCTTTCCTCCCTGTTTTCATCCTGTGGTAAGACTGCCTTACGAAGTGGGTTTTCCCATATTGTATGTTGGTCCAAATGTTTGGGCTTTAAATCTTCACAAGAAAAGGAACGTGCAGACTTTGGAAGGGACTGAAGTTCAGGCCTTCCTGAAAACTGATCCTGGTACAATGCTTCTGTTTGCCGTCTATCAGTGATTTTCTGAAATTTGCTTATTGGCAGCCCTGTATCCAGATAGTGGTCTTTCTGGTAGGATACCTGAGGCGGTTTGGCCTGCTTGTGGCAGCGGTGCTGTTCCTGCAGAACAGATTCACGGGGACGTCTGCCCTGCAGTAAACGCGCTGTGCGCCCTTCAAGCGGCCTTGCTTGTGAGAGACTAGACACGAATGTTTCTTTCTAAGGGAAGAAGGAACAGAATTAACACTGTAATCTGAGCATTTTAGCAGCAATTGGTGTAACCGTTGTCTGAGACTAGCAAAATTACTAACTTCTGGGTCTGTCTTTACCGCCCCACACTGTGGAACATGAGGGAAGCGTGATGACTGGGAACTTGCTGTAACATGCCTGGTGTGAGTGCCACAGCAGTCTTGGCCATTTCTTCACTCCGACAGTATGCAAAACACATGCTGGCAAAGGGAAGCAGCCCAAGCATTTGTAACAGCCCTGCTGCTTAGGGGGGTTGGAGTTGGTCTTTTTGCTTTAGAAAAGACAAAATATTCTGCTTTAACTCTACGCACAAGATATGAAGGGTTATAAATGTCTTGTGCCTTCATCTCTTTTTTTCTATAGGCAATTATCTTCCAATTTTTGGTTTTGTAAGTAATACTGTAACATGAACCGTGACTTGCAGTAGCATGTTTTTAACTTTTTGGGGGAGTTGTTGGTAGTGGGACTGAGGATGTTGACTGGCATGCAGCTTTTTAGCTCTCTCAACCACAGTTTGACCCCCTGCTTGAATACTGTTACTGTGTATTCATCATTTGTCGTGTTGAAGCTTCAGATACTGGCATGGAGTCAAAGCCACACTGTATAACAAAACACCTTTGTGTCCTGTTCTCAAAGAGTGGACATCAGCAGTTATGGTGCTGAACAATCTGAGTATTTGATATTTAGTGTATGTATCTTTGAAACGGGATGATGTTTTTTAGATAAATCAGCGTGGCACAAGGTAGGCTTCTACCAATCACACTTTGGAAGACAGAGGACAGTAAAACTGCTCTGTTTTGAATCAACGTAAGCTGTGAGTTTGGATTTTTATTTCCAGAGATGAGCTATTGAAAGTGTTCTTTAAAGTGTTCATAATCACAAAGCAAAACATTTGCTTCTTCATCATGTTAGAGAAACAGCTAGACAGCTTTTCCATTTCACATGCAGTGATTCAATTATCAACAACCTGTAAATACCCTTTTGAAAGGGATTTCATTTCTTGAATTAAAAAAAAAAAAAATCCAATAGAAAAAAGCATGAGAATTTGGGGACTTCTTACCCAGGACCATTTCTGGACTATAAATAAAAAAAAATAACCACATCTTACTTAACTTCTCTACTTCTTCTGTATCTGTGCAATTATGTCTGAAGGCATTACGGGCAAATAAGTTTGAAATTGCAAGTGCTGTAAATCCGGCAGTTCTGTGAAAGGGTGAACAGGAGTCTGTTCTACCTGCAGACTTGCTTAGTCAGTTCCAATCAATTATACCTGTGTATGTACTGGGCATGACAATGTGCAGTTGTCACTGACAGGGCTTAAGCCACTACAGGTAATGATGCGTTAGCAAGAAGCAGCTCAACTTGATTTACTACTCCTATGTATCATGTCATGCTTTGTTTGCTAGGGTAGCATTTAATAAAAACAGTATCTTTTTACTTTCATACAGGTCACACTAAATACCGAAATTGTTGAAGGTAATAAGAATAGAGTTTTCCAGTTGAGCTTGTATATTCTTTAAAGTAAGTATTTGCATTAAAATACAATTTGGTAATATTACTGATGCACCATTAGGGAAGAAAGGCAAACCGCTCACATAAATGGAGGAGGATGAATCACAGAAACTCTTCCAGGCTTAAACTGGTATAGTTAGCAAGGACACAACAGTCTGCAATGGTGCTAGGTCACTTATCAAATAAAGCAATGGGCAATAAAGTAATTAAGCTGAGGTGTTCAGTGCAGCTGTGCTGATTAACACCAGCTAAATGTCTAGCAAGTGTGTTTCAGTTTTTGCAAGACTGCACCATTTAGAGAGCTGCCAACTCCTTTTATGCAGGTTGTTATTCATATTTCCCAAGGCAAAAGGTCTTTTGAGTTGGTAGCAATTTTAAATGATAAGATAAAAAACAAGCAGATGATCACAATAACCTGACCCCAGCACCCCAAGCCCTGAGCAAGTCACTAATCCATCACAAACGTTTTATCAAGCAGCTATGTCAGGAAAGATTTCGTATACTGAACTTTTGTCTTTCTTTTAGAGTGAGTCTTGCCTTGCATTTAAATGGTGTAAAAGGGAACGCTTTGTTCTTATAGTCGAATCTGGTAATACTCTTTTCGATATTACTTGTGGGGAAAGCTTCTGATCCTTAGTAAATGCTGTACTTACAAGTTCCACATCTGCACCGAGTTCTCCAGTTAATCTGCCAACTGCTTTCATGTAGTAGTCATCCAGGATAAGGGGATTCATAGGACCTCTTCCTTAATGGAGATATATTTTATTGTCATACATTTTTTATTGGATAGGAAAATGAGAATTAGTGCTCAGTCCCTCTGAAAAAATATCATTTACAGTTTATGTGACCTTGGTTACTAAATGACAAAAAGTGAATTTCTCTGAGAGAACTAGGGGGTAACATCTTGTGGTCTTTAATTGCTATCCCAAGTAAATTAACAACAACAAAATGCTTACCTGTAAAGTTTCGTTTGTATGTTGTGATCCCCTGAGCTCTTTCAATGTTTCGTAGTATATTGGTTGTTCTTGGAGAGAGCTTATGTTCTAACTCTCTAAAAGTGGAATTAGGGGCCACAATTTTTGATGGATTTGGGTAGTATATTTGATCTTTTTTTTCAGAGAATTTAGGAAGCTAAAGGGTAAGAAGAAATAGGTAAGGTAAGGTACCAAATGTGTGGTAAAATGTTTTAAAGGTTTAAAACATCCCACCTGCCCCAATATAATGTTTAGAAATTCTAATACAAATCTTTTTTCCAGTATTACGACTCAAGTGGGAAGATTTAACAGGTACATGACTCAGCTGAATTCTGTTCAAAGAACTTGGAATCAACTTCTCTGCGGTAGCCACACCAAGGCAGAACATTGCATGCTATATAAGCTGTCTTTTGTAGTCACAATAATAGCCTGCCTGAAAATGGACTGCCACTTTGATTTTCCCCTTCTGTGTCCCTAAGACTGTGTGTCTACAAAGACCTTGTCTATAGCTTTCTTTGTTTACCATTATCTTTTCCTACATTCTTCACGACTTTTATCTGTCAACAAACTTCAAGCTACATCCCTCTAGGTAGAGAACTACTGTTTAACCGGGCTGAAGAATAGTAGAAACCCAATCATTCACAAATAATTTCACTCTTCTGTTTCATGGATCAGGATAGTCCCCATCATTATAGCTGAGGAAAGCAAGATTGGAGTCCATTCAAAAAAGATATCTATTTCCTTCAGGACATGAAAATAGAGTCTGTATAACACCCTGTCAGTATGCTGACAGGACTTTTGTAAAGGTATGGAGGAACAAAAACTGCTGCTCAGACCCATTTCTCTTAAGGAATGCAAAGTGTAATCTTACTCTCTGATCCAAAGGCTCCCCCCACCTCCTGCATCCCTGAATGCATCATCATCAGCTATTACTGCATCTTGTTCTTATCTCCAGAGCTGTTCAGCTAGGACCTATGAAAATTAGTCAACACTTGAAAGACTTCAGTCACAAGACAAACAGCTAGCTGCTGATCTTTATATGTTGCTGAGGTGGGTGAAAGCCTCGCACTCTTCCTATGTGTGATGCTCAATTAATGACCTGACAGTATTTGGAACAGTACGGTACCTCCCCATGTAACATTTTTTCCTCCATGAAGGATATATGGAAGTTTGATTTAAAAGGGAAAAACAGAAAGACATTCTACTCTGTGCTCTATGAACAACATACTTGCAAGCATGCGTACTGTCTTGAACAGCACAAAGCCTCCTTCAAGGAGTCAAAGGGAATGCTGACAACTTCATGTCTGTATGGGTTACCTGCAAAAGTAACACCATTGGTCAGAATGACAGATGGATCTGCATTTTAAGCTTTTGCTCACATTGTAGACAGTTGTGCTGATTGCAGATGTTCTTTCTGGAGCTACCTCTAATGTCTTTTCTACCTAGAGAGACTTAATGGATCTGCAGACAGAACTCATCTTCACTCTTCTGTAACAAAATCAGCAGCGTTAGATCAGCTCATCTATTTAATAAGCTGTCTTTCTGGAAGTTATCAAACTCTCACTTGAGTGGAACATTCTGATCTGAGAGAAAGTCAAATCACGTGGAGGGAACAGCAAATGAAAATAAAGTGCTTCCTAGGTGCCAGCAGTACCTGTTCCCTTAGCTAGTAATTCTGAACCTACTTAGCTTTTCTGGAAATAGATTTTGGCCTCCAATGATCCTCCTGTTGTGCAAAAATAGACTTTGTTAAGTCCACCTCCACATGTGCGATTAGCATTTCTAAAACTGAACAACGATCAGTGAAAAGTGACTAATAAAAGCCACTCCTGGCATTAATATTCTATGGAGAAATTTTTGATTTGAATAAATAAGTACTGCCCCCCCCCCAAAAAAAAAACCAAAACAAACAAAAAAAAAGTGTACAGTTCTGGTAATAACTGGGAATAGCAACTAATTAATGCAAATTGACCTCTTACTTAACATTATCAGCTTTTACTGTACTGAAAAGCTTCCTATCCATGCCAGTGTGTGCTGCTTCTGTTTCACACAGTTATTGCCCAAACCATTCTGGAGAGCCATAGAACAGAGAGGTGGTGGCTTTCTCCTGTCCCATCTTCCCCCTGAGTCTGTGTGGTCAGCAGCTGCCAAGTATTGCTCATCAGTTCATTCAAGTCGTCTGGGAAGTCATCCAAAAGAAAGTACCTGTCAAAGTCCCGAGGTAGTAGGCTGCCCCCAGAAAAAAAAAAAAAAAAAAAAAAAAAAAAAGAAAAAAAAAAAGCAGAACGAGAACAAGGATATCTTGCCCTTTTCATCCAATGTATTATGTAAACCACTTTCAGGACAAAATGCTGCTGGGGTTAAACACTAGCACATCACGATGGCTTACACTGTGTTCCTTAAAAAATAAGTTGCTTTGGCATTCTAGACTTCATTCTATCATCTCTGTAGTGATAAAAGATTTTGATCATTCAGTACTCATTTCAGGGATACTTCTTTTGTCCTCAGCCAAGATATGGCAGGCATGGCTTTTGCCCAGAAATTGCTAGTTTTTGAACCCTCTGATGTGTTTTTCCCTTATCTGCTGTTCCCTCTGACTGTGAAGAACTATTTGCCTACCAGAAGACAATTGATATGCTGGATGATACATCTTGCTTTTGTGGAGATTAACAGTAATTTTAATGGTTCTGTTAGCTTCTGAGGCTACTAAGTCTTTACATGAAACAGAGGTTAACTCATCACTCTCAGTGCAGATGTATCCCTCATGGAGACTGCATCAGCACACAAGATGCTCAACTTGACCACCTATGTTCTCAGATCCTGGCTCTGTTAAGCTTCATTAGAAAGGAGTCATGAGACTTAAGTAGAGTTCTAAATAAGATTCTTGAATGAGCGATCAGCCAACACAAAACCGTCTTACCTCTGGTCTTCCTTAGAACAACCATGTCAAAAGCCTTGCAAGGGATATTAGGATGGAAAGGCTGGTAACTGCTTGCATCAGTCCCAGTGTCTCGATCCTCAGGTGGTCTGAAGTCTGGGAACATGGCATACCTAGAGATGTGTGTCTGGTAGGGATGAGAGGTGGGAAACGGCAGGCTCAGCGGTCTTGAATTGGTTTCAGTTGGCAGGAGAATGAACAGAAAGAAAGAATTCCTTATTTCACATTTCACAGTGCATTAAATATAGCAGTTTGCAAGAACTAGGAGAGAAGTAAAAAAGCAGAGGTGATATCTTTGTTCTTTAATCCTCCCTTGCTTGTACCCTATAATGATTTCACAATGATCATTCCCTTGTCTTGCTCTTATGTTGTCTGCTGTTATAAAAGAGAGCCATTCAACCTGTATTTGCGACTTGCAGAACTGGGTGCATGGACCACCAGCACAACAGAAGCAATCTCATCTGACATTCACAAGTGCAACCTTGACTGAGAAATTTTGAACTTAGCAGGGAACAGGGAAGGATTTCAGATGCAATTGCAGTATCTAAAACAAATGTTCATGCCACTCGTTCACACAGAGCTGTAAAAGAGGCCAAGACAAAGCAGAAGAAAGAGAGAGGACAAAACTCAGTGAATGCAGTTCTTTACGCTTCTGTGCTGTACAGAAGACTATTGTACCTCTAGACATGATTAACTGTGGGTGTGGTTTCCTGTGGCAGTAATTGTGTTCTCTGTGCTTGGGGTTTTCTTCAGCCCTTCAGGTGTAATTACTCTAAACAAACCTGGGGCTCGCTGAAAAAGAACTGCAGTGCTAGGACTTTAATACTAGAAGATATCTGTCCTAAAGAAGCTGAGAGGGACTGACATAAATTAATATTTACAGAAGGATTTCTTGTTACTATTGGACCAGGATATTGGTTACTATTGATGTAAAACCAGTATACTTTGTTCCCTTGCTAGATCTGCTGCTAACCTCTGTGGCTTTGGTAGCCAACTATTTGTTACCATTAAAAAATCAAATACAAATAGTGCATTCTTGCAAATATTGCTTTTAATATGGTGTTGCAGGAAAGACATTCCCATTAGTAGCTTGAAGAAAATAGAAATGAGAAGTATCTTCTTTATTGCCTATATCTTTCCTTAGCAAGAAAAGAACCACAGCTTTTGTTTATAATCAGTCATACCAATTCATATTTACTTTTTTGTGGCTTAAGGGAAGGGAAATATGAACTTCCGATTCTCACAGAGCTGAAATTGAAATTAATAGTAACTGAGTTTGTGTGTATGAAATTAAAATTTGTATATAAGCAAGCACTTATTTCTGGGAGTAAGGAAGATGAAGCTAAGCTGGAGAGTTTTATGGGATTCTGAGAACCAGGACTTCACAGAGTTCCCATGCTGCTGTGGCTGTTCTTTTCAGCTCTCAGTTTTTCATGATAGACTAATCAAAAAGTATTTTAAATCATGAAATAACAGGAATCTTCTGAGGAAAATGAAAGCTGTGCTTTGTTCCGGTAGGAGAGACTAGCACCCCATTTTGGATTCTTCTAAGCCCTACCACAACTGCATGCAGCAGCTTACAGAGGGCAAATGCCATCCCCCAGTTGCTGTTGGAAGCAAAGACTTGACCTCAGATGGGAGCAAAATTCATTCAGTTCCCCAGACTGTGCATCATGAGGTAACAAATTGTCTTACAAATCTGAGTTCTTCATAGGCTTCTCTCTCACAAATTCACTTTATACATACTTTAGATCCCTTAAATGTTCTTGGTAGATGCTCTCAAGCTCTTTAAATCACATCAGGTAAAGAGGCCATGAACAGCACAGCCAAGAAAACCCAATTAGTCCATAGGCAAGTCAGCAAGATAGGTATTTGTTAGGAGAGTGGGTGTGCCAGGCAAACACTGCTAACCTGCTGAACACATCGTTATATGCTTCGTTTGAGAGAGAGCTTTTTGTCGAGTAGCTTTGCTGCCAAGGGACTTACACTGTGCAATTATGGCAGAAAGGTCTTATCTTTTTATTTCATTAAGGAAGAGATAAGGTACAATATAGCTGAAATGTACTTACTTAGCCAAACTGCTTGGTGGCTTACAAAGTCTGTATTAAGGAAGAAAAATAATGAGTTACTTGAAATGACCCATGTTCATTTGCACCTCCCACATTTCATCTGAATCTGTGCTATTAATATATATTAAAGACAGAACTATGTGTAAGCAGTGCATACAATTTTCTTACTGATATCACTTATTCCATGATAAATGCCTGAATTGCTGGGAGCTAGAAATGGTGCCTATAACAAGTGGTATGAAAAATATCCTTTTAAAAGGAGTGAGGAAAAAAATATAGAATTTTACACTTCTGCATAATAAACCCCTTACTAATTAACAACTGAAAGTCCTATTAGTAAAAACAAATCAGTAATGCAAATCGGAAAACTTGTCCTTTTTGTATTTGCAGGGAAAGTGCTTATTAATTCCATACTGATGAACTACTTATATTTTACCTTGGAGACTTTTATTTTATGCTTCAAATAATTTTTAAAAATGTAATTAAAAGAAAACATTAAATTTTAAGGGCAAGAATTTAATCACTGAGTCTAGCTAAGAGTCTTTTGGTGATTGTACCAAGGCAGAAAAATGGCTAAGATTAAAAAATTAATTAATTTGCTTAATAGTACTATGTGATATAGCAAAAACATAGAAGAATATCTGAAAGAACATTACCAGACAGATCACCTAGTAAAAAATAAAAATGGTTCACCTGGAGCTCCAAAATCTCATGTTTTTTTTGTGAGGAAACCTAAATTACCTAGTCTTGCTTGAAAGGGTCTTTGTAGGGGTAGGACAGATTGTTTGATTGTAGTGTTTTTTAAAGCTTTCTGATTTGTATGGTGGGCACATGAGCCTTCTTGATTCTGCATCATATACAAAAATCTTCCAAACCCTCTCGTGTTTCTCAGTGAGGAGATGTCTGGGACTCATTCCCAAGCAGGAGGTGAGAGCTTCATCCCTGGTCTAATCTCCATAAAAATAGATGTTGCACAGGAACAAAGAGGAAATACACTCCCTTGCCTAAAGATGTTAAATACAGATCTGTGCTGAATTTTTCCCCGCTCTGTAATGGTTATTTTGAAGATAAACTTCCAGGTGCCGTATCAATTTTGTTCATGTGTTATTCTGATGCAGTGTGCAGCATTCCTGCTGCACTGCGAAATCTGTGCTGGGATTCTGTGGGACTGAGTGTGGTCATCATGATGTATTATATCTCAAAAATTACCATACCAGCATAACTCATGCCTCAGCTGAGCTGAATAAAAGATCTGCTTTCCTTTTCATGTGCGATCCTACGGAAACAGCGGCACTTTCACAAAGTGCTGGATTTTGAAAACCATTTGTATATTGTTATAATGATCTGTCTTGGAACATGAAAGCCTTTACAAAAATAGCCATGCTTACAGAAAAGCAATCTTTTGAGGTTTTTTCCACAGATAATTAGTTTTCCATTTCTACAGTTAGAACAAAATTGTTCGGTGCTTTAGACATGGAGGAAAATTGTTTGTGCTTATTTTCCATTCACACTATGATCTGGTGTGAATTGTTACGTTCTTCATTGCATTCACTGGACATATTCTTGATACCAATATGTAAGTAAAAGGAGAATAAATCTGCTTTGGGCTTCATCATTGCACAAATATTTAAATACCTTTGTAGAACACTTTTCATTGTAATACCTGAACAATACTATAAGCATAACTGCATTTTCATGTCTACCTTGTTGTAGAGAAGCTTTGTTGTAGCAGCAAAGAAAGCTTTACACATTCAAAGGTGAGCAATGATTTAGAGTGTTTCTTATATTTTTAAAACTCAAACTGGATTGTCAAGTCTGGAACCACTCATCCTGAATGGTAATATAGGAAGGTGGAGCTCCAACAGGAAAGGAAGAAAGTTATAGTAATTTTTCCAGACTTGAGTCTGAGAGGCTTCCACTTGACTTCAAGTAGACCAAAGTCCACCGGTGTCTCACAAGATGCTGTTGTCCCCTGATATGTTATCTGCCCCTGTATGTTCAGTCCATGGAGGATCTGGAGTCTATGAGTCTCTTGAAAAGAAATCACACTCAAGCTGGGGGACTTATGCCATCAATTTGGAAAGGCCCAGAACAAATCCAGGAAGTAGTCTGGTTGAACGTCATCCCATTTCCCTAGCAGTGAGTGCTCTTTGGGCACTCATCAAACAGGTTTTGATAAAAATAGACATAGATTAAGTTCAGTGTGAGAAAGAGTACTCTTACAGAAAATACTGGCTTCAAACACGGTAGTGCTGGGGGTCCTATGGTGTGGTGCAGACCACTGGCTACACTCAGTTCATTATTAAGAGAATAAGATGTATTGCTCCTGACAATTTTAACAGGAAGAAAAATACAATTGGAGAATAAAACGTTTCACATGTACAAACTGAGTTTCTCTGCAGCCATTTATTCTTGCAAAGGGAAGCAATCACTTATCTTTCCTAATCTTAAAACCTCCTTGATTAGAGAGCTGCAGATCAGGGAGTCACCTGAACTTTGGGAGCTGGGGCAAAACCAAAGTTTTGGAAGTGCTATGTGGCATGATATGTGAGGCACTGGCACAGGCTGCCCAGAGAAGCTGTGGATGCCCCATCCCTGGAGGTGTTCAAGGCCATGTGGGATGGGGCCCTGGGCAGCCTGACCTGGTGGGTGGCAGCCCTATCCACAGCAGGGGGTTTGAACTGGAAGATCTTTGGTGTCCCTTCCAACCTAAGACATTCTGTGATTCTACAATATGCAGTGAAAGAAGATTAAAACCTATATGGAGGAAACCCTGTTTTGATTCATTCTGTAGTGCTACTGAATGAACCCAAAACTCCACTGGTATGAAATATCTTTGGAAGAACAGTTGTAAATTCGTAGAATCATAGAATCATAGAATGGCCTGGGTTGAAAAGGACCACAGTGATCATCTAGTTCCACCCCCCCTGCTATGTGCAGGGTCGCCAACACTAGACCAGGCTGCCCAGAGCCACATCCAGCCTGGGGATTCACTGGCCTGATGCTGTGTGTGTCCATGTGTGTTACTAAGGTTCTTAGCAATGGCTCAAGGATGTTTTTCAAGGCCTTTCAGGGCTTTTGTAGTCTCATGTGATGTGAACTTGAGGACTCAGAACACCTTCAGGTGGAAGGAGGCAACTACTGTTCTCCATTACATTTGACTGTGAAGGCACAGGTAGCTAATGCACTCACAAAAACACATCTGCACAAAGTGATTCATTCTAATACAAAACTGCACAAGGATCTGCAGTGTGCATACTTAAGGCAAAGGCATAGTTGTCTCATGAAGGTGTACAGAGTTACTGTAGATGCCTGGTAATTCATTTCCTACAAAAGACAGTAATGGCTCAGAGGAGCCCTCACAGGGTTATAAGGTAAATAAACTGTGTATTAACAGCTCCCAGGTAGACCTGCAGAGCAGCACTCAGTGAGCATTTTTCAGGAAACATTCCATGTGGCTGTCACTGCTTAATAGTCTCTGACAGCAGGAAGACTGTTTGCTCTGAAAGACCTTGAACTTTGAACACGGTAGAACTGTTTGGCATATGTTTCATTTTTCATTTTAAAGGATGTATTAAGTCTTTAAAAGACAGAGAGAATATAACCTTAAAGGAAAAAAAAAAACCTGCTCTAACTAGGACAAAGTGTAAACTGTAACATATTCTTAGAGATCTGGCATGTTTCAGATGATGATGTGGGTTCAAAATAGTGGAGAAAGTACATCAGTGTGCTAATGATCAAATAAGGTTGTATCCAAAGCTATGCACATTCCAGTATGTGTGGGGGCAGAGTCTAATGCATGCTTATTTACCACCTCCTTCCTCATTACACAGCCAGCACGAGGCTGTACAGTCAGAGCAGTCCCTGATTACTTTCTCTTAAGGAAGCAAATGCCCAGAAATGTGCCATGATCTCCATCCTAGCCTGAGTATGTGGATGATCCATTGTGGTGAGGAACTGGCATGAGGACGTCTCTTGCTGTGAAGTGAACAAGTTCCTGAGTCCCTGGGCATCATTTACCAAGATGTACCTCCAGACTGGCCAGCCTAGGAAATACTGAAAACACTCCTACCTTACACAGAGGGCAATTTTTAACTGTACTTTGTAATCTACCTGTGCTTCTGCTGTTTCTGGGACACCAATATAGATGTCATGTAACAGGACACTTATTTGACCAGCAAGTCATCATGGGCCCATTGTTTCCTGGTATTATTCCATTGCAATTGATGGGAGTTTTCTTGGGAACAGATTAGGAAATAAAACAGAATCAACTGCCTTGACTATGCAACATAAGAGAAACAGAAATCTGTGGAAGTGATTGGTGTTAAGGAGTGGGTGATCCTGGTTCAGCATTCATTGTACATCTCAAACTTGAGATGTGTGCACAGCGTGTATATGGACTGGGCTCTGCTAACTTTCTACAAGATGTTGGTTTTAAAAAAAGCTTTTAAAGTCCTCCATTATGTCACAAAAGTGCATTGGCCAGTTCTTGCTATTTAGTTCCTAGGTGACGTGTAGGAAGAAGCATGCAGGAAAGCTTGCTACTTCCTTGTGGCTGTAATTAAATTATGCAAAAGCAGCACAGCTGATATAGCTAATGTGTGCAATGCTGGAGAAAGGCCATAGCCTGTCCCAATAAAAAGCAGTGCACTCCTGTAGGTAACCGAGTTCACCTCTTCTTGTCCTGCTTTAATGAGGAGTAAAAAGAGGAGCTTGCAGAGAGCAGCAGACTACAAAGGCAGAGTGGCAGCTTTCCTTGTGTAGCTTTGTGGCCTGTTCACAGTAAGCTCTCCTGCTTTTCTCTAGTGTTTTGAGTCTGCACAAAATGGGCAGCAGGTAATTTGTGTGCAGGGAGGCTAAACAGGGTCGAACAATACCCCTCACAGCCCTGGAAAGATAACTGAGAAAAATCATTGCACAATTATTCTCGGGTTTCTGATATGCTCTACCTACTAACATCGACATGAGAGGTGTAACATTTTTCATTATCTGCTTTTGATGAGTTTACGTTTAAAATTTAAATTAATTTAATCTAAAATAGCAGTCATTTGATCAAATTTAAACGTTTTGCTGGTGCCATCAAGTGGCAAAATGTTGGATTGCAGAAGTCCAGCTCCATATGTACCTAAGTGTCTATATATACATGCGGTGTCATGGTTACTGCAGTTAATTCAGTTTGATCAGAATTCCAGCTAGCAGAAAGGCTGGTATTTTTAAGTATTACAGGTTGATTAATATGGCCAACATGTAAACCAAATACAGAGACCCTTGTTGAAGAGACACTACGCACAAGGGGCACAATGCTGCCTTCTGAATTTCTAGTCCAGCTGTTTGCTCTCTTTTGTTACAAGCTAATACCTTTTTACAGAACACGTCCTTTCAGTTTTCATGTGTTATATGTGTATTTCATATCACATGTGCATATCACCAGAGTGGAATGAATATTCAATTTGCTGTTATATTCACTAAATTCACAAGCTGAGTAGCACAGTTTAAACTTACAGATCATCATTCATACGCACTTCACTTTTTTTCAACAGGGTGACATCATAGTACTGCTCAATGGGAAGGCCTCTGTGAAAAGAGAAAATGTAAATGTAGAATGCTTATTCCCGATATTCTTCTAAATATCCAAAACAATTGATCTGGATTCCTCAGAGAGTATCAAAAGTCATAGATGCTACCTGTTTAGAAATCCATTGACGGTTTCAAAATCCAAGTCATACAGCGCTAGATTTTGAGTAGTGTTGAGCACCTATGCTAGACTCTGAAGTTCCTGAGAATCTGAGTATTTCCATCTCTGAAAGCTTGGCTCTTATAACCCCTGACCATGCACCCCAACACTCAGTAGGGGCTGTGGGACCTGGTTGCCCACCAATATATTCTGAACCCCTTGAGGAAGAAGCAAAGATACACTGTGTGTCTGTCTCAAAGAGAAACAGAATTTCAGCTGTGAGAGCGTTGAATCATATACTGTATTGAGAAACTGTAGTTCCTTCTATCTAGAGGCTTTTTATAGGTCTAGACACAGTTATCTAGGATACAAGCAGGCTTAAAGGTCATAAGGGCCAATGAACCAAACCTACAGTTGGGTTACCAGGTAATGCTGAAGGGCTGACTCATGTAAGGACCAGCTGGTTATTTTAGATCAGCATCAGAAGGGATGCTGGGTTAGGGCCAGAGCTGGGATTTGAATTTGGCTGACAAGGTCATGAACTGAATTTGAGGCTGGGCCCCTTGGAGTGCCTGTTTACATTTTTCCGGATGGACGCAATAGTCAGCTTATCTGGGCCAACAGAGACTTCTGGTCTAAGGCTACTGGTCTAAGGCTAAGGCTGAGGTCAGGAAGCAAGAAAGGAAGAGCTAGACTCAAGTTCCATTTGGGACCAGAGAGACTGTGAGTATGTATAGGTGTGGTGTCAACAGGACCCTGTGTCTAAGCTGAAGCATAGGCAGAAAGCACTGGGTTGGGGTCTGACGTGGCAGGGAAGAGTGGGGTTTATGACTTGCTGTGGAAAGTGCTACGTGTTTTGACTTTCTGTCAGCCCTAAGCTAGTAGGCTTTCCATGTGCCAGGTGAAGTCCAAAATCCAGAAGCCAATGAGTCCACAACCCATAAGAACTATTATAATCTCCACTGAAACCTCTGTGCAAAAATCAGGTTTACTGTTCAGCCCTGGAGTCAAGGACAGGGCCTGGACAGAGCAAGGCCAGGGGAGGCAGACATGCTCTGAACTCATGTGATCCTGGGCAATGGCAGCACAGAGGGGATGCTGAGAGACACACTGCTGAACTGGGTCTGACTGCATCACGATGGGTGAATGGCAGCTTTCAGTCCAAGCTGTATCGTCTAGCACCAAAAAAGCGTACTAAGAGTTTGAGAAGGAGCCTTGAGTCAGAAAACAAACCCCAGAGCTCAACCCCTCAGCTGCTGTCTAATGAAGACAGATCACTTTCTGAAAAAGCTGTGCATCTACTTGTCATTTTTTATGCCTATGGGATTTGCAGATGCTGAACTTTAGTTTATAGTCAGTTTAGGCCACTAGTGACACTTTTAACGTCAGGAAGGGTGTCTGGACAACAGTCAAGAGTAAATCATTATCAACAGATGGGCAAAACAAAACAAACAAAAAAAAATGGAATTATGGAAGTGTGGAATTTTAAGTTTTTCAACACAGTACTCTGCAGAGATAATGTGGGTGCCAATATATTTACACATCAATATTTCAGGCTTTGTGAAAAGGGTGAAAATTTAAAATGCTCCTTTTCTGGAATTCAGATATTTGCCCGTTGTTTCAGTCTGCATTGCTCTCTAACCCATTAACTGTCTATTGCTACTGTTGTTAAAATCCCTTTACTTCAACATTTTGACTGTGAGAAGTATTTGTTGAGCTTACCTTGGCCAAGGGAATACATCACTACCAAAATGATGATGTCCTCTCACAAGTGTGCACGGTGACCTATGGTCTTCTGGCAATATAGGCAGAACAATTCCTCCATGCTCCCCTTCTGTTCCCCCAGGAAGTTTGCAGTGACAAAGGGATTCCCTGAACTCTTCATATCTGAAGGAAAGAACACCCCAAAATAATCCTTTTATGGCAGCAATGGTGATGATTGCTCCAGCAATGAAAACGTGGTTTTACTTTCTTGGTTCTGAGTTACTCAGTCTTATTTTGGGTGATGCTGTTGTGATGAACTGTCACTAGAAGTACAGTGGTGACTGGCAATTGTCAATAAAGGTTGAATCAAGTCTGTTATGTTTTGATCGGTAAGAGGAAGAAAGAAGCTAATATGTGCAGCATGTACATCTCATAAAATCTTAGCTTCCAGCATGTAGATTCCTACACTGTCCCTTCAGTAAGTACTACAGAGTGGCATATGGACAATGAACATACACTGTGACACAGATGGAAGCTTTAGCATCTAATTCCCACTGATTTCAGAACTTGCTGTTTGTGCCTTTGAGAGCCTTACTTCTCAGACTCTAGAGAGGGGTGAGTGAAGCATCTGGACATGGTTGCAGACCAGGAAACATTTGTTGCCTGTGGGGTAGCCACTGCTCTGCTACCACAACACAGGGCACGGTGAATCAGGATGTGGTGAACCACACAGGTATTGCAACTTGCTCCCAGGCAGCTTGGACGTCTCTGCCATGCGCTCCAAAGTATGGTATGGATCTAGGTGCATGGGTATGATTTCTGATGGAGCAGGGTGTATCAGCTAAAGAAGCAGAGATGTTATTAATCCTTGGGAATATTGATCATTACTTTGGAGCCAGATGGGGAGAGTGTTTGGATTAAACTATACCTGGGAGAAGTGCCACTCTACATGTACTGGCTGGATTCAGGCTTACAGTGTTTTTCAGGTGTAAGTTTCTTCTAAGTGTGACTAGTTTTATATTGATTTGAAGGTAGAATAATAACCCTGAGTCTGCGTGTTTTAAAATATAAAGAGAAATCGATCCATTATTATGTGGCTGTATTTCAACAAGCTTTACAATCCTGACTTTTGTTGTGAGTTTAGACTTTTAAAAAGGAAAAAAGAAATAGCTAAAAAACAAAGAAACAAACTTCTCCAAGTGCGTTTAGATCCCAAAGTTCTCCTGGCAGAATCCTGTATATTCAAACAGATCTGAGGGAACTCTAGGGGAGAGATGGTGATGTATAAGATATGGACACTGCTGCTGTTGTGTGGTGGTTTGTTCTTTGTGGTCTCCTGACAGTGCACTGCCATCTTGTCATTTGGTTTCATCCTTGGATATCAGCACCACTCTGCTGCCACCCAGTGCTGCTCCTTTGTGCCAGGGAAGGTTCAGGTTCGATATCAGGAAAAAATCCTTCTCAGGAAGAGTGGTGATGCATTGGAACAGGCTGCCCAGGGAAGTAATGGAGTCGCTGTCCCTGGAGGTGTTTGAGAACTGTATAGATGTGGCACTGAGGGACATGGTCAGTGGGCATGGTGGGGATGGTTTGGTGTTTGGATTAGATGACCTTAGTGGTCTTTTCCAACCTTAATGATTCTGTGATTCTATGATTTTGCCATTATGCAAGGGACAATACACTTGTGTTGTAGGATGAACCAAAATAAAAAGCTGACATTCTGAGGATTATCAGAAAGCTTAACTTTCTGAAGGAGCTTAAGCACCCATTTCTTAAGTTCTTCCTAAATCTTCCTTTCCACTTTCTCAGAATAGTCAGGCAGACACTGCCCCATCTGCATGGCTGTGGTATTTGTATTCATTAAACCACTCTCATTGGAAACATTAATAAATCATTCCTGTTGGCTGCTATCTCTAGGTTACTAATTAGCATAACAACCATTTTATGTAAGCAGTAGGATGAAGCATTGTGCATACAGATCCCTGAGTCTGATGCTCATTCAGCCCAAACAAGGCTCTGTTAAGCTTAAAATGTCTCCAAGTCTCATTCTCATAAAGAAATATTTATAGTTGATATTGATCCAATGATATTAAAGATTTTGAGGACATAGAAAAACAGTGTCTCTGCCCATAGAATATCAATTGGAGCCTCAGATGGATCGACTTTTAAAGAACATACTGTGAACAAAGTACTGTTCATTCAGCATCTCAGCATTATAGCCAATGATTTAATACAGGTTTTCTGTTTCTGAAATCCATGATTCTAGATGTATTCTGAATGCTGCCAGACAACTTCTAATTTTCTAGCTCTTCTGTTCTGACAGAAGAAAGAAAAATAAGTTAATGTTCTGGTATCAGAACATGTGTTTGCAGGCACCTTTTTATTTTAGAAAAGTTGCATTTTTGCCTTCAAATTTCTTTTTGTTGTATGAAGCTCAAACCAAAGTGTATGAATAAAGTGTCTTAGATTGTGGGCTTGTGAAGGATGCCAGTAACTGATTTGATCAGCACATGAAGCCAACACAACTGAAAGTGTGTTGCCAACAGCTTCCAGATCTGTGGAATGTATTTTCTTAGAGGGATAGAATTAGGACTCAATTCTGTATGAGCTTACATAGGATCCATTGGCACAGGCATTTTAATTTGCATCAGGAGTGCACTTCTGACACGAATCATTTAATGATCTCTATTTTGCAGTGCCTTGGCTTGGAGTACATGAAGTGGGTTCCTTCTGGATGAAATTAACTGGAAGATGTGCTCCAGGAATGCAGCAGGAGTATAATGCAGTTCTCAGTCCCTGGAATCATACTAGAGGTAATCTAAACTAAAAAGCACCTGAAATTCAATTTTCTCAGAACATAAGAAATAGCGGCAGAAGTCAGCAATAGTAGTAAAACGGAGCTCTGTATGTTACGTGAAAACTCAGAACTAAATATTCTAACAACAGAGATAAAATCTCATGTCAAAGAACACTGACAGACTTGAATGTAACCCTTGAGTTTGTTGTCTATCTAAAAAAATAGAAATGTAGATCCAAAAATAATTTTGGCATTAGTACTGAGCACCATGAAGATTCAGATTGCCAGAAATTTAAAAGCTCTTGGCATTCTGCCACATGCTGACCCCCAGCTAACAGTTTAACTAGCTCATAAAGTAATATAATAATGCACTGGTTCCAAAAACTTTCTTATTACATGTTAATAACTACCAAAGCAAACTGCAGGCTTCCTGTCATTAAATTTTAATCTTAAAGTTTATCTCAGTAATTCTAGGTCAATCTGTGATCTAGAAAAAAGGGTTCAAAACAGGACTAGATCAAAGAAGAACATGATAAACACTGGTGATCCATTTGTGAAATATGCTCCTTTTTTTTCCAAGTTGGAAATATACATGTCTTTTTTATTCTTCATGAAAATTATTTCAAGAGATATTTGAACCCTAAAACCACAGCATTATGTATTTTCAGTTATAATCATGTTTCCCAGAGAACTGACAGACCGTAGCATTTGGCTATAATGGAAAGAAAAGAATACGCCAGAAAATACAACCCTTAGAAAAATACTTTTTAGTAACAGCAATCGGATATCAAATACTTCTAATGAAATCATTTTTTCTGTGTGAATTTTGTTCTTACCTGTCTTGCAAGTCAGTTGGAGGTGAAGGAATTTGAAGTGGAGTCAGTACCTCATTGGACTCAAAGGTTCTCGATAAGATTGTGTTCCCTCCCGTTTCTCTGTGGTAGCGGAGCAGGTCATGCAACATCGTCATTTTTCATATCTGATGTTCTAGGGGAGGATAGAGGGATAAAATACCAAATAATCAGAGGTTTTGTCTGTGCAGACAGGTGCTAAATAAGGAACATAGATGAGTTCTGCATATTTTGGTTAAGTGTAGACTTAGTTACTGGAAGTGACTGTTGCTTTTACTACAGCTATTGGTCATTTCTACCAGGTTATAGAACAAACCAAAACTGAGAGGCAGATTAAAAAGATGTGGTACAGTTGCTTTGTGTTACTGGTGAGCAGGAGCTAGAAAATACTTTCAAGTAATGGCTGAAGAAACTTTGGAGTTGCACTCAGAATGTCTCACTTGTGATCATTTGGATTCAATGTAAAGTTCCAGTCCCACTCGGGAAAAGGTGATACTGTTCCCTTAAAATTTCTCATAGGAATTTTTTGCTAGTTGTCACAATTGTCATTCTACCTGCGTGCTGAGGGAAAGTACTTCAGTGCTCCTGTCACTTGTATTTCAACGCTGGTCGCAAAGGCACATAATCTAATGGGCTCTATGTGAGGAGAGGTAGTATACCAAGTCAGTATAAGCATACTGTCAGGCTCAGACAGCGTTCTGCTGTCTGGGACCTCATACAAGTGTTTGTATCTGAACAGACTGCCTCTGTTCAGAGCTGCTATGGTGTGCAAGAGGAGTACTGGGACTTGTCCTTTTTATTTGTTAAAGCTCTGGTTGACAGCACTGGGAGTCTTCTGTCAAATAACAGCCAGCAACACCTTAGATAAAGTGTATGAAGAAGAACTACTGTTTCCTCCTCCTCCAACAGGAGCCAGCATTCCCTTGTATCTATGCTCTGCTTTTTATAGAAGAATTCTGCGTTTTCCATATCTGCTCTATGACAAGCCCAGGGCAGGTATATAATAAATTTTAGTAGAAGTTTATAGATACAAAAGGAACTCCGCTCTCCACAAATGGCGGTAAGGCTCCTTTTGATTAATGATGAATGGCTCATCGTATTTAGAATGTCAAGATGCCCTTGTTTTATTGCCTCGCATTTTGACTTATACCTTTAACCTTCTTCTATACTGCTTTTGGATACAGAACTTAGAATGTCAAGAGGAGTCTGAGGGTAGTATTAGGAAGAAAGGAACAATTTAAGTTCATCCCACTGGTACATGTTTGCAATCCTGACTTTGGCAAAGGTTTGACAAATTTGATATTTTCATCAAGCTCTCTTCAGGCATGCATCAGTGAAATGCAAAAGATTTCACTTCCACTTACTAAAACAGGAAAATAATTTGTAAGTATTTGAAACATTACTATTCTAGGATGTTTAGGCATTTAGGCTGGATGTATCACAACAAAAAAAGCTGCTATAGTATGTTCAAAAGAAAAAATTAAAATAAATTGTGTCTTGTTGGCAGTTTCCAGAGTGTTGTGTGTTCTGCTGTGGTATCTACATGGGCACTCATAGGAATCTCATATAGATGACTCAAATTCAAGTACTACTGCCTTGCAAAGAGAAAAATGTTCAGAGCTGTTTACTCACAATTGACATTATGGGAAAGAAATAGAAGCCGTACTTTCCTCTCAATGTAACTGCTGTGGTTCTGTTCTATGATGCAGTTCCTCTCCATCCAGCTTTTCTACCCTTTCTGAGAAATATGTTCCTGGCTGACAGAATTTCAAGCGAGGTCTATAACTGGTTGCTCTTTTGCTCTTTAATGTTGCGCATATGGGGATGTGCCACAGTTCTCATCTTCTTTGGATTGTCCCCCTCTATTCTGCTTTTGTGAAGCCCTGTCTGGAATACTGCATCCAGGCCTGGGGCCCCCAGCTAAAGAAAGACGTTGGAATGGGTTCAGAGGAGGGCTGCAATGATGATCAGAGGGCTGGAGCACCCCCCTTATGAAGAAAGGCTAAGGTAGTTGGGCTTGTTCAGCCTGGAGAAGAGCAAGCTCCAGGTAGACTTCATTGTACTTGGAAGGGACTTATAAACAGTAGGGAGACCGACATTTCACCCAGTCTGATATGCAAGGGAGAATGATTTTAAGCTAAAAGAGAGGAGATTTAGATTAGATGGTAGGGAGAAGTCTTTTACTCAGAGGGTGGTGAGGCCCTGGCACAGGCTGCCCAGAGAAGCTGTGGATGCCCCATCCCTGGAGGAGTTCAAGGCCATGTTGGATAGAGCTCTGGGCAGCCTGAGCTGGTGGGTGGCAGCCCTGCCCATGGCTGGAGGTTGGAACTGGATAATAATTAGGGTCTCTTCCAACCCAAGCCATTTATTATTCTATACCTACAAACACCACACTCTAGACATAGTCTAATGTGTGTGGAAGGACCCAATTCTCTGTCTTGTTCTGCTGCTTGGGAAACTGGCTCAGCTCCTCCACAGGAGAAACCAAGGGTCTTATGGCTCAGTGAGGCCACCAAAGCTAGAGGACTGGCAATAGATGGAGAAGGATACCTTTAGGAGAGAGACAATGGAATAATAAGCCAGGTGGAGTCAGGGCCAAAATCTCAAGTCCTTCCTGATCCAGGGGAAATCATTTACATAGGTTTGCTCAAAAGGAAATCACTAGTTTCCAAGATTATGTCTTTCCAAAGCAGGAAGCACAATCCTTCACATTTCAGCCCCAGAGTTTTCAGAAGTCCATGGCTAAGACGATAAATCATCTCACTATGAGCCTTAAGGTTACAAAAAGCTATGAAGGCCAGTTAGGAAGGCAGGAAGATACAGAAAAACTAATCTGAAGAATCATATCTATATAAAAATTAACTTCTGAATGTAATAATCTTTTAAATCTTTTAAATCTTTTAAATACAGTGTTTACCAAACACCAGAGAGATCTTATTCCAAAGCAGAGGATTAGTCCCTCTTTTCCCAACCATGTCTGTCTGTATTCAGAAGAAAAGGTTAGATGGAAATCACATAGAGCAAAAGCACAGGCTAAGCCTACCTTCTTGTTCAGTGTGACACAGTGTGAGCATGCTTTGGCCTGTGTTCTAGTAGTGTTTGACATCACTATGAGAGAATGTTGGGGATCTTCTGGAGTGATGCCTGTAGTGAGGCAGCTGGTGATGTTAGCAGCAGGGTGCCTACAGCATGAAGGGATAGGAGATGTTACAGCACACTTGGGAGCAGGGGTCTGAAATACAAGTAGCTGATGATATGTTTTACCTCTCCTGAATGAAGTAGTAAGTATAGCCACAAACCAACCCAAAATACATTTCACTAAGAAAATTTGGCCATGTTGAATATAATTGGGAAGGACTGAATAAAGCCGTAGGGATGTTACTAAATTCTTCCCAAACTGGCTGAGCCTAAAACATTTCACACGAGGCAAGCAGCATGGCATCAGGTCATCTATGAGTTATTCCATCTTATTTCCATTCCCAGAGACACCAATATCCTTTGTTTGTGTCTTTTGTGGATTTTTCACACTGTCTTTCAAAATAGTTGGATCTGGCACCGATGGAGTATGGATTCTGGTTAGTTGGTTTGCTGGATGTTTCTGTGTGCCTGTGCTTGACAGACATGGTGATAGATTTTGATCTGTTTTACTTTCTTCTGCTGACCTTTTCTTTTCTCTCAATCTGCTTTTTGTTTGACTTGAATTACTGTCAAAATAAATGGATGTGTTTGAAGAGAGTGTTTTTGTTCTGTTATTTCTTTCGCCAAGCAGGGTAAAATTAGCTGGAGATCCTACTTTCCATGGAAAAGTGGTGGGAAAAAAAAGCTGGAAGCAAGTCTTTTGGCAAGTGATAATACGTAAACAGGTTTTCTGAATACCGATTAAATGGACTGTTGTGTTATCAGCCAGTGGAGCTGGTAATTGGTTTATTATGGTTTTGGAACACTGGTTTGTTTTTAACGTGGATGGCTTGGCCATCACATTAAAGGGAACTGCACATTAATGTCTTTGCTATGTACAAGTGTGATAGCTCTATCAGTAATTCCCAGAGTTCACAAGTTCGATATATTCCAAAAAATAATATTTTTAATGTTTCTTTCTCATGCTTCAGCTTAGTCTAGACCAGAATGTATGGAAAGGCTTGGAAGAATCTTTTCCTTCATTTCATTAATTACTCAACTGTTGAAAAACTCTATTATTTCCTTCCAAGTACGCCACGTGAGATTTGGAGTTGTGGTTTTAAGATACCACAGGAATGACATTCATTATTTGTTTTTATGGAGGGTGTGCTTGCTGGGGATAAAATATCCTAGAGCATCACTTGTACCCTCTGAATCCTCACACAGAAGAGATCCCCCAGCATGTAAACCTGTCACTGCCTGCCGAGAAGTTGGTTGTATCTGTGCTATATGATCATCTCCCACCTGTATCTGTAAGTTAGTGAGTTTCTTTGAGAAACAACTGCCTGGGAGGACTAAGTTCCATAAGACCTCTTTTTATTGCCCCCTTACTAGGCTACAGAGATTGTTCTGTGCCGATGTGATGAAAGAATTAGAGAAAGATGGACGTCACAAGATCACAGAATCACAAAATGGTTGAGGTTGGTAGGGATCTCTGCTAAGTTCTTTTGCCCAAATCCTGCTCAAGCAGTGTCACCTAGAGCAGGCTGTCCAGGACCATGTCCAGGCATTTGTATCTCCAATGAGAGAAACTCCAGAACCTGTCCGGGCAGCCTGTGCCAGCACTCAGTCATGTTCCCAGTAAAAGTGTGTCCTGATGTTCAGAGTCTCCTGTTTTCCAGTTTGTGCCCATTGCCTCCGATCCTGTTACTGGGCACCAATTGAAAAGACATTCCCTTTAGGTATTTGAATACACTGATGAGATTCCCCATGAATCTTCTCTGGGCTAAGCAGTCCCAGCTCAGCCTTTCTTCACAGGAGAGGTGACTTGCTGTCAACATTCTTTCTTACGTAGTTCAGGTTAGCTATTGGCCTTCTTTGCCTTATGTTCAACAGGAGGTCCATGAAGACCTTCAGGCCTTCATCTGCAAAGCTGCTTTCCAGCTGGATAACCCCCAGCAAGTAGTGATACTTGGGATTTTTCATTCCCAGGTGCAGGACTGTGTCCTTCTTGTTAAACTACTTGAGGTTCCTGCCAACCCATCTTGTGTCCTCAAGAATGTGGAGAATAAATTTGTCACAATCAGATCCATTTCTGAAACACTGTGGAAATCAGAAAGGAAAAGCTGAAATGAGGTGACATTAAGAAGTATATGATTGTTATAATTCTTCCCAGGTTTTTCAGGAGACCAAAAAGAATTAGAGCTCAACTCAGGCCTAAAAAAGACAGCTACAAGGCTGAGAATTTTACTAAGCTAGATAGTTAAGCATAATAAATATGTTCTATATTGAATTCCCTTTGAGTTCCTTCTGTTTTTATTAGTATATGGCTCTTTTTGAGATCTTGCCCACATTTTTTGCTTCTTACAACAGTAGCCAATTGACTGCTTGCTCCCATTACCCTACAAACTGGCAAAGGTGTCCCCATGCTGGGGGCAGCTTTGTGGAAAGTGTGAATAAAAGTGATCCCTCTTCCTGGAGCTAAGTGAGGAAGGAGCTTTGCAACAAGGCAGCTTATAAACTGGAGGTAGTCTACCTTGTTAAGCAGAATATTCAGCTCCCAAGGCATAAAGTCACTTACTAGCTCTGACAAATAGATAAAATAGCTGTTTGTGTTTTACATATGCATGTTCTCGATCAGAGCTGTTTCAAACTTTTCATTAACTAATACAGAAAGGATGAAGATTTGCAGAGACAGTTACTAAAGCAGTACCTTTCTGCATGGAATACATGGAATATGACAGTATTGTAGAATTGTTTCAGTTGGAAGGGACCCTTAAAGGCCATCTAGTCTAACTCCCCTGTAATGAACAGGGACACCTACAGCTACATCAGGGTGCACAGACCCCTGTCCAGCTCCCAGCTCTCTGTCAGGCTCCCACGGCGACCAGCAGCGCAGCCTGTAAGGGAATGCGTTTTTGAGTGTTCTTTCTGCCCTCAGGTGGCCACACGGCGGTGCTGCAGATTTGCCACGACGTGATTTTCAGAAGCTTGCTTTGCATTTCGTTACTCCTAATGTCTGGCTTTTTCTTTACAAAAGCATAAGGTGTTGTATACCCAAGACAGCTTTTCTGTATACATTGTGCTTACTTATGTAATTTAGCTGAGCATTAGACTATCTAAATTGTCAAATTCATTACATACAATTTTCTTAGTTTTATATGATAATACAGAATACAAAGATGACTTGCATGTTAGGAGGAGCAGGTAAGAATAATTTCTTTTTATCACTAAGGTCATTTCAGTCCAAGGATCTATGCCTCACTTTCGTCTGCATGATACACATTGCATCATTGCGTACAGCAGCTCCTTCACTTCTGTGACTCTTTAGTTATAAAAACCCCGCTCAAAGTTTCTTTGTTAAATCAATCAATTAATAAATGAGCTGATTCCAGTGGAGTTCCTTTAGGTTGATCTCAGAGTGAGGACAAGGTCAGACCATAAAGCCAAGTTGTGTTTCACAAAGACTCTGTGCAGTTTAAGGGTTTTGTGTAGGGCTGCGCAGTTTCATTTAAGGCCTAAGCGAGCTGCTGCGTATCACCCTTCTGATGATCAAGCATGTGGAGAAAGAATAGGGATGTACGCATGCACAGCAGCTGCTCTAATGCTCTCTAGCTGCAAAGGATCTGAACAGTAAATGTTGTAGCAGACAAATAATAGGAAAAAAACAGAGAGCCTAGAATGCGATAGTAATTTAAGAGAGCAGCGTTACACAAAACAAGAACAGAACAGATAATTCACTGTCAAGGTAACACTAACAAGATGAGAGTATTTTGCTGTTATAATAGCATATTTATTGGGAAACAACAACAACAACAAAAAAGCCATTATTTTGTATATTTACTTCAGACTTTCCCCTACCTGCTCCTTTTTCACAGTCAGTACAAATTACCATACCCCAATCACTCTGATTTCTGGGAAAACTAGAAAAATGCCCTTTGAGGGCTATTGCACCAGCACAGACTGTGCTGTTGTCGTGCCCATTCCAACACGCACCAGCTGAACTTGGCATGAGAGGGAAATCAGACCCAGAAGACATTTGCCACTAGTTGTAAATCTGAGATGGGTGTGGACTGTGCAGTCCTCCAGGCAACCCTTGGGGATTCATAAATTCACGTGCAGTATAAATATGTGCAGGCATGCCTTTGTAAGGAAATGTCTTCCTGGATGGGACTTGAGGAAGCAAGGAGCAGTGGCTGAGCTCGTGTGGGAATTGTGTTCTCACAACAATCTGCTTTTTCCCCCACCTGCACTTTTCACATACAGCTGACATTTCTACTTCAAGAGCAATTCAGAACCAGCTGCATTCACGCTTCCCTGTTTCAAGCCATACGTGATCCCAATATAACAGCTCAATAGGTACTCCAGTGTACCTTCCCTGGCATTTAATTTCCTTGTAGGCATCTAGATTAAACTGCTGCCTTCTCCTTCTTGGCTGCCAAAAAAATCAGCTGCAGAATCAAGATGTACCTTTTGTTTGAGATGCCTCTTGAAAGGAAACTTGCAGCTTGGTGCTGGTCTGTAAGGGCAAGTGGTGCTTAGCCAAAAAGTTAACCACTCTCAAAGATGAACTTGGGACCCAGCATATACTTTTATTTTAAACTTGAGCCTCTCTCTTCAACAGCAGGGTTCAGAGAGAGTTTATCCCCATTCTTTTACAAATAAACTTCTCCATATTGGTTCTATAACGTAGTTAATTCTCAACACTTCTATTACCCTGAGATACAGATGTTCTTTATGTACTCATAGACTTAAGCAGCTAAGAGAAGCAGCTGATTTTACAATGAACAGTACATGGGAATCATCAGAAAATGCTGCCTCTGTTCAGCACCTACACAAATTGTAAATGTATTTGTTTTCAACTGAAAAAAAATATTAAAAAATCTCCTCAGAGATATTAGATGACCTACTACATGCTTTGATTCTCAGTGATCCGAAGTTATTTAGTATATTCTCTTTGATGTGAGGCAGGATGGATTTAGAGACTAAGGGTCATAATCCAAGCAGAGTTTTGAATTAGGATATGCCTCTGCTTTTGATCATCTATCACTTATTACGAGTATATGTACAACTGTGATATTTGCAAAGTCAGATTTGATAAGTTAATATGCCCTACAATGTATGTGTTTTGCTGTTCATGCCTGTGCATCTGAGCTACGTTACAGTGTATGTGGTTTAGCTCCTGTTTTTAATATTTAACCATTTCTTCCTTCATTATATCTGAGATGTCAAATGTATCTGAGGAAAAAGAACACATGTTTCACAATAGGTAGAATGTGAAGCTGTAATTGAAAGGATTGAGAATGTACCTTGTTTGGCTATTGGTTATCTCTAGCAATTTAAATTAGATTAACCCACCAGGTTTGTCTGAACTGCAGAAATTCTGAGAAAATGAAAGTGGGAATTGTCTGATACTTTGCTTTCAACTCTGTTGAACCATAACATGACTTCTGTTTTACTAGAATATGTTTCCAGGCAAGGCAGAAGAATGTTCAATTCTATATCACATACCGATAACAAAAAATACTGCCCCTTTTGCTCTATAGCAGAAAGAAACAGGAATCCAGAGCTGCCATCTTTGTGATTCTGTGCACATTTCACTTCCTGTATACCTTCCCTTTATTTTTTGTAATCCTGAAAACGTTAAGGAAAGTAAAGCAAAGCAAGTCATTGAATGACTGTAATAGTGACAGCACAGCTGTACCAGTCCCGGTATGTGAAGCATCTACAGCTCTCCAGCCATCATTTCAAAATTTTGCTTCTTTAGGCAATATATATCCTTGAGTAATTCAAACTTCCCATATTACCAAGACCTAAAGTCCCTGAAAAGAGCAGAAAGGATGAGATTTGAATAGCACTAACATACAGGAGCTATTCTTTGGAAAAGCAAAATATTATCTTTGATACTCTGAAAAAGAATCTAAATTCCTAATTTGAGATGCAGTTCTCCTAGATTTGTAGAAGGGAATTTGAAGCCCACCTCACTTTTCTTCAAACTCTGTTGACATCAGAATAATTTGATCCTTCCCTTAAGTCCTATTAGCTTTCATTTATTAGTGGTATTAGAGTGTCATCAGCTGGTTCCAAGTACTGCTGCTTTTCCTCATGAGACAAGTAGTGCATTTTTGAAAGACATGCCTTGATAAGGACGGTACGGCTGACTTATGATTTAGATGTAATAATATCATTAGAAATGCCAATTAAGCCATGTTCTCTTGCTCAGATCATTACTTAGTGCTAGAGGCAGTATTTACACATCCATTTATCCAGTTACAGAATGAACAGATTTCAGGATCTCATATCAAATCCTCCTTCTACTGTTTTGCAGAACAACTCCTTCTATATTTTTACACAAGTAGGATCAGCCTTCCAAAGCAATTAGTACCTCCATCTTTCAGTACTTCTCCATCACATTCTGTATAAGGAAAGGGAGGGTTTTATCATCTAAACAAGGTAAAATTACTTACAGGTTTACCCAGACCCTTGCCCAACAGCAGCATGCACTGAAAGTACAGTGTTTACAGAATCACTAAGGTTGGAAAGGACCTATAAGATCATCTAGTCCAACCATCCACCTATCACCAATGGTTCTCGCTAAACCATATCCCTCATCACAGCATCCAAACGTTCCTTGAACACCTCCAGGGTCGGTGACTCCACCACCTCCCTGAGCAGCCCATTCCAGTGCCTGACCACTCTTTCAGAGAAGTAGTATTTCCTAATATCCAGCCTGAATCTTCCCTGGCGCAGCTTGAAACCATTCCCTCTAGTCCTATCACCAGTTACACGAGAGAAGAGGCCGACCCCCAGCTCACTACAACCTCCCTTCAGGTAGTTATAGAGAGCAATAAGGTCTCCCCTGAGCCTCCTCTTCTCCAGACTGAACAATCCCAGCTCCCTCAGCCGCTCCTCATAAGGCCTGTGCTCCAGACCCCTCACCAGCTTTGTTGCCCTTCTTTGAACACGTTCCAGGGCCTCAATGTCTTTCTTGCAGTGAGGGGCCCAGAACTGGACACAGTACTCAAGGTGCGGCCTCACCAGAGCTGAGTACAGGGGGACAATTACTTCCCTGCTCCTGCTGGTCACACTACTTCTGATACAAGCCAGGATGCCATTGGCCTTCTTGGCCACCCAGGCACACTGCTGGCTCATGTTCAGCCGAGCGTCAACCAACACCCCCAGGTCCATTTCCTCTACACAGTCTTCTAGCCACTCCGCCCCAAGCCTGTAGCGTTGCTTGGGGTTGCTGTGGCCAAAGTGTAGGACCCGACATTTGGTCTTATTAAACCTCATCCCATTGGCTTCAGCCCAGCTATCCAGCCTGTCCAGATCCCTCTGTAGGGCCTCGCTACCCCCAGGCAGATCGACACTTCCAGCCAACTTGGTGTCATCTGCAAACTTACTGAGGGTGCACTCAATGCCCTCATCCAGGTCATCAATAAAGATATTGAAGAGGACAGGCCCCAGCACCGACCCCTGGGGAACACCACTCGTGACCGGTCGCCAGCTGGATTTAGCTCCATTGACCACCACTCTCTGGGCCCGGCCCTCCAGCCAGTTCCTTACCCAGCCAAGAGTGTACCTGTCCAAGCCACGGACTGCCAGCTTCTGCAGGAGAATAGTGTGGGAGACAGTGTCAAAGGCTTTGCTGAAGTCTAGGTAGACTACATCAACAGCCTTTCCCTCATCCACCAGGCGGGTCACTAGATCATAGAAGGAGATCAGGTTGGTCAAGCAGGACCTGCCCTTCGTGAACCCATGCTGGCTAGGCCTGATCCCCCGGTTGTCCCGCACTTGCCGCGTGATCTCCCTCAAGACAATCTGTTCCATAACCTTCCCTGGCACCGAGGTCAGGCTAACAGGCCTGTAGTTCCCCGGGTCCTCCTTACAGCCCTTCTTGTAGATGGGAGTCACATTGGCAAGCCTCCAGTCTTCCGGTACTTCACCAGTCAACAAGGAGCGCTGATAGATGATGGAAAGCGGCTCGGCTATCACCTCCGCCAGTTCCCTCAGCACTCTCGGGTGAATCTCATCCGGCCCCATGGACTTGTGACAGTCCAGTTGGAGTAGCAGGTCTCTGACTGTTTCCTCCTGAATCGTGGGTGGTTTAGTCTGCTCCCCAGCCGAGACTACCAGGTCAAAAAGTGGAGTACCCTGAGGATAACTGGTCTGACCTTTAAAGACAGACGTAAAGAAGGCATTCAGGACCTCTGCCTTTTCCTTATCCCCAGTAGTCATATTCCCAGCCTCATCCAGTAAAGAATGGAGATTCTCCTTAGTCCTCCTCTTACTGTTGATATATTTGTAAAAGGGTTTCTTGTTTCTTTTTATCCCAGCGGCCAGGTTGAGTTCGAGCTGGGCTTTCGCCTTTCTGATTTTCTCCCTGCACATCTTAACAACTTCTCTGTACTCTTTCTGAGTTGCCCGTCCCTTCTTCCACAGGATGTAGATTCTCTTTTTCTCCCGGAGCCTCAAGAATAGTTCCCTATTCATCCACGCCGGTCTCCTTCCCCGCCGGCTCATTTTGCAGCTCAGGGGGACAGCCTGCTCCTGCGCCTGTAAGACTACCTTCTTGAAGAGCAACCAGTTGTCTTGGACCCCTTTACCCTCTAAGACTGAATCCCAGGGGACTCCCCCTACTAGTCTTCTAAACAATTCAAAGTCCGCCCTCCGGAAGTCCAAGGTAGCAGTTTTGCTGTTCTTCCTCCTGGCTCCACCAAGAATCGAGAACTCTACCATCTCATGGTCACTCTGTCCAAGACAGCCCCCGACCTCCACATCTTCCACCAGACCTTCTCTGTTTGTGAACAGCAGGTCTAGCGGGGCAGCTCCTCTCGTAGGCTCTCTCACCAGCTGCATCAGAAAGTTATCCTCCATACACTCCAGAAACCTCCTAGACTGCTTCTTCTGCGCTGCGTTGTATTCCCAGCATATGTCAGGGAAGTTGAAGTCCCCCATGAGGACAAGGGCCGGCGATCTCGCAGCTTCTGCCAGCTGCTCATAGAACACCTCATCTGTCTCTTCATCCTGGTTCGGCGGTCTATAGCAGACGCCCACCAATATGTCTGCCTTGTCAGCCCTTCCCCTGATCTTTACCCATAGGGATTCAACCTTATCATCCCCAGCCACAAGCTCAGTAGCATCAAAGCACTCTCTAACATACAGAGCCACACCGCCACCCCTTCTTCCTTGCCTATCCTTCCTGAAGAGCTTGTAGCCATCCATTGCAGCACTCCAGTCATGGGAGCAGTCCCACCATGTTTCCGTAATGGCGACTAGGTCATAGCTTGCCTGCCGCACCATGGCTTCCAACTCTTCTTGTTTGTTGCCCATGCTGCGTGCATTGGTGTAGATGCACTTCAGCCGAGCCCCTCGCCTCATCCCTAATCCCATTGCCGCTCCCCCAGGCTCATCTCTAGCAGGCCTGGTTTTATCCCCTACCCCCTTCATATCTAGTTTAAAGCCCTCTCTACAAGTCCTGCCAGCTCCTGGGCAAGGATCCGTTTCCCCCTTCGAGACAGGTGAGACCCATCAGCAGACCCCAGGCCAGGTGCCGAGTAGACCGCCCCATGATCAAAGAACCCAAAATTCTTGCTTTTGCACCAGCCTTTCAGCCACGTGTTTATAAGGTGTGTTCTTCTGGTCGTCTCAGCATCCTTCCCTGCCACTGTAGGAATACAGGCAAATACTACCTGTACGCCTGCTCCTTCAACTAACCTCCCCAGTCTCCTAAAGTCATTTTTCATAGTCCTCAGGCTTCCGTCAGTGACCTCATCACTGCCAGCCTGAACTATCAATAAGGGATAATAATCAGAGGAGCGGATCAAACTAGGAAGTTTCCTAGAAATATCCCTGACCCGGGCCCCAGGGAGGCAGCACACCTCCCTACGGGTGGGGGCAGGCCGACATATTGGGCCTTCAGTTCCTCGTAGAAGGGAGTCTCCTATGACTATCACCCTCCTTTCTTTACTGGAGGAGGCAGTCTTTAAGCGTGGAGCTGGATGCCTCTCCTTGGGAACGCTTGGAGGTAGTTCTCCCACCTCATCCTCAGTCACCGCACCCTCCAGTTTCAGGGCTTCAAACCTATTACATAGAGGCAGCTGGGGAACCGAGGTAGGTCGGGATGGGGGTTGCCCGCATCGCCGAGCTGGGACCTGCTGCCATTCCTCCTCCGCCCTCAAGCTAGCTCTCTCAGTTTGACTGCGGCAAGGGAGAGGGTCCACTACAGTTTGGGGGGTGCAATCTCTGTGTCCTTCTCTCAGAGAGTCACACCACCAGTCAATTTCCCGCTCACACTCTCTGATGGTTCTTAATCTCTCTACCTCCTCCCTAAGCTCCACCACCAGGCTGAGCAGCTCGTCCACCTGCTCGCACCTCGCACAAGTGGCATCCTTCCCATTCTCCCCTGGCAGCAGCAGGCTCAGGCACTCCCTACAGCCAGAGACCTGAACCGCTACGTTTCTTGGCAGGCCCTCTGTCTGGGTCGCCACAGTCCTCCTGGGGCAAGCCCGCCGCCTGGTAGAGACCATGTTTGAACCTGCGGTCTCGAGGTCTGTCAGTAGGAGAGCTGATCTCCTGAACAAAGACAAGGACAAAGCACTGACGTGTCCAGCCACAAGACACACCTCCCACACCTGCTACTGCGGTAATGTATGAGCAGTGTGGGCTGTGTTCACACTCTGACCTCCCTCCCCGGTGTCAGAGGAGGGTAACACCCCGTTCTCACCTGGTGTGATATGTGTGATATGTGGGCAGAAGCTAGCTTCTGCCCTCCCAAGAGCTGCTTTTAGTTTCCCAAGGAACAGTCAAGGTCAGGCGCAAGAGATAAGAGCCAGCTCCGCCCCTGCTGCCTCAGCAGCCCGCCCACAAGCTGCCAGCCCCCCGCGCCGGCACAGTGCTTTTGCTGCCTTCAAAACAGCCCTAAAAAGAGCTTTTTCGTCGCCTTTTTCGCTTTAGATCCCTTACCCAGCGCAGTCTTACCTGCTCTGAAGCTGGTCTCCTCAGAGTCTGCCAAAAGGTGACTGATTACATCAGAACTGGATACATGACTAGTTTGAGTTTCCAACTCAGGCAAGTTCATTCAGGAGCTGCTGTTAGACTGTGTCCAAAGCTAGAATGGCCTTAGTGGCCAAGACAGAGGTTCCTCTGAGCCAAGCACCCTATCTCCAGTAGAAACCTGTGGCAGATATTGGGAGTGCACAGCATTCCATGGCGATCATTTGCATATTGTCTGTTAAAGATCTTCTGTTAGTTTAAGCTAAAGCTTCTCGTTCAACATTTCTTTTCATTCCATTTGTTCTTGTGTTACCAGAAATAAAAATTAATTTTCTGTTCTTCTTCTATGTACAATTCATGATTTTATATCTCCTTATTATTTCCTCTGTTGATCATTTCTTTTGCTGCCTGAGAATTACTATTCTACATAGATTTTCCTGTAATTCTTTGACCATAGGACCAAACTTCTGGTTTCATAGAATCCACATGCATAGGTCCTCCCCCTCTACTCTATCCTGGTGAGGTTGCATCTGGAATACAGTTCTGGGCTCCTCAGTTCAAGAAAGACAGGAATCTTCTAGAGAAAAGTACAGCAGAGGGCCACAAAAGTGATTAGTGGCCTGGAGCATCTCCTGTATGAGGAAAGGCTGAGAGACCTGGAACTGTTCAGCTTGGAGAAGAGAAGTCTGAGAGGGGAATCTTATCAATGCTTATAAATGTCTAAAGGGCAGGCATCAAGTGGATGAGGCCACGTTCTTTTCAGTGGTGTGTAGTGACAGGACAAGGGCCAATGGGCACAAATTGGAATATAGGAAGTTCAATAAAAACATGTGGAAGAACTTCTTTACTGTGAGAGCGACAGAGCACTGGAACAGACTGCCTGGAGAGGGTGTGAGGTCTCCTCTCGAGATATTCAAAGCACACCTGGACACTTTCCTGTGTAACCTGCTGTAGGGAGCCTGCTTTAGCTGGGGGTTGGACTAGATGACATCCAAAGGTCCCTTCGAACCCCCCTGATTTTGTGTGATTCTGTGAAAAGATGAAAAAATATATTTCACACTGTCCATTTGAGATAAAGCACATATAAGCCTCCTGCAAGCCTCTTTTCCCCCTTACTGATGGTAAAGATTTTTTTTCATATATATTCTGAGGCTCCTTTACTTCTTATGTCCTCAGGTGAGCTGCACAAGTGTGTACTGGATATCTATGGATGTCCATGCTTCTCTGCTAGACATAATTCAGTGGGTGTCACTAATGAAAACATTTTCAACTCCTGCTAATAGTTACTCTTCAAAAGGGGGCAATTTTTAAAATGTCTTATTGGAAACTTCTAGTGGCTTGTCACTTTGTAAGCACTTGGACCAAGACCATCACACTTATCATCCTTTGCAGTTGCAAAAGCATCAGAAGCAAACCTAAGATTGAAAAATTGCCTGTGTTAAACTCAATCTTCCTCTTTCCTTTAGATTATCATTAGTGATTATAGGGCAGTGCAAGCTGAGCCAGTTGAAAACAAAACACTGGAGATTTTGTAGGGTGTTTCCATCCTTACCATTTCATGATGGCTAATACAGGCACTGGAGACATGGTGATGTATTGTAGGGTGGAGAGCAGCAGCACTGATCCTTTTGCCAAGAGCCTGCAGTTAGAGCAGTGCCAACTGCTCTACCATGGTAGAGGACCTGGCATGCACCTGCATGCCAGATGCTTAATATAAGGACAGAAATGGCCTCCCTTCCACTGACCAGCTTTGGCTGGCTCCTTGGGTCTTTGGAAGTGTGAGAGGCTGATTTCCTGCCCCTGTGAAGGAAAACTGACAGACAAATGGGAATTTTCAAATGCCAGATGCCCAAGCCTTCAGCTCCTTCTGAGGGTAAAACAACAGTGTCTCTTTACATTCCACTAAATCTGTCCAAATGATGTATTGCGATCAACCATATGATGAGCCCTCAGACTTTTAAATTAATCAGTAGATTGTCAGCTGTCCTCTCTATGAGCTGAAGCCAGAATCTAAAATAAGCCTGGTTTTGTTTTTGCATGGAGGCTTTAATAACAGACATAAATATTACGTGTATGGCAGGGAAGGCTGGGAGCTCCTGAATCCTACTAGAATTTGTGCTGGTGAGCCTTGATAGTCTGTCACTTGATTTACTTTAGTCCTTTCCTTGCTTTTGCTCAATTCATGAATAATATCTATATACAGATAATAAATAACCCAGTGAGTAATAGCTATAGCAGTCTATGTTGCCCATTGTGCCCCTTCTCTTCCCGTTGCACTATCCAGTGATTGTTTTCTTGGCTCACGTGCTCTCAAACCAAACAGAAATTTTGCACAGCATAGCATAATTCCTCCTTTATGTACTTTTCACCTAGCTCTTCCTCTGCTGGAGGAAAATAAATCAACAGCCATCTCCTGTGTCCGTGCTGTGGAGCTTGCAATAAGAGGGTAACTTAATTGTACTTGCTGCTGGGCCATTGTTTGGGCTTCTGCTTTCCTCCCACAGCAGCCATCATTAATGCCAGTTGATGTGTACCCCTTCCCAATTGCTTGGTGATATGTGTCTTAAAAAAGCATCTCCTATTGCTGTTCAGACATTCTCACAAATCTTATTTTCTCTTAGGTCACATGATATGCAGTGTGGTTTTCAGGACCAGAACACAACTCAAAGTTCAGGGAATTTCCTTCTGCTGTTCATTTGACCATAAATCACTAAAAATTCCACAGTATTCCTGATAACAGAAAGAATAATATCCTGTTCTGATGGCAGGCAATGACAAAGCTACTTCATAGGCTGGGTTTTGGACTTTCCCCCATACAAACAATTTGTTGACCAGTATCCTTCAGCATCGACCTAGCAGCAGCGCTCAAGTGCTGTGCTGCAAAACTGATGTTCACCAGCACTTATTAGGTAAAGTGTTTTCTGAAACTCAGAGAGAAACACAAAGACAGGTTTGGGACTCTACTTTCAAAAGATTGAATCCCGTCACAGTATTTTTAGATCTCCCTTTCTCTTTGGTGTTTCAGTCTGAGTGAACAGACAGACTAGATATTCTCAGGACTTTAGTCTTACTAATTCAGATTGAATTATGAGGGCTGCTCTGAAAGTAATGCCTCCTATTTCATTATATTGGCCCACAATATCAGAGGCAGATGGTAGTGGTATGGCAGTAGAGGTTGAACCTTCCCACCAATATTGCACAACATTTTGTTGCCATGAGACAGTTGGCAGCAAAGGGACAGTCTGACAGAATGGTGTCTGACATGGAAGTGTGTATGAAGCAAAGGAGTGGAACTGAATTCATCTATGTGGAAAAAATGGCACCCACTGACTTATACTGATGCATGCTGAATGTTTATGGAGACCAAATAGTGGATGTGAGCACAGTTAGGTGGTGGTTGGTGCATTTCAGCAGTGGTGACAGCAATGTGAAAGACAAGCCACGTTCTGTCGGCCATGCACAGCTGTCACACCATAGAAAGAAGAGACTCTTGGTCATCTCATCCATGCAAATTGTCAAATTATGACCAGGAAGCTGTGTGTGGAGTTGAATATTGGCTTCAAAGCATTGGAAATGCTGATAGTGGTAAGGTTGGAATATCACAAAGTTTGCACCAGGTGGGTCCCATGCATGCTCACACAGGAATAGAGAGAGCCCTGTATGAGAGTTTGTCAGGTCCTATTGAACCAATACAAGGCTGAAGGTGACAGTTTCCTGGATCACACTGTTACTGGTGATGAGATGTGGTGTCACCACTACAAGCCAAAGTCAGAACAGCTGTCCATGGAATAGTGATGTTAATTCTCCATCAAAGAAAAATCAGCCATCAGCGGGTAAAGAGATGTGCACTGTTTTCTGGAATAGGAAGAGTATGTTCCTTCTGGATTTCTGGATTCCAGAGAAACCATTAACTCTAACCACTACATCTCAGCGCTCACTGAGTGGAAGACTTGTACTGCCAGAGTCAGGCTGGAAAAGATGACAACCGTTCTCTTGCAACGTCATAACACCAGGCCTCTTCCCAGTCTAAAGACTGTGGAGCACATTGCCAGTCTTGGCTGGATTGTCTTACCATACCTGCCATATAATTTGGATTTGGCACCTTCTTTCTGGGCCAATGAAGATGGGCTGTGTGGGCAACATTTTCCTAGCAATGATGTTGTTTGTCACAGTAGCTGTGAAACAGTGGGTCACCTGTGCTTTTGCAGATTTTTCTGAGCACAGCATGCAGGCTCCTATTCATTGCTTGCAAAAATGCATAGCTAATGGTGATGCCTATGTTAAAAAATAGTGTTTTGTAGCTGAGAATTTGTTCTATCAAGTAGTATTATTGTCCCTTTTATATCCATTGTAGTTTCCATGGAAATAAATAGGAGGTGTTACTTTCAGAGTGACCTGTGTAGATTCACCAGACATAGGTTGATTAATTAGCATTGTCTTTCAAGTAACCTCATTAACTTTGTAGAGGAATGGCAGCTCGGACTCTGTCCCAACTACAAATTTATCTGCCAAAAAAAAATCAATTTGATTGTGATTTCTTCATTTTTTGAGGTTACTCTAAAGATACATGGAATATGGAGATATCAAGTTACTGGTTATTCAGCGTAAAATACCAAGACAAGAGGCAGGAGTAGTAATAAATTAAACACCCAGATACCTAACCCCTGAAGAAGAGGAGATAACTAGACAGTAACAAAGAGCAGAACTCTTAGACCATTGATTGATAGGGCCATAAAGAACTTCTCAGCGCCTCAGTGAGGCTCAGCCAGAGCTTTGTAACTGACTGTCATGGATTTCATAATAACCATGGGAAAGTGCAAACTTAAGGTGGGATATTTGAGAGGACTTGTGGGATCACATAAAACTTAATATGGGATATTATAAAGGGATGTGGGAAAGCGTTAAACTTATTTGGGGATGTTTAGGGAAGGGCCAAAGACAGTCAAAGGAAGGGATCAAGATAGTTGAGAAAGTAACAAGCATGGGAAAATGAAGAGTGGGATTAAAGGAGGTTCGTTGCGTGCAAACAATCTACTGTTGCTATGTTTGGTCATACCTTGTGCCTGAACATCATAGTTTGCTCTGTCTTCTTGTTAATTAATAGCTGTGTGCTTTCCTATGTGAGTGTGCTCTCTGTTTTGTGTGTTTATGTATGACCCACTAGAAAATTTCAAGCTAGGTTAGCTTGAAAGAGTAAGTAGACCATTCTGGGTGCCAGCCACTCGAGATGGAAATTGAGTCTCAGTGGGATCCATGGATCTAAGGAGAGAATGATCAGGGCACTGGCTAATGGAATGACCCATTTGTGCATGTGTGTGTGTGTGTACGCACACAACCCTAATATGAACTTAAAGCTGGATTAGCTGCTGAGCAAGAGAAGAGATGTCGGAGCTGTTCATAGGTCAGGAGGCTGGAGGGGCCAGGGCTGTGTGAGTCAGCTGCTGGAGGGACCACAAGTCAAGAACAGCTGTAAGAGGGACCTGTTCACATGTGTCTGGGAGGAAAATCTGCTAGCAATCTCTGAATTTGATTGGCCTATGAGTGAGAAGAGGATCAGGCCATTTTTATGCTTGTGTGAATCCTGCTGGTGCTTATGTTGTTCCTTCAAATGTGTTGCTCTTGTCTGTTGGGAGTTAGCTGTGGCTGTATAGTGTGTAGGTATGTGTTGTGTGTGTTTTTAGAAATACCCAGTGCCAACACTGGCTGCACCTGCCATCAGGATAGTGAGACCTCTAGGGGCTGGAAGGAAGAATCTCATAGATCTTGAGTATAGTCCACCACAGTAGGCCTTCAGTAAACAGGTACAAATTCACCTTCTTTTCAAAACTTACTGGAAATTTACTGACATTTTGGAGGAAGCCTGAACTTATAATATTCCACTTAGAAGGGTATGTAATTTTAATAAGAAATATGAAATATAAGAATGGGCTTACAATGGAGTAGCCCCTTCTGCTTGTGTATCCAGTAGCAGTAATACTGTTCAGATTAACAGAGGAACCAGGACTCCCACAGGGCAGATCTTGTAGGATGTTAGGGAAGACGTTATCTCACATATAAAGAAGGTAATTGCACTACAGCATGACTTTGGTTAGATGCTATTCCTCTGTGGGTGTCCAAGAAGATTTTTTTCTTCTGACTAGTGGCCTTTCAGATTTATATCTAACATGACTCATAAACAACAGGAAAAGTGCTTCCTCTGCATTTTACTTGATTTTCTTCAGCTACATATGACACAAAGATACCAGTGATTTTGGTTCTACTTGTTTGTTATTCACACAGTAGGCTTCTTTTTATTTGTATCATGCTTCTTTATTTGTACTAGGTTTCTTTTAAATTTGCTCAAAATGTTTTCAATTCTATAGCTATTGTTTTTAAATTAGTTTTTACAGCCAACAAGGTATCAGTCGCAAGGAAGTCACACAGAAGTAAATAGAATTTGTGCTACACCACCACTGAAGTAAACTGGTACAACACTCACTAGTTATCCTTGCCTTATACATCAATTGTTTGTACAGAATACACACGCTATAACATAATAATAACAAAATACAGGTTTGCATTTCAGTTCTCATATACATTCCCTTCTCAAGATCTTTAGTTTTGAATACACACTGCATCTTTTCCGAGTCTTTCAGTTTTCATCTTCATAACTTGATAACTTGAATGTGATTGTTAGAATTCACATCCCTAAAAATATCAGAAAAATAAAACCAAATCTGTTATAGTCAGGTGAGACAGTGAGAAAGGAATAAAAGAAATCCAATTAAATATGAAAGAACATTGTCTTCTGAAATATCAATAATCCATTCTGCCTGAACTTCCAATTTATGCCTATGCCAGAAGTAAGTTGGGGTAGTTGGTTCCAAAATAAGTAGATGGTTCAGATTTAAAACAGCAGATTTGAAAAGAACTATTATTGAAGAGCTGTTATTTAAGAACTATTTTAAATTATTCTTACAAATGGACAGAAAATATTTTTCCTATCCTAAAAAAAATTTTGAGACATCAAAAAGATTTCTCCTTTTATCTTGGAATAAAAAATCAAAATCTCAATCATTGCCTCAGTAGGACAGTCTGGAAAAAAATAGGTTTGGATGAGGAAAAGAACCATTTTTTTTCTGACCATTTCAACATGCTGCAATTAAATAAGTTCTGAATTTTGACATTTCTGCTACTCTAATTTGCATACATTTAGAAAACAAAAGTTATTTTTAGATAACTGTATAGCACTGAAATGGGATATTTTAATTATTTTTTTCACCAAAGCTTTATACTTTCCAAAATTAAAACTGATCTAAGATAATGTTGCCAGACTTAACCTTTTCATAAGAGCTTTTTTTGGCTTTGATTACCTGACATCTTCTCATCAGCAAAGATTTCATGAAGAGATTATCTACTAGATCTTGTAGAGGCTTTTTGATTTCATAAACTGCAAATCTTTCTTATGGCAATTTGGCCTCATATAGAAATGCTTAGGGAATATCCCTGAGGAAGGCTGGCTATGTTTGATCATTGCTACGCTATGATTTAACATACATTTTAATACATGGCTTGAACACTTGCTGAGTGTTACCTGGTTCAGATTCCTGGACACCTTGAGATAGATTGATGGGCACTGACTTCCCAAACCTCTGTGGCAGATTTAGAAGGGATTGAATAGAACTTCTAGCCAGTGGAGATCTCTCGGGCCTGTATGATAAATTTGGAGCACGCCTAGATAGGCTCTCTCCAAAAGCTCTTCCAAATCTCAGAGGCAAATAAGCACTTGGCTTAATGCTTCTTTCTTCTGGATTGCTTCTTCCAAACCTAAGAGGTAAATTAGCAACTGAATTTGGCACTTTGTTTACTGTAGGGGTGTTCACTTTAATGAAATTTTTTGATCCCCAGTCTTTCATTTCTTCAAAATTCAGACTCCTCTGCTTTTCTTCCAAGATACTGTCTTTAATCTAAAGAAAAAAAGAAAAAAAAGGAAAAAAAAAGTGTGTCATTCTAGCTACCAATCAGACAAAGTATTTATTTTCGCATCTCCTTAGAAAACTGCTGGATAATACATTCTTTTGTATTATCTAATGCTTTTTAGCTGTATTTGCTGAACTCTATTCTAGTGTGGATTACTTCATTTGGAGATGTTGCGGACCTTTTTAGTCCACTGGCCTCAAGAACACATCTCCATATCATCTTCCACAACTGTTCAAATGGAGTCAATTGGAAACATTTCTGGTTGCTAGTGTTGGTAACTCTGCCATCAGCTTTGTGTGGACAGGAATAGTTATCAGGTCCACATTTGCTAATATCACTGGTTGAAGTGGTCTGTTGGGAAGATGCTGGCTATAGTTATGACTCGATACCAGCCTCTTGCTCATATGGTCTGGATGAACAGGAGGATGGGCCAAAACATCTGGAAGTGTACCTTGTTTCTTCCTAGGCATTAGGTGGATGCTTTTGCCCCAACATCCTAATGAGCTAACAAAACAAATGGTAAGTATTTGAGTCAAGTCCATGTAAATGATCTTCTGGCCTTGCAGCATAGAAGTTGCGCTGAGCTTTAAGTTGCTTTGATCCCCCATTAGTACGCAAGACACAATGGTTGCTTCTGGGCTGTCAGAGCCAAGAAGCACAAAATCTAATTTTGTGGCTATGGTAAAGAGCTAACCTCAGTATGTTACCCATTTCATGATGCCAAATGCAGCTGCTACCTGAAAAATTACTATATCAACGTGACCCTTAGCTATTTATTAGTATTTCCTCCCTGGGTGTATTGTAAATCACTCCTACTAATTTTTTCTTGTGACAAAAATAATTTTCTCTTCCTTAGCAGAGAAAATATGATTTTTTACTTCAGCTGAAGACACAAATTCTACTAATCCTAATTTCAATTTCCTACCTACATTTTGTGGCTTTCCCAGCTATTAGGAGAGAAGGGGAATGAACCATTCTAGTTCATACTCCGTGATTAAAATGTTAAACAAATGATGTCTCTGATTGCAATTTTGCACCTGAAGTATATCAAAGAGAGATCTAAAGACCAGGAGATTTCACTAAAATAATTAAAGGTGTATTTTGGCTTGAAGTATCTTTATTACACTAATGATGATGAGACAAAAAGAAAGGTTGGCTCTTATTTCCCAGGGAGTATTTGCAGGATAGACAGGAAAAAATGTGCACAGATGAACTGTGCAAATTTGATCTGGCATCTACTGAGATATAACAAATGTGCAACCCTGCAAAGATATTTTTATAGCCAATTTCCAGAATAGAAGTCTATTAACTACACTAGATTTATAATGGTCTCTGTTTATCATTATTCTTTGAATATTACAAGCATGCCTTTATTAATTTTGGATTAATAATGCATTTGTTATATTATGTGCATAAAATACGTGACAGTAATGCTAACTGAGGCCCCACTGCGTAAGTAAGAAACATGTCAGAAAAAGTCCCTCCTATCGCAAGGCTGGATTGCAAGAAAATTGAAACATGCATTGATTTACACAGTATGTATATGGCAGCAAACGAATTTCCTGAAAATTCTCTCCACAAGACTTTTTAATACTGCACTGTGTAGTGCCATACACTGTGGAATGAAGTTAGGAGAGCCTTTATCAAAAAATTCAGTGCTCAGGGTTTGACTCACAATTCCCCCAAATACTACCTTAGTAATACAAATCTTACCTCGTAATATTTCTCATCATTGTCTTCTCTGCTCTCCAGGCTGGATTTCATTAGTTCATCTAGGCACATACCATGCGGTGTTAGAAATGCCACTGTAGCCAAAGTAAGTAGAATAAACTTCTGGGTTGAAATGATTTCCATTTCTCTCAAATGAAGCTTAGTTAGAAAGCTCAGGATCTCTACAGAAAAGCAAGCTGTCATCATTTTATATGATCAGAAAACAAAAAGATGCTGTTTCCTATGACATCAATCTCAAAAGCTTAAATTCTTAATATTAATTAGGGAAGTAATTTGAATGTATTTGAAGAATGTCGGGAATTTCTTTTGTGAACCTTTTTAATCAACATAGCTTCTTGTTAGCTGACTTTACAACTATTTTCTTCTAATGAAATGTATCTTAATTAACTAAATTTGAAAGCCATAAAACAACAGCCGCAATGCATCACAACTATTTGTTTACGAAACCACCTTACTTCTTTTTTTTTTGTATCAGTGTCCTGAGATGTACTGTGAAAGAAAGCTTTCTCTATGTATGTATTCTTTAGTAGTCCTTTTGGATCACATAATGATTTTTTTGGATGCATACAACTGAAGACATTTGACCCACTGAAATCAAGTGCTGTGTATTCAGGTTGCTGATCAGATCGTAAGAGGTATTTTTCATCAGTATTGATGTACATAGTGCCTATACTCTAAATGTAAATGTTAATTTGCACTCAGACTGAAGTAGGAACATTTTTAAAATCCTGCCCATCACTTACATTTTTAGACATTTCAAAAGTTGTGTTAGTTTTTATGTTCTTAAGGCCAAACAGCAGTTTTTAAAAAGGCTTCTGCCACTTTGCTGCATGTGATGGCAGCGTTGGACTGCCTGTGCTTGCTCTGTCCTGGAAGATGATTCAGGCTGCATATTAAACATGCCCTTAAGGCACACACTGAATTGATTGCTAGGTAGGCCAGTAAGCCAAGCTGCCACAGGAAAGCATACTGTGTTGTTCTCCCATTTGTTATATTTAAATTCTGAAAAATATTGCCTAAATCTCTTATGTTAACACTTAAAATCAGATGCATAAGGAGAAATCTGCTCATGGTAGATATTCAGACTGGTAAATTGGACTGTAGACAAGTTGATAGTATTTACTGCACTGCAGATCTGACACATTTGCAAATAAACTCATTTTAGAATTAAGATGGCTGCTTGTATAGGTTTAAAGCTGTGTGGCGCACATGGAGTCATTTCTGCTTTAGCTTCTCTGAAATGAAGATCCTGGAGGCTTTAAACTGCTTTGTATTAAGTTAAAAAATCTCCCTCAGGACTCATGAGTACCACAAGTCATGTGCAGGAAACTGCACTGATAGAATCATAAGAGTCATTTGAATTGGAAGAGATCCTTAAAGATCATCTAGTCCAACACCCCTGCAATGAACAGGGACGCCTATGGCTGGATCAGTTTGCTAAGAGCTCCATCCAACCTGACCTTGAGTGTCTCCAGGGATGGAGCTTCCTCCACTTCTCTGGGTAACTTGTTCCAGTACCACCCCCACTGTAAAAAACTTCTTCCTTATGTCCAACCTAATTTTTCCCTGTTCTAGTTTGAAACCATTCCCTTTTACCTTGAATCCATTTCCCAGTTCTGTAACTACATAAGAGGAAACACTAAATGTAAGTTGTGTAGTAGGGCTACATTCTAGTGAAGCATCTGGCATGTCACCCTGAAGGAGCAGAAAACAGTGGACTAAACAGGCTTTGTGTCTCATCTGGTAATTCCTGAGAAATACTGCTCTTTCAGCCTAGCTTCAGTGCCAGCCCACCTGCTACTGCTCCCCGTGCTTGTTCCAGATAAATAGTGTAACTGCATCAGAGGGGTGCTGAACGCCTTCCCTTGAGTTCTCTGAGCTATGGGTTCGAGCTCAGGAATCAGGTATAATCCTGTCCCTGAGACAAGGACCACTAGATTTTCAGACACTAAGGCGTTCATTTGCTGTGTCATCCATTCCTCCAGCAGGGCTGAGGCTGTGAGGTCAACCAGGTAGGAGTGCTGGCTTGGGAGCACAGCTGTTTGAGGTGAGCCATGTGTGGGGAACTGCCCAGGAGTCCTGCTACCAGTATCTAAGGTGAATCTGTCAGATACGGTGTGTAGGGATATGTCCCCTTTCCCAGACAGAGAGAAATCTTGTTCACAGAGCTGAAAGTGGAAAAGTTGTAGTTTCTCTCAGGTAGAGAGAGTGTGGAAGATTCTGCACATTTTTTATGTGACAGGAGAGCATCAAATTGATAAATTATATGAGAATGGTATTAGAGAGCTAATTAGGAGTCCTTGTAAGAAAAGAATACATTTTAATTAGTCACTGCCTTTTGTATACAGCTTTCCCTTGCTATAGACATTATTTGCATTCATTTTCTCTTTGTTCCTTTGCTGTGTGTTTGCCTTCTGGCCCTGTCTGACAGCAGAAAAGGCTGGGTTCAAAGATTTGAGACTTCCTTCAGAAAACTGTTGGAAAAAATGAAATGTTATGGGAAAATAAGCACAGTTCTGCACCAAGGTAATGCTTTGCCTTGCAACCTCTCAGACTGTTGTACAAGATGTGGTTTTGGAGTGGGATGTGGTGGATGGGCAAGGGAAAAGATGCTTGACCAGTAAAGATTCACAAAGCATAGTTGTTGCTATTTGTTTACATACACAGCCTCTTATAGGAAGTAAGAAAGCATCACCTTCCCTCAGGGTGCCTTGGTAACAGCCCTCCTCTCAGAATAGGTGAACTCTTTTGTTTGGAAAATAGTAAATATTCTTGGGGTGGAGATTTGGGAGTGCTAGAAACCAGGCCAATTTCTCTGGAAAACAGAGGGAATAAAAGGAGGACCTTAAAAGGAACCTGCGTCCTCTTGGTGCTGAGGCAGGTTGGGGCAGCAGTTGCCTCTTTTCACTGAGGACTGAGTGCGAGTTTCTGACTCTCTGGAGCCTCATGTCTTAGGGCTTCCATCTGCGGGAACAGATGGATTTTCCAAATTCCTTTTCTTTATGCTAACAATAAAAACAACAATGAATGCAATTCCTGTGCTAATATCTATTGAACATGTGGTCATTGACCATTTGGTTTTCCTTTAAGTTACTGCTGGATTATGAACTGATCAATGGTTTTTCAATTAGCTATGTGGAAAATTTTGATCTCTAAACGAAATGGAATTGGCAAGATCCAAAAACTCTCCTGCACTGTTTGGCACAAACACAAATTCTGTTTTCCCTAGACAGAATACGAAAAATTATTGCTGTTTTCTAAGATGTATTAGCTTTTCCTGGCATTCAGTTTGTCTCCTACGTGTGTTGATTTTCTAAGACAATGAACAATGAATTTTCAGGTATTTTGCATGCCAGGCAGGCAGAGAGTTGTACATACCCTGTACTTTCTCACAAGTTAATTTTCCTCTGATGGCACTAAGGCAGGAACTCTTTGGAAATTTCAAGTCAAGAAGTTATGATGACTGATCATTATCTTTCCTGTGATAGGACTTCTCAAACCCAAGAGCTCAAGTACAAGAAGAGATAATGAGAGCAGTCTTTATCAACGTGACTGCAAATTCTGCTGTGTTTAGACCATCTTCAGTAGTGACATAAGCTGGCCAAGACAACTTGGAAAGTGGGGAGCATCCTGGGGTGACTTATTAAAATGATTTATTTTGGGAGGGAAGACATATTAATTGGTGGCACAGTGCTGGAGAAGAGGGCTGCCCATACCTGAACTGCTCCAGTGTGATCCACACAATGTTCAGATTAAGGCGTATGGGGGCCTTTAAATACTGTTAAAAACAACTTTAGTGTTCTTGTCCCAGACTTGTTTTGTCTTGCTGTCTTACATCACTCATCAGCCAAGCTATTCAGAGGACTTGACCATAACTGAACTTGTGCTCTGAAAATTCCCCAGACAGTTAGATAGGAATGAGCCCACCCATCTGCATGTGAAGTAAGCTTCACAGAGCCGATTAAGAGTTTTCCTGCAGGTGTACGTTAGAAACAAGGACAAGGAAGTGCTTGCTTCTTCTCTCCATTTAATGTAGGTAGGCATAGGTAAGAGCATTTATTTTAACGTATTGGTACAACAGTAAGGTCAATCTGGTCTGTGATGAGTTAGTACAGTAATTTGATGTATACCTACTTTAAAAATCTGACCTTAAAATGTAATTAGTAGTAATGGCATGAGTAGCTCAATTTCATAAACAACTCAAGGTACAGTAAATTATTTGATTCCAGTGAAAGAACAAGTTTTAATATTGTTCTTTCTGTTTCTTATAATAATATGGTGATAAACCCTTATCTATTATTAAAAACATATTTTGTGAAAATTGCATGTTATATGACTCATGCCACCAATAAGAATCTGCGCATTTCCATAATGATAAATCATTCATAATATATTCATTTTGCCGTTATGTATTATATGACCTATTCTGTGGCTCATTTTGAAGTAAGAAGATTTAAAAATGTGTAATTTTTTTCATTGGCAAACAATTCCATTTGTTTTTCAACCTCTCCTATGGAATGTGATACTGAGTTGTGCTGGCATTGGTATGTTGTGCACCAGTTCCGGTATGCAATTCAAGGTGTATTTGCTTGTAATATATGTGGATCTAAGCATATTCATACCTTCACTGCAGTCAGTACCCTGACACTGTAAATGTGTGTAGGCCTATTTACCCTGTCATGCTGTGAATAAATATTTAAGTGATCAGTAGAACCAGTGAAGCTTGGTTTCCCATGACTTTGTGACCGAAGAGAAAATGCCAGTGCGGATTCTCTGAAGTACGTTATGGATTAGCCTTAGTGCAGGATCCTTGCATGAACAACGTGTCTGTCCTCTCTTGCCTTGTCTGTTTTCAAGACATAGAATTTCAGCGACACTTCAACCATGCCAAATTCAACTGAACTTAGCTTGCAGATTTGAAAGTTATAATGGGTCACTGACAGACACACATTTCTGCACAGAGAAACAGATTTGCCTCATTTCATTAGGAAACCAGTACTAAATCAGGAAAGGCTCTGGTGAAATACCACAGGTATAAAGCCTCAAAATCTGTTCAATTACTCTGGGCATGGTGAGAATTTCTGTCTTTATTAGTGAGACATCATGTCAGCTTTGGTGATTTTGAATGGAAATTGGGAAATTTACTCTTATATGAAGATGCTCTTCTTTCTGTATGATGGATTGGCAAGGAAAAAAACCCACAACTTGGTGAAACTATTCCCCCTGAATCACACCTTTGCTTTTAAACCAGATGTTCATGTAGCTCTGAGCTTTCCTGTTAGCTGGGCAGTAGTAGACAAAAGAAAAATGCATGCAAACATCAAGGTATAAATAATCTTCTTTTAAGGCTAGCCCTTATGAATCAGTCTACAGTGTCCAAAGATATTTCCACCTTCATCAGCTAAATCCAGAATATATATAACTTCACATTTTAATGTGTATTTTTTTTTCCTTGAGCTTTTGGAGCAGCAGAACAGCATGGGAGACAAAAAACAATAAGAGGCTTAAGTTATTAAGGTAACAGTCTGAAAACTACTTAATCTTCCTGTTAAAAAAGGTGTGATCAATAATTTAAGGTTAGACAGGTTCTTCAATTATACATTGGTGTTTGTAATGAAATAAACATGTTTTCAATAGCATTTGGTATATAAATGCATTCTTCTTTTTTTACTAACAGCTCTGTAGAGTGTAATACTGTACTTACCAATCTAATACAGTGTGTAGCAGCTCTAGCCCATTCCTGTATATTAAAAATTAAACCTCTTTACCATACATTATTAAAAGTGCTTTGGTTGGCTGCAAATCAAAAAAGACTTCATAAAGTCTTATAAGAGAAGAAAGAAAAATCTGATTAAATCTAGGGTCCACAGGCAGTGATGGAAAGTACACAAGAAAAGAGAAAAAAAAACAATATTAAATTTCTTGTCTTAAAAACTCTTCCAAATCTTTAAAAACATCACTAGCAACTTTATTTCAAGTTAACTATTAACTGAGGGACTTCTAACAGATTCATTATTCCAAGTTTCCCCTTTCGTTTTTCAGTTCGGAACCTGCATACATTATAGATATCGATGTCTTTTTCCCTGTTCTTCCCTTTTTCAGAATGACTTTTTTTTTTAGAAATATGGTGCTCATTTAATGGCTCCCCTACATCTTCTATAAAAACACTGAAGAGTGTGAAGATTGCACAATTTGTTAGCTGAGTTGTGGACTGCAAGGTCTGATTTTCAATTTAGGAAAAAATGTAGGCAATTTAGAAGAAAAAAAAAAAAAAAACAACACCTCATTTCCTGTAGGAAGAAAGAGTCTGCATGCATTTTACTGACAAAGCTGGAAAAGGAAGTATGTCCAGCTGATTTGAGGCAAAGTTTCTCTCTCTTTCTTTCTTCATGTAACTTTCCAAAGGGAAGTGGGAGAGAAAAATCTGTTCTTTCTATCCTTGCTTTTTCTTTGACAGTGATGTTAGACAGTATCTTGGAACAGGAAGTAGGATTTCGGTGGGAAGCACTGAACTTTGCAAGTCATGGTGGAGGAGGTGACTGTGTCATCAGTTAACCTTGAGCTAAGCATTAGCCATGAGGTTGGCAACATCTCTTCACATTGTGAAAAAATGATAGGGAATGCCACTCTTCTCCATACTTTCCCTCTCTATTTTTTTTCAAATGGTCGAGGCATACCTGTCCATCTGAGATACAGAGGACAGATCTTTGTGAAGGTCTGACACATTGGTCTCTGTGGCGTGGACATGGGATCACTGAGTTTCTAACAGGAAGACTGCAAGTAATGAGATACAATTGGGTGCTGGAGCGCATGTACTGTCAGTTCTGTAGCATTTCAAAACCATTTCACAAAGTGCCCAAATTTATGAGTAAAGAACATTTATCAATCCTGCTTGGAGTCACCAGTAGTGCCCAACATTTCTGTCATAGGCTGACAGTGGCCTGAGGTCACATTTTAATTCTTGATATATTGGCTTGGACATCAGATAAATATATGATAGAGGAAGCACTATTCCTCAAAATCCTTATCAAATTCCAAGTCAGCTTATCGCCACTCAGTTCTCCAAATCTTGTGCAGATTTTCTTAGAGACAATCTGATCTACCTGTAGATGTCCCTGTTCACTGCAGGGGAGTTGGACTAAATGGCCTTTAAGAGTCCCTTCCAACTCAAATGATTTTATGATTCTCTGAAAATCACGGGATTTTAGCTGTGGTTGCAAAGGAGTGATAATGGCAGGTGCTGCATGGTAGGGGAAATGCTTGGAGAGTGGAGAGCTGCCTATGATGCCTGTGGATGAATCAGAGCAAGAGGCAGAATCAGAAAGAGCAGGAACTGAACTGTAAATTTGGAGAGCCTGTGCAGGGCATCGATCCAAAGAACAGATTCTTGCTCTATAAAGTGTAAGAACTGAGTAAATTTTGAGTTATATGGCTATAATTCCATTGCTGGATTGTGGTGACTGTATAAGGCCACTTGAGTTTTGCTATTATGGTTTATGACATCACCACAATCCCCAGGTGGATTTACAGCACTGTAATTTTTTACAGTCATGAGCTGTTTATTTTTCTATTTACAGCAGTGCATCACTGGAGATACTGATAACACTCACCTAATTCTATCATATAGTTTCCTACATTCTTGCATGTTTTTTTTTGCAGAAAAAATTAAAGCCATTCTTTAGGAGCAGACTGCTCCTGAAGGGGGGGAGCTGCATCATCTGCCTCTCTTTGTCTTTGTAAAGACTGTTTAATTTAGCAACTGTTTGTCCAGACACAGGAAGGCATAATGACTACCAATCTCACACGGTGATATGACAAACAGCTGTATGACTCCCACAGTCATGTATTTTCTTTTCTCTTTCTTCCCCCCTGCTGCATATTAATTTCTCAATTAAGGTTCATCTCACTCGCCTCTTGCACAGGATGCCACCATAGTAGAAGGCTGAGGGGCAGCCAGCATGGTGTGTTTCAGGCAGAAACAGGGCTTGGTCTTGACCCTACACTACTGCAACCCCATGGATTTGGGTTCAGAACAGATGGACTTAACAGTTAATTTGATTAGTTGTGTGTATGGCAGGGAGGTAATCAAAGTGAAAGGGGAAGAACACGGTAGGTAGCTAATTTAAGTGTCATGCTCTAGGCTGCTGCAGTGTCACAGCCGTGTTCTGCTCCACAGGTAATTGTGCCAATTATTTAGTGCAAATAGATAACTTGCATCTAACAATGAGCTCAATGGGACATCGACCCATTGTACCCTGAGAGTGGGACAGCACAAACTTGGCAGCAGTGCTGGGTAGCTATTTAGGAGAGTTAAAAGGATTTGAATGAAGAGGTGGGGGATGCCCAGAAGCCTTTGATTGTGATGGAAGTAGTTGACCTTGGCATTTAGAAAACTCAGTGTCCCTACTTACATCTTTCAGTATGACTTGCAGTGATTTCACTGCAGGTCATAAAGTTTGTCTGTGGCCACAAGGAACAGAACCTCTGTCTCCACAAGCAAACTGATTGGTGTATATTGGACAAGTCTGCAGGACTGTGGCTTTAGATGAACACAAATTATCAGAATGGACTTTTGTTATGAATACTGAGTTATCTTCAGTTCTACTCCAGAAAATTACCACTGCAGAGTCACAGGATCTGCCACGTGTGGGAGATTTTTTTGTTTCTCTAAATTTGAAGCATGATAATCATTTAGTTTTGTTTTCATTATGGGATGTGAAGAAATATGCTAACAAATCCATCTTGATATAGCCCTGCTTTGCAAAGACATCCAACATCAGACTTTTGTTTAGAAAAAACAACCATGCATCCCCATTCTTGACATTAAATCCACTAATTTTGATCATAATTCATATTTTCAGAATGTAGTTTTAATTGAATATCTAAAAGCTAAGATCTGAAAGGCTAGACATTAACAGATGGATTTTAGCTCATGCCCTTCTAAACACTGGTTAATACAATACGTATTGCAGTTTCAAATGAGTCAGTTTTTGTCAGAATTTTGTGTACTCTATCCCAGGTTAGCTTATGGTAGTGCCTAAAACAGCACAGCATTTTCCAGATTTTAGTTATGTACAGACCTCCAGTGTTGGTAAAATATCTAAATTAGGATATTATGCAGTAAAGTATCTAAATTAGGATATTGTGCAGTTTGGTTATCATTCTTTTGGTGCACACAGTGCTGTACACTGAAATGACGACAACAACAAAAAAAACAGCTTTAAAGGATTTATACAGCATTCTCTCAATTTAACCACATGGGGGCATGAGATATTTATTTAAGAGAACTTCAGACACAGGATCGGGAGATGGAAGTAGGTAGGAAGTCTTACTGGTAAACTTACAAGGATTGTCACTTGCTCATTAGCTTTTTGCTTGCAATTAAGAATAGTTAGCAATTGTGGTAAATGACCTTGGCCCAAAATATATGTTAAAAAAACAAGCAAATATACAAAATACCAATGCCTATAGGAAAGATTATGAAATCAGATTTTAAACACTCCCATTAGTTAACTTAGTTATTTTAGCATAAAATATGTTTTTATGACACTATTTTGAATTCTGGAGGCTCTGTAAACAAAATCAGAAATCCTCCATATAACCCTACACATCTGACTTTAATAACCTGGACATTTAAATTAAATGAAAGGAGGCTGCTCTGATATATAATGGCCTAGATCTGGAGTAAATCCATTTCATTAATTGCCTAGATGACATTAATTTTTGTCATTCACTTGCAAGATGAGTAATATGCTCTATACATTTAGGCCCAGATCCAACGAAGCACATAAAATCATAGTTAATGATGTTAAGTACTTGAGTAGTTTTCCTTGAACATATGTCGTAAGCTGAGTACATCTTGAAGTACATTCCAACACAAGGAAAGTGACACAATCAAACCTTTAATTAGTTTTAAAATGGAATTCAAAATGCAGTGCAATTCTTTGCACTTTACACTGAAAAAAAATGCATGCTATAAGACTCTCTTGGGATAGAGATGACTAAACCTATTTATCCACTTTGGTTTCCAAAGGGAATGAATGCTCATTGTTTTCTGATGTAGTTCTAGCCAAATTTATAAAATTATTTTGCTCAGACAACTGGTTTATTTAAAGCAGAATATTTACATGAATATTTCCAAGTCTGTTATTTTATGGACTTTTTTATTTATAAGATAATTTGTGCATTTTATTGGTATTTAAGAGAGTGGAATACTTTTACGTCTGTTTCTGTAATGATAAATCAAAGCAAAATGAGCAGCAGTAACACCATATAAACTAGTGTTCACAGTACCTGAAGGTTTGTTTCTTTTCAAAATAAGCCAAAAATCAAGATTTTGTACTGCATGTTTCCGATTCTTATATTTAATGCTCACTCACTTCAAAGGAGCCATAAATTTAGGTCTTGTATTTGGAGCTATTGTTCCAACCACGCTGCAGTTCTTAGTGTGTGTCTCTGATATACCGGTCTCCATTCAAGCAAGATTACTGTGCACAGGTGAATTCTAACAGGGAACACTGTCCTCCTGTTCCTTGCAGAAAGAATAACCTGAGAAAAGCTCTTCTGAGTTCAACCCATACATCATCAAAGCTTGGAGTACTTTGGTATAAAACCATCTTTGTTGTAAATATATTTTTGCAAGGAGAGAAAATAATGCCTAGATTCATAGCAGGTAGAGACAAAATTATTCCTGAACATAACGTAGCTGGTATAGCACAGTGAAATTAATTCCTGAAATAGCAGACTACAGCTGTTGAATATCTTCTCTTAAGCTACAAAACCTTATTTCAGTGCCTTGTTTTAGATCCATCTTGATTGCTCCAACATTTTCGCTTGACACCTTGCATTTTTAAGTGCTCTGTGAAAGCTTGCCTGAAAATCCTTCCCAAGGAATGCTAAAATAACTAAAGACTGTTGTTTCTCGTGTATAGCAAAGAAATGCATGTGTTCACTGACTGTGTTGTTACTCAGAATTAAAACAGACATTGAGACAAGCAAGCATAGGACTAGTCCATGTTATGGCCTTACTCTAGCAAAACGCCCACTGACACCAAGAAAGCAGCCTCTGTCCCCAAATTAAAGTCTTTAGTATGCTTGACTGTGTTTATATTCCCTAATATGCCTGTTCCTTGCTAGCAATGAAGCATTTGCGTGTTTCAATCTCTAAAGCTATCAGTTCATCTATAGACTTTCTAAAATGAATAGGGCAGTGAACATAGTGTCACATACTCTTTTCCAGTAAGTTTTTCTGATCTACTAATGCATCAAATATATCTGAATTTACTATTCACATAACATTTTATGGAACGTTATTAAGCCAATTTGGCTGGTAATACTGTAACCTTTTTAGTAAGTTACAGCACACTGAGGTCATTATTCATGGACGTGATTTGCTGTAACATATACTGCACAATGATGCTTCGACATCCTTCATACATGAAGGAGGAGAAGGCAGTTTGCTGTTTTTGGGTGTTTTGGGTTGTTTTGTTGTTGTTGTTGTTGTTTTTGTTGGTTTTGAAGATTTCTTCTTCTTAAATTGAGCAGTAATTAGAGAGAATGATTTCATATTGCTTTGCCTCAAAAGCAATGGAATCTTGGGAAAGGATCAGATTGTCCCCCTAAATTGGCTACCACCGTCCTGACTTCATATTGTTTTAAAATGAAACATCTGACACATTCTCCAGCTCTGATGTTATTTTGTTTCTCTTGACAAAGTGATTCAAAATGCACTGAAAAATAAGCTGAATGGAAGAGGGATGTGTGTTTTTTTTTTTCCCCATAGACATCTGGAGCTTTCTTTCAAAGCTGATGTGATCTTTCATCTGGACAAGAAAGGCTTTGATCCAAGCTCTAAGATTCCCCTATCTCCCAGTTAATTGGTGTTAGTGAGGTAGGTTTGACAGTCCCTAACACAGTCTCTTGAATGCCTTACTCTGTTAAGACCTGTCTTTTGTGGCTCAGTCAGCTCAAAGACATCAGCTTTCTCTAGTTTGACTTCTGCCCTGGTGGTGATGGTTACAGGTTTTATTTGCTTTCATTATTTTCTCTTGCAAAGCCATTGAATGCCAACAAAGCAAAAACACTTTCTAAACCAAGAAAAACCAATTGCTTATAGGCTTTGGATTTCACAAAAATTCATAATAAGAGAGAGAGGAAGGAGGATTGCATTAAAAAAGCAGCTTTTCATGTTTTAAGATCTTGCCTGCTTTTTGGTATGGTCATGTCTGCTTTCGTGTAATACATTTATTAAACGAAACAATAAAAGCAAGCTCCTACCACATCAGTTATACACTGTGTTGTTAGGTACTATTCTCTAAAAAAAACCCTCATTTTTTAATCACAATTTTAGTGTGATTTATTTAAACAAAATCTGTGCCCTTTTTACATGATAGGACAAAGGAGAAGAAATGAAATCTTACCTTCCCCACTGTTTAGCCATCTGTTTTCCAAAGAAACTAATTGCATTTTCTCTCAGACAATGTAACAACGGCAATTACTGAGCCAAACCTAGTTATTAACAATGTGCATTTAGCTCTAAAAAAAATGTTGCTTTTATTCAGAACTATAGAAGAAAATCTGTGCCTAGAAGGGTATCATTTTTTTTCCTACAGCGGTGGTTAATCTTGTATATTATGCCTTTGCTTTAACCCTGTCCACTTCTATGTCATTCCAACTACAACAAACCTACAACTTCATCAGACAGTGCAATTGTTCTGCTTATCTGTGAGATACTGGGAGTCAGCATCTCACATAGGAGAAAAGGATGCTTAAGTAATTGATTGAATCCAATTTCATCAGAAGATGTGCTGTCATGTTCTTGAGCACTGACAATTTGCCAGCTCATCTTTAAGGTACAGGAAAGAGTATGAACTGGAATGAGTATGAGTACAGAACAACTCTTTCCATTTAGGTACTATACTGAGCTGTTGTTGTATTGCTTTGGTTGCTGGCAGACAGTTCCCCGAACCAACAGCTATTAACCAATTCCATTACTTATAAGAGTCTTTGACTCTACATCAACTCAACATAGCAGAACTACATTTTGGAAAGAGTGTAGCATCTTAGTATCTGTTTACTGTCTGTGAAGCTAGGGGGTAAACTTAGTCATGGCTCTGACATCTGATCATGAGAGAATATTTGAGTTTCAATGTTGAAAATATCAATGATGAAAGTAGAAATTCCTCATCCAGGAGACAAAAAAACACACAGCAATAGTCATTATTAGCTGATATGTTTGAGAAACTATGTGACAGCAATAACCCTGAAGCTGTTATTGATCTTGGCAGTTAGTGGTTTCATATTGATTAGAAACTGATATACATCTGACACACACATATCCATTTTTCTCAGAATATATCTATCTCATCTTTTTTCTCTAGGTTCATCTCAGGAGTGAAGATCTCAGAGTTCAATGAGCTACTCACTATTAAGTTCTGCATCATACAGCTTTTTTTTTAGCATTTCTTCTTCCAAAAAGCTGACAAAAAAGTAGTGCTTTTGAACTGCAGTGAACATATCTGCAGTGTATTAGGTTTGATTATAAGTAGGAAGTTCAATTTCAGGGGGAAAGAAAGAAAAATTAAATGAGGCTGTAAAAATAGTTTTCCAAGATTGGAAAATAAGATATTGTAAACAATAAGAGAAGGCAGGATGTAAATGAATGTACTGATTGACTGATGGTTGCTATTCAGGTACAAGGCAAAAGAGTGTTAAAATAGCCCATTTTCTGCTTATCAAAGAAGAGGTATTTAAGGATCAAACCTCTTCTCACAAGTTATGCTGACATGCCCAAATTTAAACTCTCAGTGTCGTGTGGACACTGAGTTTGTTCAACAGTGGCTCATTTGCAAGTTTTGAGGAGATGGGGACAGGCATACACGTGCTGCAGTAAATGCTTTAATGAGGAGGTCAGTTACGCACTGCTGGGTCCGTGGTCCTGGCAGCTGATGGAGCTCAGCGGGTTTAGCTTGCTCTGGGCTGACCTGTTCTCTGCACGCATGAGCTTCTCCTCCATATGGAATGGAGCATCTAATCTCTTTTTACATGAGATTTGCTGTTTTCTAGATGCCGTTTGTATGCCAAGGGCTTCCTGGCTTTTTGAAACAATCTCAGACTCCCATTTTTGCCAGTTAAGTATGAAGAAATGAAGGGCTTGAGGATCACTGGTCCAGTTCTGTGACTGTTCATCAACATTCTGGAGTATGAAGAAGAAAACGTACAAAATTAAGTTTGTTAAGCAGCCACCATTTAGTGACTGCCTCTGGCTTTGAATTGGGTATTTTTGGTTGTTGGATTGTTTTTAAGGAGTGCAATAACTTGTCTTTGGCACAATAGGTTTTAATTTTTTTTTCACTGACTGACTTCTTTAGGAAAGTATAACAAATGTACTTATTCCATTCTGGCATCCTGAGACAAGTACCAGGCTGTTTCCATATCACTACTGGAATCTGAGACCAATGGAGATTTGGACCAGTTGTTGAGTTACATACATAAGCTCAAAATCTCCTACATGAGCTTAGAGTTTTTCACGTGTTTAAGTACCTAGGATTGATTCAAAGTGACTTTGATGGAATAACCAGGCTTTATGCATTAGACATGAAAGGCATTTCAATAAATTCCAGTTCAGTATTTAGGCCTGGAATTTCAGGATCAACTCATAGCTCACTTCCTTTCAACAAAATTGGAACTGTGCTTTACCCAACTTTTCAAGAATTTCCAGAGAAATACCTTTGGAGAAAAGAAATCTGACTGAAGAATGTACGTGCTTTCTTTACTTATTTGCAGTTTCAGAAACAAAACCAGACAGCTTTTCATTTTTAACCTTTTTAGGGCTGAATGTGTAAGAAAGTTCGGTTATGGTTGGAGAAGTTTCAGTTACCCATTGCTATCATTTTTGACTAGCAAAAACATAATCTCATTAGGGTATCGGGAAAGACTGACATGTACAGGGAAATAGCATCTATTATTTATTTTTACTCTATGTTGGGATAATCTGTGAATCCCTAGTGGAGCTGTAACTCTGTACATGCTGATTGGAAGCATTAAGGAAATTAACATTAAGCTCTATTAATGGCTTAAGGGAATCTGACTGAACAAACACTGAGCAATAAATGTGAGTCTCAGAATGCATGACTTTCCTTGTAACTACTCTAATTAATTGCTACAAAAGATTAATTTTATAATACTGCATGGATATCACAGGGAAATGGCTTAATGATTTAAATGTTATGTGTCTCCCTGGGAGATGCAGGTTCAGTTCTTCAGGAGGCTATTGTCAGCCTTTCAAAATACAATAGCTACAATGAATTTCTTGTTTTTTTGGCTGCTCTCTAATAGTTTTGTGTCCTTCCTATATTGTGGCACCCAAACTGCACCCAAAGTGCTGGATGTGAGGTTGCACAGCTCAGAGCAGGACAACCCCTCCCCTCGCCAGGTGGCAGTGCTGGGCCTGGGGTACCTCAGGGCACAGTTGGCCCTTTGGGCTATCAGGGCACACCGCTGGCTCACGTTCTACTTACCCCCAGTTCCCTTTCCATGGGGCTGCTCTCCAGCCACTCGTCCCCCAGTCTATACATTACTCTGTGCAAGTATAATTAGCTGAATTGAATGCACTGGCTTCTGAATCAGGATGTGACAGAAGCATGATTTAGTGTGCTTGGAAGTTCAGCAGAGCTGGATCCTAGCTAGGTTAATAAAGTTTTTTTGTGAAATACGTTGGACAGATGAATGTAGGCTCCCTTTGCATAACCTCTCTTTTGGTCACTAGTTAATTCTGCCCTGGAGGAGCCCAGAAATGTAATATGGCCTGGGTCATAAAAAGAGTTTGAACGCAGAAAGCACTTTCTTTTTGGACTGAATTAACGGAGTTCAGTGACACATTTTTGTATGCTGCTCTGCTACTGCATATAAACCTGGATATAGTCTAAACTGGAACTTTCAAGTTAGATGAGAGAGCAGTCATCTGGGAGCTCGGGCACACAGAACGGGACTCATACCAGCTAATATTATTTACTTCAAATCTAGTTGTCCATCTGAGGTAGTTGAGTTGACTCTCTTTGTAACCTAGAGAGAAAAATGTCACTTTTCAGTACAATTTCTCTGACTTTGAGAGTTGTACTTTAGGACAAGGTAGATGACACCCACACTCTCTCAACAATAGCCCTGATTTTGATTATATGAATTCCTACTCCAATACTGCGATCAGTCTGGTGTTTTCAATAGCTACCAGTATTGTGTCAGTGCCACAGCTAAACCCTGTTGTGTTTACATGCATAGTTTTAGTGACAGCAATTTAAGACAACATGATTTTGATTAGCTCCAGTAAAGGCAATGAAGCCAAGTCACGTTATTTTGTGTTTACAAGACCACATACACAGGAAGTGTTATGATAGCTCAGCTGATATGTAACACCCTAGCTGCATATCTGAGCCCAAAGGGTCATCATTCAGGCTTGTTAACCACCTCAGTGAAGAACTGTCAAGCAAAACAACGTCCCTCTACTTGTAGATCTTGGCTGGAGCTGTTCTTATTTGATGGCTGGCCTGGTCTTTCCTCTCCAAAAACTTGTGAATTGAATCCAGTAATTATTCTTGGTTTATTTTGACAAGTGTTTCAATTGCTTCCTCCTCACAGAATATTTATCTACATGAGCCAAGTTGGAGGCTTATATTTTAAAGAAAATGAATGGTAAAATAAGACTTTGCATTCAGAATTAGGCACCTAACCAGCTGACCTGATTTTCAAAAATGCCAATTGCCCAGAAAAGACTTCCAGTTCTATAGACCATTAAAAGAATCTTAGCTTTATAACTGTTATTACAATGATAATTTATGGTATGTATTAATGTAGCACTCTGGCAATGGACAAAGACCCATTGTGCAAGGCACTGTATTGCTATGGAGAAAAAGTTGCATGGATTAAAATTCCAACGGTATTTTCCTTGGTGGAAACAAACACAGAATATACCCACCTAACACAGCCAACCCCTCTTTGGAAAATGTCTGTCAGCTATTGAGATGTCCTACTTTTAAAATGAGTCAGTCAATCAGTAGTCTTAGATGGTCAGAGGAGATTCGAGCAGCTCTGTCCTGTCCACCCCATCATTCCTGAGATACCTCTGAACACCAGTTAGGGATCCTCTCTGTTGCTTTCCACCCCCAGACATGTCGCAGTCACACAGTATGATCCCAGCTAGCTTTCATCAGGCAGCACTAATGGCTTTGGCTGAAGTGACAGGTCCTCTTCTTTGTGGCTGTTTCTGTGCCTTTCACATCTAATCAAAAATGTTTACAAAGGTGCAGTCAGTGGATGAAGGTGGGGGGAGCAGAAAAAACCCAATTTTGTTTGGAAACATTTTCAGAGCTTAATTAGTAAGGAGGGGGATAAGAAGGGGGGACGAACAGGTTGTGTATTATTCTGCCAGGAATCTTCAAAAACAAGAGAGTGCACATTGTTAGTTTGCTGCAGAATGAAAAATGAGAAGTTCAACAGTACCTTGATACCAAAGGACAGGTGAGCTGCGGAGGTAGGGTCAGAACCATGCACACATACATACTCAGAAATCTGCACAGGAAAAAAACAAATTTTCCTTTTTGCCCAGAGGGGGACAGATCACAGCTCTGCATCTGAGATTTACATGGATTCATATTCATTACATTAGCAGTAGCCACATTTAGCAGTGATTCCCAAAGGAGCAGGAAAATGATGGCCTAGAAGAAAGCTGCCACATTTCAAACTCTCCAGCTGTGCCTTGCCACTATTACTACATTCCACTGCCAAATGCAGTAATTTATGAATTTGTCTTTTTTATCTGCAAAAAATGTTAATTTACAGAATGAAAAGAAGAATAGGAAAGGACTAACACGGTTAGGAAAGAAATGTCTGTATTTCCTCTTAACTGCTTTGTAACTATTTCTCAGATGCTGTAAATGTTATTTGTGCTCACAAGATCATCATTATTTTGCATTAGATGCTTAAAAGAAAGCAGGGGTGCCAGCAGATAGCGTATCTCAGCTTACAAAAGAGTCATTTTAAAAAGATGGTAGCCCAGCAAGACTACAGCAGAGTTTGAATAAATAGAGAATGAATTATGAATGGTAATGATTTTTTTGTTTTGCTTTGTTTATTGAAGTCCTGAGTGTGTGCCATGAAAGAATAATAGGTATCGCAGTTGTCTCAGAAAAGCTGTTATGTGTTGTAATGGACAGAACTTTCCATATGCATCCGTTTCGGCGGGGCAGAGTATGACCCATACATTTTCTGTGTGAAATTACTCAAGGAAAATCATCATAAGCACTCTGATGGCAAAAGGAAAATTATTCCTAATTAAATATTTTTCTCTTCCTCAGCATCATTGCTGAAAGTATCATGCTGAGCTACCTACAGTATCACTGAAAGAATTGACTTTTGCAGGCTGAAAAGTGTGTTCTAGTAGTCTCCCTAATGCTCTTATTCTGTTTTACAGTATTTTTATTTTCAAACTAAGGGAAACAAGTTACAGTGTATACATTTGTGAATTTTATTCATTTCTTAACACTGGAGATTGTAAACAGAGCTTCCTGTAAAAGCTTCTGTACCTCATAAGACACCGGCTTAGTAGAGTTCAGGAGTAGTTCTGCCAAGGCTTTCTTATGTTTTTTTTTAATAAGTCAATTCAGCACTATCACTGCGATGCAGCATAAACCGTTTCTAATGCAAAGAAGCTGGCTACAGTGGTGTTGAAAGGAATGAAGATCCTTCTCATAGAGCAGTGAGAGCAGTTTGCATCCACGAATGTCTTCCAGTGGGTCAGTGCATAGAGCTCTAAAAAACCCTCATGCTCTCCTTTGTGAAACCAGGCATTTATAATGCTGACTAAACCTGATGTCTCCCTTCTGGTGCTCAATGATTCCTAATTTTATGGGCTCCTTAATTAAGCAGATTTTCCATTTTAAAGCTTTTTTCTTAATTTTCCATTTCCTGTTTTTATGATGTCTCTACCAAGAGGCACAAGGGCTGTCTTTTCAAAATGATACATTCTTGGACCTAAGGATCTCGCTCTGCTGACAAAACGAAGGTACAGAAAAGAAATGAACAGCCTGAACCTCCATGAAGAAATGATATATTTTGTACCTTGCTTGTGGAAAACAAACTGCACAAAGGTAAAACAAAGTTTATTGTTGAGATTCCACCCATTGTGTTCTGCACAAAGAAAATGTGAGTTAGCTTTCTGAGAGGAGATGGATCCCTCTTTCATTCTTCATCCTCACATCCATGGCACAATGGATGAGAGGAGCCAACCCTCTATCCATCCCTACTATGTGCTGCCTACAGCTTAGCAGCCAGGTAGCATCTACATGCAAGGATCTCGAGTGCTCCATAGGCAGGCAGAAGGTGTTTCATTGTGAGGTACAGGTGAGGCTGGTGGTGTAGTCTGCCTCACAGGGCTTAGTCAGCACTGAGTTATCTAAAGTCCACCTAGGTTTCCTGGCCAGTGATGATATGAAGAAAATAGTAGTGACTTTGTGTTCTACTTCAACAGGTCATTTAAATATCTCATTGATTGTTCTTGTGGAGCATTTATCTTTAATTCACTTCGAGGTTTCTTCCGTTCACTTCGTGTCATTCCTTTTCCTTTCTCCTATAGTGAATGCCAAACATAATGATCTTCCAAGTTTGTTCACTGCTATATTTAGGGACTGTGAACAAAACTCTTCTTTTGCTTATAAACCTTTCATCGTGCCCCTGATTTCAGTCAAGGTATGTAGGATTTACACCGGTGTAAAAGAAATCAACACATGACCCATGACAGAGGCTGCTTATCAGTCTTTTCTCTAGGCTGTGTAAATTAATTTTTCTTGAGTCTCCTCTCAGGGTAGCATAAATTATGAGGCAAAAGCCTGTAATTCACTGCTAGGTGAGCAGCAGTAACTCCCCCTCTACCACTTTCCTGCCAAAATTATGGGAGACTAGCTGGTGATCTCAGCTCATATTTGCATGGCATGAACAAGAACAAGTCAGAAGAATGATGGCTCAGATGGCACAAAAGACCTGGACCCGTTGTTGCCACTGCCTTCTATCCAACAGGGGGAAAATGCATGGGAGAACAAAGAAGCACTGGTTGTGCACTTTTGATTCTTTTTCCATTTTAACATGAAAAGAGAAGTATATTAATGTCATACAGAAATAGCGTGCTGATGAGTGCACAAAATATTGAGCTGGATGTTTCTAGTTACTGAATTTACATCACCAAGGTTTCCTTTTTTCTTCTTTGATTCAAGAGCTCTGTGTAAATATTAACTATAGCTATCAAGAGGCAGAATAAAGTTTCAAGAGACCTAGCCATTGGCTATTATCCCTTTAAATCATGCTAATATTTCTCCTACAATGTGTTCTAATGGTTATGCCTGAGCTCACCCCATGTAAAGAGCGCTGTCTGATGGAAGCCTAAAAAACCACACGTATTGCTGCTTCCCTTGGTCCAAGTGCTACATGGGCAGGTGCTAAATCTGCCCGTGACTTCTTCTGGCTGCTCACCAACATCAGATCGGCCATTCCCTCAAGAGAGCTGGAGTGGCTCAGCTGTCAAAGACTGGATCTTGAGAGACAAGAAGACCTGCAAACCCTCTCTCCATCTCACAGCATCAATGTCACTGTGTAGGCTGTTGAATCAGATGGTAAAAGCAAAGAAGCTGGCAGATGACTGTGTTGGCTGACATACTGCCTGTTGTGTTGAAGTCAGACCAGCCCAGCTGGCTGAAGATGCTCCTGGCTTCTAGCACAAATCCAGTAATTCCTTGCATTATGCAGGTGGAGGTTGCAGCAGCTTGGATTTTCCTGTCGTTTGGCAACCACACGGCTCTAATGCTAATGTATCACCACACTTTTGAAATACATTTAGCTTTCTTTATTGGCTTCCCTAACATAAAAATATTATTATAATCCCCCTCATATTTGGCAACAACTGAAGGTTTTCTGTTGAGGTTCAGCCCTTACTCTCTGCTGAACTGTGAGAGTGAGTTACTACCTTGTAAGTGACTCACAGGTATTTATTATCCTGTGTATAAAGGTCGGGTTTTAATGTTCTGCATGATATATGCACATGGCTCAAGATCAGGCAGTCTTGAACGATAGATCTTAAATTATGATCCAGTGGAAGAGGAAAGAAATGAGAAATCGCAACTTTTGTTAAACAAGCCTCGGAAAGCACTTTGCACATATGTGAACTGGTGGTGGAAGCTGGCCAACTTCAGAGGCTGGTTTACAGAGACATGGTATAGCGTCTCATGGAGCCCAGCTTGGGTCTCTTTTTTGGCCTTCGAAAAGAGAATTCTGTGACAGATCCTGGGTCCTGGCTTAGAAGGATGTGGATGTGGCAGGAGGCCAACACAGGCACGTCCCTGCTGTCTGCTTCCCGCCTTCCTTCCCACAGAGGCAGGCAGAGGTTAAAAGAGGTGTGTGAAGAATGGGGCTTTCAAATTGCAGAGGCAGGACTGGAGCAGGAAACATCTCCTGGTGCTCCACAAGGTTGGCAGTCCCTGTGAGGAGTTCTGCCAATAGTGTAATACAAAACAGTCCAGGACATTGTAGGGAAAAAAAAGGGTGGGAGCTGGCTCAAGGCTGCCTTCTTTCCTCTCCTCCTGAGCTGCTCTAAGATTGGATTCCATACAATTGAAGATTCGGCCCTGGGCTTTATATTTTCAGTGTTTTATGCAGAGTGCCTAGTTCACCCTCAAAAGGCCATAAAAATAATTAAGGAATTTTATGTGGCTTTATGTCTGATGAGGAGGATGACTGAAATTCAGGGCTTCTTGCTGCTGCCCAGATGTTGGAGAAAATCAGCTCATAACTTGCTCAGTAAGCTGTAGTTTCGGGTGTCAGCAATAACGTGCTGTGACTTTGTTCAGAAATGACAGACCTAAGAGCCGTAGGTTACATATAGCTGTTGTGGGTTTGCCTATGTGGAAAAAATAGAGAATTGGAGGGGAATGTTATCTGCAAACTGTTTTAACCTAAAGTTCTCTGTGTTCTCTTATGTCTTTTACTTCCTGAGAATGGGATTATTTATTCCAGGACTCTGATATGCAAAGTACTGTAGTGTATAATGGATCTAAGACTGGGCAAAATTTTTTGAATTTGGGAAATGAATCTTGAGTACAAAACTGCGTGACGATGACTTTAGAGACATTCAGCTCTTCATGTAGATTTCTGCTATGGAAATTTCTCTGTCCCCTTAGTAGTGCTGAGATTAGCCCACATTTGTAACACTGTGAAGGAGAGTAGGATTTCATACAGTTCTGCCTACTGCTGGCTAAGTGTGCTCTATAATAAATAAATAAACAAATGTGGAATTGGAGTTGAGCTGAAAAATTCCAAGATCTTTTATTCTTATTAAAAAAAAAAAAAATTCTAGTTGCTCTGAAATGTATATGGAAATATGTCTTTCTTTTAAACTGGAGAAGGAAATTACAGTGATGACGTTGGTTTTTCAGACAGGGAAATGTTAGCTGCTTATAGAAAATGGAAGCATCCTGCCTCGTTCATTTTGAATACATTTTACAGATGTGCCCCATGTTGATTTTAGTCTCAAATATTATTATTTAGGTTTGATTTATGGTTGTGATACTTCTGGGGCCATAAAGAAATCAGAACTGAAAGTTTGTAGAAAGTAATTTCTTAGTGGTTCTTAAGTATAATTTGTAGAATCAAGTGGAAATTAAATACGTCATAAAAATGACTGTTTTACACTGTTGGCTCAGTTACATTTTTATACCTATGTCTCCTGTATACATATGTTCAAAATCAGTGTAATCATCTAAATTCACATTTCTTGTATCAGACAACTGTGTAGCTGACTTAGACCATACTCTCCATTTTAGCTAGTGATATAACTGTGTTTTAGGTCATTTGTTGTGCATTCTAGCAATCAGATGAGCTCTTGTTAATCTAAACTTATCCAAAATAATGTATTTTCTTTTCATGTGGAAAAACAAACAAAATGAAACCATCATCTAATATTCCTTGCAAACTGCCCTTGTTAAAGCTGCACACTTCACTTGCATTTCCTGTCAAAATGTTGGTGAAAGATTAACTTTTTTTTTAGACCTAATTGCTTTCTTCTAAACTCCAAGCAAACAGATAAACCTCATTCCCTTACAGCAGCAACTTTACTGCCCTGATCTGATGGTCCTGGTTAAAAACCAATCAGAGCTATACTGACAGCTCTATTTAATCTATTTAATTCCCCAAAGTTAGTGCACACATATGCTCTGCATAGATTTGAGGAAGGTCAGAAAGCCCCACATAGCTAATATTTCTGTGTTTTTGAGTGGTGTGATGTAGCCTGGCTGGTGTTCATACGGCCTTGGGCCAGCACTGTACTGCATGGGCACTGCTGGAGCACATCCAGGAAAATAAGGAGGGTCAGTGGATGATGAGTGAAAGGAACAGAAAAGAATTTTCAAGCCAGCCCCAGTGCTGACTCGCCCTGCCTCTGAGCATTTTTGACTCTAACATTCAACACAGTTCCTTAGTGAACTCTGGGACTTTCCAAGACTGATGTTGCAGACGAGCCTATAGCAAAGGCAGGCTGAGAAGAGCACCAAATATAAGGAAACACACAATGGAAGCACCTGGGCCAGCAGGACAGACTGCTGCCTCCTAAGAGAAACTACAGTAGCAGAGGAGGGAAGGAAGTAAGAGTGACGATGGTAGGTGGTTTCTAGTTGCAAACTCCAGACCATAATACCTTTTCAAACCAGGTATGTCTTTCTTTGCTTCCTATCCCCAGAGAAGCTATAAAACCAGCGCTGCAGCACTTGTATACAGAGAAAATATCTCACACCAAATAAGGTTGTTCCTTGGTCCAGGGCACTCACGGCCAGAAGATGCTCCTCTGCCTCTGCTGCCAACCATAGCCTGGTTGCAGAACCTGCCTTATTATTTATTCATTGATGTCTGAAGTGTTTCTCTGCAGTGTGAAACAGTTAATGGAGATAGTGTTGAAAGCAAATAGCTTTCCTCACTTGCTAGTATTCCTAGGCAACATCTTTCGATCATATTTATAGAACTCGTTCATTGCAATCTAGTATTGGGTTAGTTGGGTGTAATGCTGTGGGGAATCATCGGAAACATTTTTTCTCATTATTATTTACAGAAACAGAAAACAAAGAAAATACCAAAATCTTTCAAAAATAATCACAACTCATTTATATAAACCTACAGGAATCCTTTTTTTGTTCTCTTTGTCTCAGGTTTTGAGGACTGTTGCATTATCTGAGAAATTAAATCCCAAGTCTTAGCTGTGTTCTCATTTTATTAGTGATGTAGTGATAATCTCACAAGGATCTTAATGAGTACAGGAGGAAAAAAAAGCATCAGCTAAATGGGGGAACTGAAAACGTTCCAGCCCGGTGCTATTACACAGGTCTTGGGGTTTTTTTCTGCCTGTTCCATAATAGGATGTTTTGCACATTCTTCTCTCAGCAGGTTTTGAACATGAACTTGCATTACCATTCTTACAAAATAATAAACAGCTTTGGGCTATAAAATCTCGCAGATTGTTTTCCACAGAAGGGATTTGCATGCTGACTCATTCCTACTATATTTATAACCTATCGCCAAACCACCGCAACTGCAGGATTTCTAATAAGGCTATGGAAATTACATGTCTTGCAATAGGAGTTGAATACATTTACATTGGTAGTATTTTAACATTTCAAAATTTATGGCAGATTACCTTGTTTGTGCATGTCTGGACTTTAATGGTTATTTTTTATAGCAGAAAATAGTAGTTTATGGTGGTATTCCCGGTAGAAGTATTTTATGAATCCGCCATATGGAGTATTACATAAAACTAAACTTGTATCACTGGTGATTTTATGTAAAGTGAGGCAGTGAATGTTATAAAGAATTAGTGATTACAGAAAATGTTGGAAAATGTGTTTTTTGATTTTTTTTCTCCCAGTGGTTCTTAACTTGTATTAACAGCAGTCCAAATCCCTGCTTTTATCAAAAAGAAAAAATCTGCAATGTCTGCAGCAAATACTGGGCATTTCAAACAAAGTTTACTGAAGGTGACACCCCCTTCCCTGCCACTTCTTTAAGGCGTGCGTCATGGAGTTGTGATGTTTGGCATAGTAGAGGTACATGTGGTGCTTTACAGAATCATGTAATTGTTTCAGTCGGAAGGGACCTTTGAAGGGCATCTAGTCCAATTCCCCTGCAGTGAACAGGGACACCTACAGCCAGATTGAGTTGCTCAGAGCCCTGTCCAGCCTGACCTTGCAAGAAAAGACTAAGAAAATCCAGAAAATCTTCTGCTTTTCTCAAAAAACCTCCATCTCTATCAGTCCATATATTGTAATCAGAGCTACTTTCTTCAGCACTGTGGTAGAATATTGTCTTTTACATGTGCCTTTCTACAGAGGGAAGGAGCAGATTTCTTCTAACAAAAGTTGCAGACAGGAAAAGTATCACAATTCCATAAGAAAACTTGAAGAAAAGCAGGGCTATTTTCGTGAAAATATGTGTTTGCATAAGTATGCAAACTGGGAGGCTGCTCAAGCCCTTTAAAAGAACACCTTATGGACTTCAGAGTCATTCAGCAGGGAAGAAGAAATGTGCCATGAAAAGAAGGTAACCGTTCACACCAAAAGAGCAACAGATGGTGCATCCATGAAACAGTTGTCACCAACAGTAGCCTGGAGCGTTCTGCAGGCTTAAACGTGTCTGCCTCATTAATTCACACTTGCGTTGTGAATGCCCATGGACATCAATATATACTAGTTGTATCAGGCTGTAAGGTTTATAGATGAGATGTTAAGAAGATGGGAAGAGGATGGGAAGAACGAGCTATAGGCATCTAATCCTACTTCTTTTGTTGATCCCAGTCCTAGCAGAAGCTGCTGGGGAGTTCAAAGCTGGTTTTACCCTCAAGGCACAGAGCATTAGGGGTGGTGATCTGGGTAAGTACTGCTTCTCTGCACTTCTCTTAGTCCTTGCATGGAGGCTCGCTTGTTGCACCAAAATGGTATAGAAATGAAGGCATAAAGTCAGTTCTGATAACTGGGATGCTTTTTCTGGGAGACATCCACATCTAAAGAGATCTGAGATTTTTATTAGAAGTAGAAAATGGCCAAATCTTGAAGAACAGTCTGGCTCCTACAACTAGAAAATTCAGGCTGGTACACTTGTGTGTAGGCATATCCTGGGAGGCTGTCAACTTCTGAACCATTTTGAGGTCAAATAGAGCCATTTCATCATCTTCTTTGCCATTTCTTTAGTAGCAAGGATCTTTTGTAGCTCATAAAGCTTTCTGCTTATCTCATGGAAAGGATGCTGTCCCAGCTCTTTTCTCGGGGACAAATCCTCTTCTGAGGTGTAGGCTCAGAGATTCAGAGATGATCCTTCTGCTGTTCCCACCAGCTGAGGGGCTGCCTCTTGGCCTTTCTAGTTGTCTGAATTGCACTCTCTTCACTTTTTCATTAGCTGATGTATCATAGTCCTACAGCTGTCTTCTCTCGATCTAAATTGCACACTAATATTGTACATTATTGATTAAATGAGTCTACAAATGTCTTTTTAATACTGTATGGGTTGATCAGTCTTCTCAGTTAATGAGTAGCACCTCCAGTGGGCTTTAAAACCTAGTGAAGCAGCTTTTTACCAGGTCTAGCTGGGAATGAAAAAACTGAGTGAGCAGCCATGCTCACATGCACTCCAAGGTATGTGCTTTGGCAGAGGGGAATTAGTCACAATTTCACTTGCTATGCTGAAAAGCTTCCTATGTTCACAGGTTTAGATTTTCATAATCACAATTGCTGATCTAAGCCTTTGCAACAAGAAGAATCATAGATGATATTTGGTATATATTCTGGTGGCAAAACTGTAATAGCAGAGCTACTTTAACAACCAATTTGTCTTTTCCTGTGATTTTTTTCAGAAAAGAGGTTTCAAAGCTTTCTGATACTTTTTTTCCTTTTTTTTTTTTTTTTCTTTTTGTATATGAAGGACTGATACAATTACCTTTCCCAGGTATGACTCTTGATTATAAAAGTAACAGTGCATAGGTTGCTCCATAAATAAGGTTTCCTATTTATGTCCATGGAATCAACAACAGATCCAAAGAGGACAGCATTACTATTTGATAGAACAAATTCTTAGCTACAAAATACTATTTTCAACACAGTCACCACCATTAGCTATGCATTCTCACAGTGGTGAAGAAGTGCCTGCATGCCAGTGGCGACCCACTGAAACACACAACCTCTGCTTCACTGTGCTCACATCCACCATTTGGTCTCCATCAGCTTTCAGTAAGTACAGATGTATGTCAATGGATGCAATTTTTTCCACATTGGGAAATTCAATTTCACACCTTTTGTTCATATACATTTCCATGTTAGCTGCCATTCTGTCAGACTGCCCCTCTGCTGCCATCTGTTGCACAGCACCAATACGTAATGGAATATTGGTGGGAAGGTTCAACCTCTACACCATACAACCAACTTTCACCTCTGACTTCGTGGGCCAATATAATGAAATAAGAAGCATTGTTTTTGGAGTAGCCATAGTATTTTGATTTTTACAAGTGATTCTTTTCATTACAGAAGCAGCACTCAGGTGAACAAACAAACAAAAAACCCTCTAAACAAATAGGATGTTTATGGGTACATTTAGTCAACACAACGTTGAAAAGCAGTTAGGTGGATTAAGTGTTTTCAGTGTTTAAACAGGAATCGCAGTAGGGGATGGCAGCCTTTGTCTCCTGGTTGGAAATCGCTTGTTGGTGCTTTCCTTTGGGATGCTGGATATGGTTTTGTGGTGTTAAGAAAACGCTGGAGAAAAGAATAGTGAGAAAGAGACAAAGCTTCTAGATAGAGCATGTGGATCTCATTTAAATGAGATGGTAGCAGCTGTGGGCTGGGGAATTGGGCAGTGGCAAGAATAATGTTGAGAAAGTGACTTCTTGCTGCCCTGACTTGCAGGTGACAGGCAGCTCCAGAATGTTCTGACTTTAGAGACAGAAGATTTTACTTTCAGCTACTGTCAGGTAATCAGACATTTAGCTCCTTGTCAGATTCTTTGTGCTGCACATTAGCAATGAAAGAGTGATATTGCCACTCTCTTCCTTGATGATTCAGCAAGGAGCACAACATGATAGCCTTTCTAACAAGGCAGTTACTCAGACATATCACTCAGAGTCTGCACTCTAACCACTGACTGGTTCAGAGTGTTAATGCTCTGCATATTGTGCTTAATAGAATTTTAAATTATTTTGATTAAAGTGTCAAGGGATGAGGATTTAAGATTGATCAATGCTACTTGCTTCTGCTGTGCCAGTTGTTGACCAGCCAGTTCTAGAATGTTATTAAGCAGAAGGCTCAAGTGATATAACATGCAGACATGAGAATTATGAGGGAATGTTTTCCCTAATTTTATACTGGTAGACTGAGAGGACAAGGAGGAAAGTAAGGAGATAGGGATTTTGTACATAATAACTGACTTCAGGTCCTAGTTCTATGGAAGCTGATGGGACCTTAACCATAGCCTTCTATTCAGTGGTGGTTCAACCATGGGTGAGCAATGACAAAAAAAAAAAAACCAACACAAATGTACAGAAAGCCTTTACTTCTTTGAGCAGAGACTGTAAACTTTAACTTATGCCTTGTCTGCCTCTGGAGGCAGGTATTTGGAGAAGAGTCAGGATGAATCTTACCAATGTATGTAAATACCTAAAAGGAGAGTGCAAAAAGGAGAGAGCCAGGCACCTCTCAGTGGTGCCCAGAGCCAGGACAAGAGGCAATGGACACGAACTGGAACACAGAAAGTTCTGTCTTAAAACCAGGGAATACTCCATAGCTGTGAAGTTGAAGGAGCACTGGCATAGGCTGCTCAGAGGCTGTGGAGTCTCCTGTTTGCAGATCTTCAAAAGCAGCCTGGATGTGACCCTGGGTGGCCTGATCTGAGTGATGCTGCTTCAGCAGGAGTTGGACCAGATGTCAAATAGTCCCTTCCATTCCCCACCAATCTGTGATTGAGTGATTCTGTGATTTTGTGTTTCTATGATTCTGTGGAGTTGATCAGCACTAAGTTTTTGCTTTCAAACTCAGTTGATGGGAGCAGAGTTGTTCTGTCATGGCAGCAAGGAAGGAGTCACATATAGCCTCTGTCTCACCAAATTCTTCAGCACATACAAAACTTAACTATGCAAATAAATCCACTGAAACTAATGTAGAAGAAAGTGAACAATTTTTAAATAAATACAAGTGCTTCTGGACATCAGAGTTGGACCCGAGAGTACATAATGCCCAAACCATCATCACAGAGAGAGTATTTATTAATGTTTTGAGCTGAATCAAATAGCCTGGTGTCTGAATCTCTTGCTAAGACACTTCTTGATTCTCAGACTTAAGAGACATTAGCAGTGCAAATTATTCATACTGTGCTGCTCTGTGTGATAGCCCTGTCTTTAGCTTTGATTTTCAGTTTCATTTACATTAAAAACTGGGGAAAATAAATGGGAGATAAGGAATTAACTTGGAGAAAATAAGAGGTGTATAGTAGGAATGCTAAGGTTATAACAACCCAGATAGCTGCCCTGGAATGGGTTTGTCAGTTTGGACTCCCCAGTAGTGGGGCACAAGGTAAATGGAACAGAGAGCAGTAGGAATTAGCAAAGAATAGGAAATATAACATTTTTTTTGGAAGATGTGGCCTGTGAAACCATTATCTCTTCCATTCCTATCCAAGGTGAAGCTGTTCTCTTCTCTACTTCATCTCTAAAATAAAAGAACAGTCTGTACAGATCTTGTTATGATATACCTTTAATAGATGATAGTTCCTTAAAATCTCAATAGAGTTTGCATCCATGTCTGTAAATGATCATATTGCATTTTATGGAAGAATATTCTATGGTAGACTAATTGCTATGCTCCAGCTACACGTTGCCTTAGCAATACAAAATGACCATAAACTCACCTAAACTGGTTCATTAAGTCAGGTCTACAGCCACTCTGAGTGACTGCGCTGGTGAAGCCATCTCTTTCACTGGATAGCACATTGTTTAAACAAATACTGTAATTAAATGAAAAAACTGTTGCGATTTAAAGTTGTATTTTACTTGATGTATCCTAGAGAACTGTAGTTATTAAAGTAGCTACTGAATAGATTATTCCAAAAGTAGTAATTTTTTTGATTGCTCTTCTGCAATTAAGCAGGACATATAACAATAGTCAAAGACCATTTATCTAAAATGGGATTCATTTAGCTTGATGATAGCCAAGCCATTTATTGTTTGATGAGTAAATCTTGGAATAAAATCAGAACAAAAGCTGATGTTATGAAAATTGTTTAGTAGATTAAAAAATATGGAAGCTAAAAATAAAAAAACATAGTGAAAGTCTGCCTTGATGGTTCTCAGTTGGTGTAAGTCGGTGCCATCAAATCCATTGCCTTTTGCAAAACAGAGAGGGAGCAGGGAAAGAGCATTTTATGTGCCGCTGTTCTTTCCAATAGACTCTTTTTTAATAGTTCCTCAAGGCACTCTTTCAGAGAAACAACAAGTAGTATTCCATATCAATCTATAAAAAATAATAATATGTATATACCTACCTATTGTTGCAGGATAAAAAAATCTGTGCTTATGCACCCACTTCCTGCCATGGAAGGGAGTCTGTTGTGCTGGAGGCATCTGATGTATGAGGCTCATCCTGTTTCCAGTGTGGATGTCCAGGACCACAGCCATTTAACAGACAAATGAATACACAGAACCATTAAAACGTATTAAATACTCATGTGTTTAACAGCAAGTACATGACTAATCTTTTTGATTCCAGGGGCAGCACGGCATACATCTTACGCAGGTACTTAAGAATTTTGTTGAACAGAGACCACAGAACATTATTTTTCTTCGCTGCGGTGTTAGATGGCATAATTGCATGTGGGTTATCACTCCTATGTGGAGAGTAGGAGACTGGGCTGTGGTCACGCTGCCCTCCTTGTGCACTGCTGCTGTATTTGCTGCATGGCTATATGTCACCTGTGGTCTGCTTGGGCCATGTGTAGGAAAGAACCTTCAGGAAACATGATGACACTTGTGAGTTGACAAAGATGGCCTGACCCCGGAAATGAGAAAAGCTTGAGTAAACAGAAATCAGAGAACGAAAGGAATTCAGAGTTGAGGGGTGCTGCAGGTAGAAGAAATAATGACGGTTTTGTGCTGTATTTCACTGTAAGAAGCAACTCCCATCTCTGTGCAGGTGTCGAGGTGCAGTGAGCACCAGGTCAGGGCTGAAATTGTCAACATTTCTGCTGCTGGTCAATACGTACTCTGTGGCTGCTGCTATTGAATGTGCTCAAATACCTGCTAAACCAAGGCAGGCCTGCAAGTCGCAGGCTGAATCAATGAGCACGGTGTCTGTCATTCACAGACCTTGGCTCCTGGCACAACCAGGGAGCTGATGCTGCAAAGGCAAACAACTTTGCAAGAAAAAAAAAACTATATTGTAATTTACAGAGTAACCTTTACACCACGAGGAAAAAGATTTTCATAAGACAAAGACATGGATCTCACTGTGAAACTTTCTATTCCTTTTACTTCTGTCCTCATTTAAATGAGTTAGGGAGACCCGCTCACAGCCAACCAAATTAGCTAAAAGCTATTCACTTAAAGATAGAGATTTTAACAAAATCGAATCGATATATTATCTCATAGGAACAGTTGTCCAAAGTTAATTTCCAGGTTAATAGCTGTTATTGCCATTTTCGAATAAAGCAATTAAAAGTAATATTCCTGATAGAGTGAATCAGCAGCACAGTGTGATAAGGAGGCTCGCACTACATTGGATTGTCAGTTTATTTTGTTCAATGCCTTTAGTCAGACACTTTCTAGCACAAATTATTTAACTAAAGGTGGAAAAAGTCTGCCCATCAATTTTTTTTTTACCTGTCTGAGGTAAAAATGTGCATTTTTTATTGAATTCTGGAGTATTAACCTCTACTCATTAATTTGTGGAATGTGTAATATGTATTTTCTAAGTATATTTTGTTTTTATCAGTTTCTCTGAACTGAAAAGCAGAGGTAAAACACAACAAAGATATTTTGCTGTAGATGTTAAAAGCTCTCCATGAGGCACATGCAATATCTTAAACCATAATCTCTTCCACAAAAGCTTTCTGTGGAAACTCCCAGAATATCTCCAGTTCTTTACTGCAAGAAGTTCTACACTATACAGGCAAAAAAATATCATTTCTCAAGGGAACTTATCATAATATATGAATGAGAAAATATTACTTTCCCCTGTAAAATGGCATGACTATAACATGCGTCCTGCTCCAATTAGAAACTATCTTTTTTAAATTATCATCATGTCAGCCTACACTTGTGAAAACAATTTTGATATATCTGGGGCACATTTAAAAGCAAAGGAGACAGCCAGCCTTAGCATTTATAAGCAGGAATTAACTTTTCAGAAACGATACCTTTTATCTCCTTGAAAAAGACGAAGAGTTAAGCAAATCCCCCTAATTCATGTCACTTTGGTGGATAAATGCAGATGTGTTTCACAACAGCAAAACAACTACATACAGTTACTTTAAGGGACAAGAGTAATGCTTAATTCCTGACTTGGCATTCTTTCTGTTTTGTGAAATCTTCTCCAACTTTGCTTTTTCTCTAAAGTGAATGTTCTAGCAGAAGAGCTTGTAGTTGTCACTGTGTTGTATAAGTTGTACTGAACAGAGTGATTTGATTTTGGCTGCAGTCAGCCATCAGTCATGGGCCACGCAGAGAATCCTGACCTGGGAGTGGGCCTTGTGGTGATGAGATCCTGATGCTTCTGTGTCTTCATGGATCTACAGCATAGATCTGGAGTATGGCAAGAAGGAGTCCGTTCCTGGCATTCCTGTTTGCAAGCCTCCAAGACAGTCTTTGGATTTATGGGTGACATTGCTGCAACATCTCCCATGCCAGCAAACCTTTTCATCCCTGAGAAAACACCTGTGGCTCATGTTTAATCCTTAAGACCTGTGAAAGTTTTGACATGTGCCTAAATAATGCTTCACTTTGAAAGGTATAAAAAATGACCCCCTGGTGCAGCCTTCCCAGCCAGATATGTATTCACCAAGTGGTGCATCATAAATAAGGAAGTGGCGAAGGTTTCTCGATTTCAGTCATTCCAGGATGTAAAACCCTTGGTTCATCTTCTGGAATCTGATTCAAAGACAAGTACACCAATCCTTAGGGATGTTGGGTGCAGCCCATGCCAAGCAAACATGACAGCAAAGCTAGACTAAGCACTTCTGATTTTAAGCACGTTTCCTTGCTCAGTGGTACTGGTGAGGGATATAAGAAATATATCCCAGTCTCAGTACAGTTGTGTCTGGAGTGCACAGAGTACTTTTGGGCTGTGCTGCATGCAAGTAGGTGACATTACTTTGTTCCCAAAGACCAGCCCAAGGCCTGTGCTCTTCTCAGCTCACATCAAACTTTTTTTAACAGTATAAATTGTAGGTTTGTCTTTGAGTTTGCCTTGCCAGAGGATCTGGATGGTGCTGAATGGAATGCAGACAGTCTTCTATTGTGCACAGAGCCTCAAAATCAAGAGGAGCACAGGAGAACTCTCTGTCCACAAGTGACACTTTGTCTTTCAGATTACAGTTTTTAATTAAAATTAGCATTTTTGGCCTGCGTATTGGCAGCCATAGGACTGCTGAAATGTGACATCATTTATGGCTGCAGCAATAAGGAGTTCACTGTCCATGATCGTAAAGCAGATTCCAGTCTTGATTTGATATTGATTTAGCAGTCAGCATAAGTTTGCTCCTTAATATCAAACAAAATATGTCAGGCTGAATGAAGCATTAACACTGTTCTTCTTCAGATACCCCCTCCAACTCTCCCAGGCTGTGGTGCCCTGTAGAGAACAGGGCTGTGACCCCCTTCCTGTGCTGCACTTGCACATGGCCATACCCATCACTGCCTTTTGCCCTTAACAAGGACTAAGGCTGTTTCTGGCAGAAGTCTTCTGCTACAGAAGTTGCCAAAGATTTGTGAATCCATTCTTCATCTGCAGACACGCTGCTGTTTTCTAGTCCTGTGCTCAACCCTTTCTCCCCAGCCACGCCAGTTCTAATGGCTTTAGTCTATTCTCACAAGTCTCAGCTATTTCCTTGCTTCTTTTTGACACAAATGATATAACACATGACCTCTGACTCGTTTCTCTCCCGCTCCCACATTTTTGATATTCATTAAGGAGATGATACTCACTTTTCCAGCTCTGCTTTTTCACTCAATGAGCTACACTCAGAGGCTCATATCACTGTCTCTTTTAATGGCAGATTCTTGCTCCTGGTTTTGAATTTCATCTTCTCTCTTAATTCCTGGTTTTAGCCATAATTCTTCTACCATCTTTTGTCCATTTGTTTGAAAAGTGTCCCAAACTTTGCAATAGTGGTTATTCTTTGAGATGTTAGGAGATGTGGTCTTTTCAGGAACACAGCTTATCCTATGAGAACTCGTAAAATTACACCTTTAATTGAAAGGACACAGCAGTTTGGAAAATTAGTATTCATGCTGTATCCTTGCTATCATTTCCTTTAGTCTACCAGAGTGAAATGAGATTAATTTAATCAGCCATGTCAGATCCAGGCCTGCTTGGAGCGCTGACTTTCTGAACACAAGAAGTACTTCTCTTTGGGAAAACATACTGAGAGTGGCTTGTAGGTGAGGGATGTGTAAACTCCACTTCGGGCCTCAGCTTTGTCTTATTCTCTTTTTAAAGCCAGAAGTGGAAGAAGTTCTTTTGTCATACTTTCCTGCCTCATGTGTAACAGATCTTGGAAGTAAAGCTCACTTCAAGTAAAAGTATTGTGATCAATTTTCACTGGTCTGGGAGGAAAATGTGGAAATGGCAAAAAAAAACCCACAACAATATAACTAAAGACAGACAGAAACTACTGGATTGTAAAAGTATTTCTAGGTTAATTTTCACCATTGTTAAGACTACAGAAAAATCCCAGTTGCTAATGTCAGTGCAGGGGCTACAACCCACGCTCAGATGAATTTCTAGTGTTTGCTATCTGTGTCCTGAGATGTTTGCCTCGTCACCCCTGGCATCTGTTCGTGTCCAGCCCACAGTCACATTTCATTCCCAAATTTCATCCTTGACAGGGTATAAATCCATTTATATGAACAAAATGCTTCTGTGTTTATATCCTGATGCCCAGAAGTGATACCTTATCCCTACTCCCCATAACAATCCAGACGTCCTTTGATTGCTCCACATCATCTACATAGCCCCCAACTGGTGAATGAGTTTAATTTTGTCCTATGATTACCCATAAGTGATTTGGGAAGGCATAGCCCAATACTGATGTTTCCATCCTCTCAGAGTGATGACAGCTCATGATTTACATGCAGCAATATGGTTCTGAGGGATCTCAAAACTGGTGAAAATAAAGGTTTAATGATTGAATTATATATTCTCTTTCTGTGGTGGAAAATAATATAAGACAACTGACTCGGCTACCAGACAGATTACATAAGCCCAAGTTAAGTGGTAGAATAAAAATGAGTGATATTCCTCCTTGACTTAAATACAGCACTAAGTAGTATGCCCTTGAATTCAGCATAAAGCAATTTCCTCCTCCTTGGTAACAGCTAGGGGGCATTCTGAATGCAAATAGAGTCAGCTTTGCATTTTTAATATTTCTTATATACATAATTCACTGCCTCAGTTTAGAAACGTTATTGCTACCTCTTCTGTGCATTTAAATTATTTTGCACCTCTGAACTTTCATATTAACTTTAATGTCAGCTCTTAAAATGTATTTTGTATGGGCGAGCTTGTGCTTATAGCTCTTGAAATTCACAGATTGCACAAATGTGCATCCAGGCACAAATACACTGTACCAGTTAACCTGAATCGTTCCACTGAGACATGGGGATTTTTACTAACTACTGACATGGTTGTGCCAAAGCACTGAAAATCAATAGATAACAAATGGGAGCAGACCAAGTGCAATCAGTATTAACATCACATTTGTGTGAGGTCTACTCCACATATGTAACCCATGGGCATAATGAAAATTCTAGCTGATCAATAGGAAACAATGCTTTTTCTAAGTAGAGAATAATAATTACAGATAGAAGAAGATATCCACAGTGGGAGGAAGTCCATCCCTATGCTAAGTAGGATTAATTAATGCATTGCACAAAGCCAGGAAGATGCCTTTTAAGCATGAGATGGTTCTGAGCAAGCTTTGATTTACTGCATGTTACAGAAGAGAGTAGTAGTCCAGGTAATCTCCTGTGGCCACAAATGCTCATGAGAAAATTTTCACACTGGAGGAAATGAAGACAAAGATTTACAGAAGATTTACAGCATCTTGCTTTACTCATCAGACTTCCTCAATCACAGGCTGACATTGTCAACTGCTTCAAACCAAGGATCCCAGAAAGATGGCAGGGTGAGGGCTTTGCTCAGCTCGGTTCTAACTGCCCACAATGGCACAGCTCCATCAATCTGTTCCATGCTTCATGCAGAAATAGAGCCAGGAACATTGTCCCTGTTGATCTCACCTTTCTTGCAGTGCCTCAGAGCAGGTGGGCAGGAATCAGTTGTGCTCCTTCTGTGGGGAGACACACCTTTCCCTCATGACAGCCTGTGATGGGAGAGAATGGGATCATCTCACCTCCTGCTCCACTCCATGTGTTTCCCCAGAAGTATCTCCTACGAGTGGGAAACCCAACTCAGATTGAGTCAGCAGCAGTGTTTTGAGTGCAGACAAATGCCAGCATGACTGGTACTCATCATAAACCTTGCATTATCTACAAGAGGCTATAAACAAAATATATGGCCAAGTTCTCTGCTGGTTTGAGTCTCAAAGCAATTTTAATTTGGAAACTTAAGATCAAGACCCCTGCCTACTGCATCACAATCAGTAACAGACGTCCTGCTGCTAACTCTAACTTCTCTCAATTTACACCAGCATAAGCCCATTGGCATTGATGGAAAATCCACCCCTAGCTTGCACAGATCTTCTGCACTTCACATGGGCAGCTGGAGCTCTGCAAAGTCAATGTAAGGGTTGTAATGGGGGTAACATTCATGGGGATGCCAGCAAGAGCTTGAACGTATTTCCTTGCTGCAGATGAGGGCCATGTACTGAGGCTGGTAGCTGCTGTTACTAAAAAGGAGGCTGTTTCAGTGCTGATCGTGCCCTGGCAGTCAGCAGCTTGGAACCCAATCCTGTACATTTTTGGCAAAATGGCTGGTGAAATCCATCCCCAGTTTGATTTCTCTCCTCTCAGCCAAAGTAATTGCTACTGATAAAGTTACAGTGGGAAATAAATGAACTCAGGGTTTACACTAATGTTATTGGCGGCACTGGTGGGACTGTAAGCAACACTAACTCAATTTCCAGGCAAACAAAGCTATGCTCATTTTGATCACCACCGGCGCTCCTTAGGCTGCTCACGGTATTTGGTGCAGGACAAACAGTAGAGCAGCTAACTCTGTAATTGCAGAGGCTGTTTCACAAATGAATACCTGCCTTCAGCCTTAATGTTTTGGCTTGCTGGACAAACACAATAAGAAAAAGATTCAATTTGGATTGAATCAGTTGTTCCTATTATTACTTTAAATGACGAAATAAATCTCCTCCTTCAACCTTTGCCTTAATTAAATGGATTCACTTAACACAAAATACCCTAGCTGAGATGTAAAACCGAAGACAGAACCAGCAAATAAAATAGAAGTGTTTTTTGGGGGGGCCCTTGTGCAAGAAGGCCTTGGGCTAGATTCAAGCTATAGTCCAGTAGCCTTGCGGTTGGAACAGTCACCTACATTTGGCAATCTACATTCTGATCTTTTCCTCACCCTGAAGGCAGAGTTCTCTGTCCTCAAGAAAAGCTGTGCCACCTGCATGGCTATAGAGCATGGAAGTATGGCCATATGTTGTTCTGTAGGGGCATGGTGGGTGTCTCCAGTTGATGCTACTCTACTTTTAATAAATTCTTTAAAACAGGATCTGTTTATTTCATCTTTGTCTTACTTTCAGCTGCAATGGAATTGTTCTCTTCAGGAAACTTCAGACAACTGATTATTTCACCTGTCAACACAGCCAGTTGTTTGCTAGTACATTTGGAGGAATAGGAACCACATCTTCCAGCATATGCACTCCATAAGAGCAAAATTCCTCAGCTGACAATTCATATCAAACTTTGGACAAATCACTTAGCTTTGTTTTTTTGTTGGTAAAATACACTCAGTTTTTGAGAGTTTGGGGAATAAATTACCAGTATGGACAGAACTCCATGCAAACTTTAGGGTAAGTAACATTGCCTTTTTATTCCTCAGTAGTCTTTTTTGGTAAAACAGAGTGCAAGGTAGCACAAACATCTTCTTGTACTAACAAACAACCACTGAGTTGAGCCACACAAAAGCTAGTAATCTTGACAGATGTTAGTACCCAACTGCCCATGTATTCTCATCTCCCTCTGCTCTAGAAAAAGTTGGAATTCTTCAAAGAGTGACCTCCTAAGGCACTGGCTCTCTTCTTATTTATTTCTCAGTTCCTCTGTCATTCATTACACTAAAGGTTATTTTTTTAATGAAGCACGGTGAGTAGGGAGAAATAACTTTTAGCTTCTGTTCTAATTGATGAATGATATGTGAACTAATCAGAATGCTTTGCTATAGCCACCATTAAAGCAACAGATGTATGCGGCTCAGGAGAGATTTGTTAAATAACTTCAACCTTTAAGTGTAGAGGATAAATGGGTGGTGACATCATTATACCTTGACAAATAGAAATTATATCATTCTCTTTTTTTCATTACTGATGGATGATTTATTTCTATGGCTTCCATTTTCATAAGATCCATTCATTGTCTCTAAAGTTAAAGCCTTTAAAAAGTGCAGGATGCAGCTGAAGAGGATATAACATTTTGCACATCAGCTGCAGTGTGTTGTGTTCAGAGCTGTTCTCCTGAAAGGTACTTCTAATAGCATAATACCATGATGTGCAGTATGGTAAGATGGAAGGAAACATTTGCAATTTACACTTGGGCTTATTTTTCCACCAGCCACAAAACCACTGTTTAATGAGCCAGAGGGCACTCAGCGTGATTGTATTGCGCCTCTATCAGCTGCTGGAGGTTTTTTATCTTTGCAACAAACTTGACGCCTTAGAAGAGAGAGAGGGCTGTTCTGTACTGCAGATCTGGGCAAATAAACAGGCAAATGTTTATTTCATCCATAAATAGGCAAATGTTTATTTTCTCATCCATATTTCCCCAGTATATTTTGGGCTCTTTGGCTTGTTTGATTGCACTTTTCATATAGCCAGTGAGATGGACCAGAATTTCCCTGAAAATTGCGGTTATTATTGAAGATTGCATTTCTTCTACTTTTACTGCAGCTTACAAATCAGAAACTAAAGTATGCAACTGTTTGGATAATCTATTCTCTCCACAACAGATTAAAATGACAGAATAAATCTTGGAAGTTCTTGGAAGAGCTTTGAATGAATTATAACCAGAGATGAAAACAAGGTGAGCTTTGCTTGGCTGCAACCTAAATGAGGGAATTAAGCTGATGCTGTGTCAGGGCAAAGTTTGCAAAATAAAACAGGAGTCACTAGCATGTACTACAGAAGAATAGAGAGCAGGTGACATTTCTGCCAGAAAGCCTTTGTATGTGCCAGGGAAAACAAGAGATCAAGGTTACTTAGAAAAGAAAGAACCAAGAAGACAAAATTCACATAGAAGATCTCATGGGTGCTGGCAGGATTTCCCTGTGGCCACAGCTGGTACATTGTGTGCTGAATAATTGCTTGTGCTCATACCCCAGGGAGGGAGCAGGCAAGATATGGCCAAGACATGATGACAAGTACTCTGATTCATCTGGTGCCCGGCAGGAGCTCTGCAGCCAACACCTTCTTATAAAGAAACTCTTAAAAAGGAGTCCCTGAACACTTAATCTGATCCTCAGAAAAGCTGATATGCTAGTCCCAGTGTGCAATCCATTCTGAGAGGATACATGGCCCAGCAAAAGCTGGGGGCTGTCCCTGCTAATGATGCCCGCAGCCACTATGTTGCTTCTGTAAGGAGCTGGTAATTGGGGAAAAAAAAATGGCAAGGACTCAGCTCCAGGTAGGCTCTGCTGAAAATTAATTTAAGTTTCTATGTATGTCTATGTGTGGATTTAGGGGTAATCTTAGTATTCCTCTTGCTGTCAATCAGCTGCCTTAAAAATGGTAAATTATCCTAAGTACAAGAAAAGGAATGGAGAGGCAATTTAATATAAATATAGAAAAATTAAGTGCTGCCACTAAACCAAACAACCTACAACAAAATTCACTTTGGAAAAATGTGTGTGTAGCTTTTACAAAAGCAATGAATTCGCTTCAGGAACAACTGTGAAGAAAATCACCGTGTTTTTACAAGAGAGCTGATGTTCATTCAGGTCCCTTCTGGACCTAAAAATCTATGAATCTAGGAAATGATGCCTCATTTCACAATCTAAGTCATTAAAAACACACTTCAATTATTGAAGTAATCACATTTCTTGGAAATATGGCTACTGTCTGCTAAGACGATCAGTGTTTTATTGAAATTCATGAAAAGAACAGCGTTTGTTACCAGAATTCTTCTTTTTTATTGTTTTCACAGGCTCATTAGAACTCCAAAATACACAGAACCACTCAGTATTATGATGTAAAAATGATGTAAATGAATACACCAAAGTATTTGCTTGACCCCCCCCCCCTCCTTTCTCTGTAAAAGCAAAGAAGGCATGGAGCCCTCCCAAACAGGCAGAGGTGTGTCAGGAAACTGCAGTTATTTTATACACCTGAGTAACACATATAAAAAAGAGTTTGGGGGGAGGAGCAGTACTAAGCATGAATTTGGGTTTTTAAGTCATCCTAGACATATTTCAAAATGCTTCTCCATCTGTTCTAGAGACTGGGGTCACCCCTACCATACAACCTTTTAACTGGAGACCACCTCCTTTTCCTCCACACAGAGAGGAAAACTTTAGAGCACAGCTGAGTCTCAAGCAATGGTGTTTCCTAACTTTAAGGCACTGTGCTGGGCCAGATTACACTGTTCTATTACATCCTCTTATGTTTTGCTGTGGAACTCAGAGAGGTGCCCTAAAAATCAGGAACTACTTAAAGAGACACTACTCAGTTCCTGTGTACTAGAAGCGTGTCTTTACAGTAGAAAACATAGGCAGGCTTAATTTTGTCTCTCTCAGTGCCCCTTCCAAGGGAGGGGGTAGCAATTCAGCTTGAATTTCTTAACGGTGCTGTAAAACACGACCAATTAAGCACATCTGATGAGCCACCTGGTGAGCTCCACTGTGGGGCCGTGGAGCAGCATTTACCTTTCTGCTCTGGAGGCTGTGGTAGAGAATCAGCACAAAACTCTTCTTTACAGAGATGCTTCTGGGTAAATAATAAGCTCAGTCAAAGAGGATGAATAAAGGAAAGATTTTCTTTTTTTTTTTTTTTAATGCTGAATGAGTATAAGGTAGGACTGAACTAAATGAAAACATTTCCTTGAGAAAGTGAGCTCAGTAGAAACTTCTGTTTTTGATGAGCTGTCTCTCTGAAGAACTGGGTGTGCTTTAACAGTATCGTTTCTGATTTATCTGCTGTTGCCAGATAAATTTTCTTCTAGGGGGGAGAGCAGAATTCTCTTTATTTAATGTACCATGTCTGGAATGTGGACTAGATTCAGCTACATGTCGCTTATAATTATTTATGTAACTTATTAATCACCAGGCTGTCACTCACTGTTTATAAAACACAAAAGAACACTTGGAGCCTGAAAAATTACATTTTTCCTCCCCTGTACCTCCCCAAAGGCCCCTTTGCACTTCTGAGGAGACCTCCATTTAAATGAAAATCTGTTGCCCAGTCTAAGCAACAAGGAACTCTGTAATGATAATTTAAAGAACATGCTTGTGCTTGGGAATTGGAGGATTTGCTTTAAGGTGCTGTTAAAACTTTACTTTCAACTTTTCTGGAAAATGCTGCTGGCTCATCATTTAGGTTTTTGTTTTTTTTTTTCCCAGATGGGTCATGGATAGGGTCCCCGTTGTGCCTGCTCAGCAACTCAATTTTCCCAACACTTAATACTTGTAAAACCACAGCATCTCCAAGATTGCTACCTGTGGATTGTGCCTGCTTGCAACTGGCCAGTGCCTTCAGAAATTGTTAGAGTGCCCACAAGCAGACATGCACAGAGCCCTACACCCTGCTTTCTGAGCCTTGTTTCTCTTGTAACTCTGTGATGAGTAAATCAAGTGTGGTTTTGCACAATTTGCTTTTGAGCTCTTGTGCAGGATAGCTCACAGCCTGTCTTTCAGGAGAAGGTACCAGTTCACAGTCTCAGGGCTTGTAAATAGTACATAGAAGAGCAATGACTCCATTCAGCTGAATTACATTTAAGATTTGATTATGAATGGCATCTTTGAGGCAGGCCATTTATCATTTGGCATGCTACATGGGTCTCAGTGTCTTGAAGCTTCATAAAGGCAATTTATTAAACAGCTTCGGCCACATTGGGAGGTGACTCAGTGAGCTGGTGAAATCCACTGTCTGGTGCCCACCTCGTGGGCTGTGGTATACCAGCAAGGTGCTTATCCTCTTGGCGCCTCAGCACAGCCAGCAGTATAATGGTTGTACTGGTTTTTATCAGCCTTCTTACCTGTTTGGTGGGCTGACGAGCAGCATGTTTTCAGTCTTTGCATGAAAGGCTTCCACATTAATCCATGCCACGATCTGCTTTGTTTGTTTCCACCATTAAAATTACTTGTTTCCCCCAAAGATCTGCCATCTGTCACTCTTCACCTTTTACATTTTTTATGCTCCATAGCCGAGCAAGCACGAATGCCTGGGTAATCCTATTTCCCATTATCTGTGCATAGAAGTGCACCGAGGTCAAGGCGATGGCAAAGCCTCACTCCTGCCTGGGTTCCTGGGACACCAGGGCTCTCCCTGCAGCCTTGTCCAATTGCAGTCACTACTAGCACTGTGGGTTTTTCATTGTAGTTGTTGCCCAATCTTAAGAAAACTATTTTGATTTGGGTATTTTCCCGGGAAGCAGCATAAAATTGAAGAATGGGCAACGAGATGAGCCATTAAACTAGGGAATGTGGGTGGCCAAAGGGGATGGTTCTGTGCTCTCAGCAAGGGTAGTGATATTGGGGTGTCGTTGGGCACCTTGGCACTTGACAAAGGGCCAACCCTTGGGCAATGGCTGGGACACAAGCCACTAGTCACCAGTTGCAAATGATTTTTGTGTTTTCATAATCCTTGTGAGCAATATCCTGTCAAAGTCTCATCAAAAGTTATTAGTCTCTCCATAAACTGATACATCATTATGTAAGCTTGCCTTGTAATTAATTTTATGAGCTATGCCCCTGGCACCACAGAGCTCTTATTTCATTTTGGGAGCATAATTGATTAGGCTTCCTGTAGCTATAATGTAGACCAAGGATGTTGCTACCAAACAAGGAGCAATCTGTGACAGCTCATTTGCAGGGAGCTATCTACCTTTTGCCAGTGTTGAGCATACAGAAGGCAGAGTAAAATATTTTGTATTGCTACTGCAGTGCTCTGCTTGGAATTAAAAGAAAGAAAACACAGGCTAATTAAACAGACAAATTAGTAAGGTAAATTTGTATATATTTGTACAGCAGCTTTTATTCTCCACTGTAAAGGTTTTTCTTCTCCACTGAATTCTTTTGATAATGTTTGCCTCTCTATAGCATCAGATGACATTCCCATTCGGGCAATTAGATTTTGCATTGCTAACATTTCCCTGTTACAATTGCATCAGATACTTTCCTCTGCTTTCCGTAACTGCAGTGGCACAATCAAATCTCTTTCTCTGATCTGCCTTTTAGCAATTACAGAGCCCATCTTTATGCCAACGCTTTAGTAATAGGATTTCCCTTCTCCGTCCCTGTTTAATATTTGAGTGAATGTTACCTGAGAGAAATATGTTGGACATGCAGGCTGTATTAGCTTAATTTATGGCTAGCATGAAAGAGGCAATATTTCCTGTGGATAAGGTCAAAAGGGCTTTGTTTTCTATTAATTAAAAATAAGCTCATACAGGATGATGCGTGTAAGTAATAAAGACATAACGTGCATTTGTGTGGCCATAAAGAAAAGGAGTGGGATTATTCACAGAGCAGTGATTATAGCTGGAGCCTCACTCTGACCCTGGCAACGAAGCAAACAAGGGGAAAATATTGATTATTTTATACATTCCTGCTTATGCCAGCTGGAGAACTGAGCTGAGTGCCCAAAGGATGCAAGTCCTGAGTTGTGCAGCCCCTGGAAACTTATAGGCACAAGGATGAGACTAAAAGTGTCTGATGCTTGCAGCTCCAGGGAAATCTCTGTGTGGCTGAATGTGGTAGGAGTTCTGTCTGGAGCAAAAAGAAAGCAAAAGCTCAGAAAGCTGTTTAAAAATGAAACTAAGGATTTCAGAGGGAGAGTCAGAAGAAATGAGAAATGCTTCCCTCCAAAACAGCAACAGAATGATAAATTACTTTTGCCTTTCTGAAGCCAAGCTAGAAAACCTCTGTTCACCTCTATTATCTACTTCTGGTCTCTGAAGATGCATTACCATATTAATTCATTGCATTATACAATCTGAGCAACTAAATGAGTTTACCTTATGCCCTCTTAATAGTATTTTCTCTTAATGCTAGCTTTAAGTGATACATTTTAGGAGATACTTGAAGTAGAATGCATCAAGAAAATTCATTTAAATTCAATTTTGCTTACAAATTATGACTTATCCCTTCTTGATGAACCAAGTATGGAAAAACCACATAGCCTCTCCATAGGGGAAAGCTCGTGGCACTGAAACCACTGCTACCTCACATGTAACGAGGGGTTTTACTGAGGCAAAAAAGCAGCAGGAGACAAGAGGGACTGTTCCTGTCAAAGGCATCTGTGGCATCATGGGCGGAAAAACATGTCTGATGGATCAGGATGGTTCCACCTACAGTCTGCTGGAACATAGGTTGTGTGCTGTGATGCTGTGCTGCACATCATACCCAGTGCTTGTTTCAGGGTGTGTGTGTGGTTGGCTGCATTGTTTGTTACTTGGGCTTTTGTGTTGTTATTATTTTTTAATGTTCAACTATTTGCTATTTACAACGCCTGATGGACGTAGCATTAACTTGCTGCCAGCTAGAGTTCCTATCTGACCTCTTGATACATACTAAACACCTTGTGACTTCAGTGGGAATTTCATCTCATCTTTGTGGCACTGACATAAATTAGTAAATAGAAAGTATCTTCATTTGACATGTTCCAATGTAAGTACATGATCAGCAGAGTCTTAGGTTCAGTAATTTTAATTTAATAAGTTCATCCCTGTGCTAGATATGCTATTCATTTAAACTGGCCTTGCTTTATTTGAATTATTGCTCAGATTTGCACAAGTACAAATGACCTAATCTTCCAAAATACATTTTCTGATCGACATAAGCAAACAGTCTGAAGAAGCAATTATGTAAAAGAACTGGTTTTAGGCAACAAATGGGTCTATAAATAAACGAATATATCCTAATCACAGGCTAAAAAAGNAAAAAAAAAAAAAAAAAAAAAAAAAAAAGTTAAAATCAATGAAATTTGATGTTTCTGAAAATAAGAGTCCAGGACTGCTCTGAGAAACGGAATACAGTGAAAGCAAAGGCTGCTCCAGCTTTTTGCTGCTGCAAAATACATACATCTGACCAGTGTCACCTATTTCCAGGTCTGCAACATCAGCAAGAAACTATATAGAAAACCTGCCCACTTTTTATCTACAACCTGTAGGAGGTAAACAAGTCAAAAGGTCTTTCTCTAGAGCAGATGTACTGCAAAAGTTTGCCATGCTACTCACCCTTGTGTCTTTTCTATTTTTTCCTTTACCGATGCCCAGGGATTATGTTATTTATGTAGATTTAAGTTCTTTTCCCTAAATACAAGAGGAATGTAGGGAAATACGTGTTAAAAATGTTCAGAAGGGGAACATTTTATCCATTTACGCTATTTGGGGGAAAATGTAATTGATAACTGTTAGAAAGATATTGCTAAGGCATGTACTATCAATTGTGTCAATGGGTACAGGAAGAAAAGCAGTAGATGAAGCTTGGTGCTGGAGAAATCAGTATAGACAAATGATTTTCTCACAGTGAACAAATCAAGACTACTTATTGAAGATAATGTGTAGCTACACAGCTGTACATTGGTATGAAAGAGTATCAAGACAAGGAAGAAGAAGTTGGGTGAAAACACAAAGGTTGCTTGAGATAAAAAAAGAATAAATTATATTGCTAAAGAGAGAGGAAGAGCAGTATGGCAGCAGTCAAAGCACTCTGTGAGAAGACGACAAAGAAATGCAGTAACAGAGAATGTATGATGTAAGGAAGACGAAAGGGAAGGAAAGAATCTGACAAAAAACAGAGAGATAAACCAATTAAATGAATGGAAAATCTCAAGTTTGAAGGTGAGGCCATGTGCTGCTCATCTGTATTTCTGTGGAACGGTGTAAAAAGCATGCCTTTATGAAGGCTGAAAATTGACTTTATACCCTTAAACTGATGACTTTTTATCTGTCAAAACCTTCTAAGTCTTTTGCAATGACCATTACCAGCATTCTGGGATTCAACTGCATTCCTTCATATCTGCATCAGAGTGGTTTGGGGCACATTCAGTTAAGATGTTGGTTTCTGAGCATGCAGAATGCAAGGCTCCACTTTTTCCATAAGGAAACACAAGAATGGGCAAAAGCATTTAAGAGAGAGACTTCATTAATAGGAAAGAGGCTGACAGAAGGTGATATATGTTTCTGTCTCTCGCTGTGTTGACAGAAAAGCTGAGTTTGGAGATATACCTCTTTAGGATTTAGTCTTAAATACACCTCTTGACTTTGCTTGAGATTTGAAGTCAGACTAAGCCAAGTATAAGACTGGAATCAAAAACCACAAATAAATCAGACATAGAGAATAATTCTAAATGTAATGAATACTTTTTCTACAGCATACCATAGGAAGTTTATAGACTGTGCAGCCAGGTTCAACATCACTCCTTTTCTAGATATTAACTTCTGCTCCGCCTCTGTCTGAAGCCCAGCGACTGCATTTTAATGGAGTGATCCCACCATAACACCTTTCCTCTCTAGGTTCAGATCTCTCTTTACTTCACTTTTATTTTCAAGCTGATTTGCTGCTTCCTGCTCACACCTGCGCAGCCCCAGCAGCTCAAACCTCACACTCCCATTGCCTTCCAGAGATGGAGTGTAGGTAGAAATGCAAAAGCTCTTTCCAGTCAGCCAGTGGGTTGGCTGCCATTTACCTAGACTGGACTCTTTTGCTGGGGAACGCAAATGCTTCCAAATTAAATGTGCAAGGCACTGCTTACGCCTACACTTTTCGCATGACCCTTGGTGTGATGCTGGCTTCCTATAAGGCAATACATGGCACATGGCACATGGCTAGGATAAGCTGACACAGCTCTGTCTAGAAGTACTCATGGGTGTTTTCTCTCTTGTTTTCCTTTCTCATAGGAGGGGGTATGGACTACCAGGAAGGTACATCTTCCCAAATCTGTGCATTTTTTTTTAATGCTTAGAAACAAGAGTGTCTTTTTACACGCACCTTGTTATTTGTCCAACATCTGCAGGTTAGTGTAACTTATATGATAAAAGACTCCAGGAGAATAGGCTGTTTTCACCTAAGTCATGCTATAGCTGCTACAGAGGGAATGCAAAAGGAGGTGTCCAGAACCTAAGTGTCTTATATGCTGTGATAATGAAGGGCATGTGGCTATGAGGAGCAAAGTGCCAGCTGGCAGGGCATTTGATCTTTGTTGGTGGCATCAGTCCCCAGGAAGGGGGACGCATGTTTGTCCTATCTCCAGGTGGCTGTCTACACAGTGTGGGCAGGAGAAGGGCTTTGCTGATGTAAATCGATACTTTGCTTATGTTGCTCATGGCAATGCTTTTCTAACTGGTGCACAAGATGAGAAGAAGAAATGTGGTGTCTCTGGAGAAACAAGTGCCTTTTAGATGTACAAATAAAGCAGTTATTTACAAATCCCTTGCTGGCAACGGGGAGGGAGGTAACGCTGGGCACGGCAGAGGCAGCACATTAGGCAAATGTTTCAGCTTTGTCTCTAAGATACATGCTGCCCTTTCTAAAATAAATATGTTTGTGCCTTAGAGAAAAAAAGAATCAAAATGCTAATACTTACAGGAGGCACACAACATGAAGTGCTGTTTTGTATACTTGCTCATTTCCTCAGACTTCTGGGTTGCTCAAATATGTCTCCTTTGCATACTTTGAACCATGGAGGATGTTTCCATGGTGACAAATAGATGTTATGTTTATTTACTGGGCAGCAGGGAATGACAATGTCGGCAAATGACATTTCTTTCAGTTCCTTTTTTTTTTTTTTTTCCCCCCATTTTTCCAAGGGAGATTTGGTTTAGCTAATGAAGCTGGCAGTGGAAGCAGCAGCAGTTTTTCAGATACCCTTCAGCCCTGCTTCGAGTATGTGAGACAAAAGTAGAGAGCAGTTACCGTGGCTGTGTGATTCTCCAATGATCCCTCCAAAGCCTTTCTGTATTCTGCATGCACAGAGTTTGTGGTGAGCAGGCACTGCCTGCAGAGTGTCAGGGAGATTTCATGGGAAAGGATCTAAATATTTTTTGCATTAGGTGCGTGGCTTTTTTGTCAGTCCTCCCTCACATCTGTTCCTGTCAACATTGTCCATAATAATGATCTTTTAGGTAAAGCTCTTCTAGCCCATACTGTTCTGGGAACAAAACAAAAGAAAAACCACAAACAAACAAAAAACAACCAACCAAGCAAAAAAAAAAAAAAAAACAGGTTGTGAAGAGAAGGAAAGAGAGATTTTTAGGAGGAGGCTTCTGTGAGAAGAAGCTTCTAGCTGCCACCCATCCAGTCAGGCTGCCCAGGGCCCCATCCAACCTGGCCTTGAACACCTCCAGGGATAGGGCATCACAACTTCTCTGGACAGCCTGTGCCAGCACCTTACTGCTCTCTAAGTAAAGAATTTCCTCCTAAAATCTAATCTAAATCTCCTCTTGCTGAGGGAGTGAGGTTTTTGTAGTCTGTCTTTCCTCCCTCCTAACGTATGTGCTTGTGCTGGAGCTGGCCAGTATCTGGCTGTGTCTGGCAAAACAAAGGAGCCAGCAAGACAAGCAGTTTCATGGAATATTAACAAGCAGGAGAGAGAAGATGAGGATACTGATCAGTGACAGTCTAGATATAAGTTCAAATGTTTGACTTTTGAAAGTAAGTAAGTTCCTCCGGCTTTGCTTTTCCTTCCATCACAGTTTTGAGGTTTTGCCACTTGAGCTTTCATTGCATGGGGAACTGCATACATTGTCCATGCGGGTGTGGCTTGATGCTAAGAAAACACACACCAAAACGGTACTTGTATTTTTCACAGACTGATCTTCTCAGCAGAAGCAGAATCTGGTCTCCAGTCAAAGGATACACAAATCTACACCCATACATATGTAGTCAGCACTTTCCTAGAGTTTTTTATAGTCTTTCATAAATGTACAAGGACTGCTCCAAAAAGTAATGCCTCCTATTGCATTATGTTGGCCCACAACTTCAGAGGTGGATGTTGGTGGTAGAGGTTGAAGCTTCCCACCAATATTCCGTTACATGTTGTTGCTGTGTGACAGAGTGCAGCAGAGGGGTAGTCTGACAGAATGGTGTCTGACATGGACATGTGTATGAAGCAAAGGAATGGAATTGGATTCCTCCTTGTGGAAAAAATGGCATCCACTGACGTTCACTGACACTTGCTGAATGTTTGTGGAGGCCGAACAGTGGATGTGAGCACACTGAGGCGGTGGTGGTGTGTGTCAGCAGTGGTGACAGTGATGTGAAAGTCAAGCCATGTTCTGTTGTCCATGCAGATATTTATGAGCATGGCATGCAGGCTCTTGTTGACCACTGTCAGAAATGCACAGCTAATGGTGGTGACTATGCTGAAAAGTAGTGTTTTGTAGCTGAGAATTTGCCCTATTGAACAGTGTTATTGTGCTCTTTGTATTTGTCATAGTTTCCATAGAAATAAATAGGAGGCATTACTTTCGGATCACTCTACATATATAAAATATATTTATACAAAATGCCTCTCTGTAAATAATTACAAATTCAGGACTTTATTTGAACTTGGAGATGTTTAATTCTTGCAAGTGTTTTTTGTGCTTTTTGTTTTTTTTTCTCCAAATGTTTTGTATTATGTGTCTGTCCTCATTTCCTGAGCAGCCCATCTGTGCTTTGGACCTTGGACCCTGGATCTGGATTTGCTGTCTCCACTCACACTTGCAGAAAGCTAACCCAGAAAATGTTAAGTACAAACAGAAGCCCATTCATAGGCCATAGCAAAGACACAAAAGAATATGTTCTCTCCTTTAAGATGCTGTAACCCCAATCCTGCACTAGTTCTTACTGCCAGCAACTTAATTACAGGGATTTGACACTTACATCTTGAAAATATTTTTGGAGGACTTTTCTGTTTGAGCTGTTGAGTCAGGCCCACCTAAAGCTGGCATATGCCTGCAATCACAGGAATGAAAAAGGAAATTCTCTGTGCTGCATGAAATAAAAAAGATGTGGAGCTCTATCCACATCAGCTCCTTCCAAATTGTATTTGTGTGCTTCAGCAAGGAAGTCTTCAGACTAATGTCAGATGGATCCCTTGGATGGTTATTATATTGTCCCTGTCACGAAGGGTCTTATGCAGTTGCCTTTGGCTCTGAGGCAAAAAACCTTGTGGCATGGTGTCAAGAAAAGGAGGAAAGAATATCAAGGAGACAAATGAAACAACTTTGCGAGCCAGAAAATGTGAAGCTGGAGTCAAGCCAGCACTGTGACACAGCATGGGCTGTGAAAGTTCTCTGGGCAGCTGGCACACTGCTCACTGTGGGACGTGGGTGTGCAGCAGGGATGTCTGCACCCTCCTCCAGCTCCCAAGCCCTGGCTGCTCTCATTCAAGGTGGGGACATGTGGCACTGGGCCCAATGAACTGGGAGCCAAAATGGGAAAGGAAAATCATAAAGAAAATTTATGGGGGCATTTGAATTTGAATGGCTGAGAAGTTCTGAGGCGTCAGAACTTTTGTTGCATTTGAAGGAAAAAGTGGGTACTTGGTTTTGGTCTTGAGAAGAGGCCCTGAAGGGGAGGCTGACCACTCTTGGTGTGTAAACTGGTAAGGAGAAGCTCTGGCGAGACCCTGCTCTCTGCGAAAGGCAATTCTACCAAACAGGGAAGCTTCAGATAGTATCACTACTTGCTGTAGTACTCTTCAGCTTCTCCTTGTCACAAAATCCTTTGCCTCTTGGAGCTCAGGGACTCACTTATTGGAAATGACATATTCTCATACTTGTTGTTTTATAAGTCTGGTCCAAATCCCTTGGAAGTCTTTCAGTCCAGCGCAGTGGTCAGTGGCTCCAGGTCACAGTACCTTTTATATGACTTTAACAAAGAAATTCCTAATGATGTGTTGACACCTCAGGCATTCCTCTGAGGTTGCCTTCACAAGGTATCTGCTCTCCCAGCTCATTCGTTCTGATTATTAGCTCACATTGCTTCTCATGCTGAAAAGGGGAGAAACTGCAAATCCAGGTTCTGTGGGCTACATATAAAGGTGGATAAAAACGTGTTTTGAAAAACCAGTCCTCTCACTCCTCCCACAGTGGAACCTAGCAAAATAATTCGTCTGCCAGTGTTTCAGCTACATCAGATGCAGAAGAGGCCAGTTTCAAGAAAAGGAGAGAGCAGGGAAAAGAGGCAGAGGTGCCTCAACTGGAGAGAAGAGCAGGAGGCAGTTTGAGATGGGCTGGCAGCAGAAAGACCATGGAGAACCATGAAATGGACCTCAGCATTGGACAGTGGCATGATCTGATGGGAGTTAGGATGATACAAAAACAAATGTTTCATAGAATAATTAGACTGGACATCTAAAAAAACATCTGTTCCTGTCTTAGGAACCACTTCACTTCTCACTGTTGTGAAGGCTTTTGTTTTGCAGCATAAAATGTCACTGGCTGGCAGAATTGTTCAGGAAAGCCAATTGCCCTTTCTAAAATGCCTAGGGCTTATGAAGACTGAGGAATCGGCATTCACCTCTCTGTGACTGAGCTATTGCGTTTCTTGATGAATAGATAATATGTTTTCAAATCCTGGCTATTTATTTAGACCTAAATCCAGACAAGAAAAGTCTAAGCTAAATATATAGCGTTCTAAATCTTCTCACAAGGGCACATGAGAAGGGAAAAAATCTTTCTGTAGCATATGAGCTTTCTTTCACCTACCTACTCCTTTTCCTCTGCCTATATTCCTCCAGGCAAAAGATAAATCTTCTCTGTGAAAGTGAGATCTTTCCCTTAGTATATTCCCAGATTCAAATTTGACCAAACTCATTCTTAGGAAGCTCAGAGGAAGATACAAATGGGGGCTTCAGTTTAAAAATTGCCTTTTATTCTGTGAAACACATCTAAAAGGTGACTGACTGTCCCTTTACTCACATCCTTACCCTGCGAACCCCATATTCTTACAGTGCTTGATCTTCGCTGGGAGAAACAGGAATTTCAAGATTCAAGATCCAAATGTGACTCCTGTTTGGGCAGACTGGAGTTCATCTTTCCAGTGGGCTGATGATAAATACCCTTTAAAAAACATCTGTGTGAGTAGAATATAAGTGCTGTTAAACACTCTCCTTGTACATATCAGAAAAGGTGGATCTGAAGGTCCAGAGGGATTACATAGTTTCTTGGTCTCTGTATAATAGGCTTTCAGTAATGCACACTTCTGGTACAGCCAGACTGCAAGTCAGTGCAATATACATGATGTACAGCCATCACTTGTAACTGGAATCGCTCTTTAACATTAGTGATCTTTCTGAAAACATTTGCACAGCAACTGCTAGCAGAGAAACACAAAAGGAAGGGTTAAAATGAACAAAACTTGCATTACACATGATCAAACACAATGGCATCTGTCAAACAACTTCAAATTCACAAGTTTTCTCCAAATACATTTCCAAGAGCTGCTCCAGTCTCCAACACAGAGCACAGTGCTGCAGCAGTCATTTAAAATTCTGCTAAATCATTCTGCAGCTCTCTAACCAGTACTAATAGCTTTTAGGCTGGCTAGCAACCTCATGCCAATAGGAAGCTTTGCACAGGCTTCCAGCTCTTTTATGTGTTTGGATAAGCAAGAGAGCACCACAGATTTAATTCAGTGCCCTTGGTGGCTTTCAGTAGAACGTGTGTTAATCACTTGTGACTTCTGTTTTGCGGGGCGGGAGTTCGTCTGGAGTAAGGGAAAATCAAATGAAACTCATAAAGTTGAAAGTTGCCTTGATTTCATTTGCTGATTTTAAGCAGCAAATTGTTTCTTACCCATCCTTGCATGATAATTGGTAAATGTACTGAAATGGGTTGTTTGAGTTTCGATGGACTCTCTGGGCAATCACATGATAACTGGAGTTCTGAATGTGCCCTATAGGTACGATTGCTAATTGCATTGCTCCAATAATTTCTGTATGGGAGAAACGCATTATATTTCAAACTTGGCATCTTGCAACAAGGAGGCAGGGCCATCTCCAGCTGCATCTGGCACAAGGTCTCGGAGCAGAGGAAAGGCTGTAGCGCAGCCCTGAAAACACAAGCCATCAGCCCAGCTGCAGGGAGTAAGAAATGCGAGTAAATTACATGAGATGAATGAGGCTCAATAGGTCTGCGGGCAACATTACTCTACAGATGAGAGTCACTTCATCTAACATTAAGCTTTGAATGCTACACTTTAATTTAGTTGAGTAGCAGCTTTCTGTTGCCCGGAGAGAGAGGGGCCCTTGGGGGGCAATTCATCCTATACAGTGTTAATGACTTGCACTTCCAGAGCACAAATCATCTCTTTATCTGTAGGTGAGATAACTCACCTTCTGCAGGTGCCTATGAGAGCAGACAGAAAGAGCCTGGCTTTGACTTGCACACTGAGCATCTGGGAGATCCCAGGTAGGATCAGAGGTGTCCTTCTGAGAGCTGCCTTTGACCCAAGGAGCTCTAGGACTTTTAACCCAGGCAGATAATACTGTGTTGGGAGCAGCAATGCTGGAAAAAAAAAAAAAAAAAGGAAAAATAATCATCTGACCACAGCTGCTCCTCTCCCACATAGCTGCTGTTACCATGACAGCAGTCATCCCTGACGGAGGATGCTCCTCCTCTTCTTTCTCCTTCTCCTTGTCCTTCTTCTCTTCTTCCTTCTCCTTGTCCTGGGAGCCCCTGCAGGGGCATTTTGCAGGGTGGGGGCATTTGTTTTGTGGTTCTCCCCTTTCAGATGTGAAGAACTTTTCTATTCCACTTAGTGTGACAGTGTTAAAGACTGTCTGCCTTTGCCCATTTTTGTGTCTTAATTGGATGATGGCAGTGAGTATGGGATGTACGCATAATTCTCCTATTTCTTCCTCACAGCCACACTGACTCTTCCCTGTTTGAACTGCTAAGACGTACTGTTGAATTTTGGAGCCCCAACAACTCTCAAACCCTGGCAAACACACAATGGAAATGTGCTGGTGGGGTCTTGTTTGCAAAATTCAGAGTATGTGGGATGATGGAACCTGTGGACCAACCAACCTATTCCTTGTTCAGTAATAAGCAGGTCAAAACAAGGTATTTCAAAGCTATTTCTGCAGTTCACTTCTTTTCTCACTGCATTTCTTTCCTAACTAGAAGGTGTGAACCAGACTTAGGTCCAAGCTAACAGCAGACTTATGCTTGTGGCTACCAGGGGCCTCGAGTGATTGTGGTGGCAGGCAAATGTCCCAGTGCGGGTATTGTCTTCTTATTCCCTTTTCGTATGGGTGGTTCTCATGCATAGGAGACAATACAAGGATGATCTGAAAGTCATGATGGCAGATGTACAACAACAGAAGCTTTCTTGGCTTCCTGTTTTGGTATATTTTTTCTCTCTGCCCCCATAGAAAATTTTAGTTTTGATTTTGACAGAATTAGAGAATTTGACACTATAAACGTAGGCTAGGCTTAAAATGGAAACATATTTTGAGAGATACCTCGCTGTTTGCATCCAGACTAAATCTAGACTGTCCATTCTCTGGAAAATTCAGTCAATAAATGAATAAATAAAAGAAACAAAAATAAAAACCAAAAACTTCAGAAATTCCCTTCAGAAGGGATTTTTTTTTTTTTTTTAATGAAACAATTATAAAGACATCAAAATGTCTCACTTGAAGGCTTTCAGAAGGAAGCATCACTGGGGATGTTAAGTTCAAGCTCTGATACCCACGAGTCACTTCTTCCCAGTAGTTCCTGCTGCAGGACCCTGTTCTGCCCTTGCACCTTTGTGAGTCCTGGTGCAGGATCTGTGGCCATGAGGGCCTTTGAGCTCACAATCCCTGCCTGGGAAACGTGAAGTTTTTTTCAGCCTGTGATTTTGATGACTGCTGAGCTTCGCAGAGAAAATGGAAAGGGAGAAACAGCAAGAAAGCAGACGGTGCTCTGCTGGAGCCCCTGCAAGGTGAGTGAAAATCACCATTCCTTTTGCTGAAAGGGCCATTTTCAATGAAAAATTGTTCTGTCAGGTTTTTTTCTGCCCAGCTCTTTCCTGTGAGTTTTTAGTGCCATTTCTCTATGCTCCTGCTCTTCCCCGTGGGCTGGCATGCTGCCTACCCAGTGAGTCCTGCTGTTCTGCCTGGTGGACCCAATGTATTGCAGATATGCAGGGATGTGTCACCTCGAGAGAAAGGGAGCAAGCAGACAAGTGCTTTCTAATGGGATATAGGAGCCTGGGGTTGAGGGATGCTCATCCTGCAGTGCCCAGGAGGCGCTGAACAAGCATTTCCAGGTAAAATGGCTAACAGATAGGAAGATTGCTCTAAGTCTTTTTTGGATGAATGAAAGATTTTCATTCCTGGAGTAATTTTTGGAGGGTAAAATCCACCTTTTTCTCAAGGAAAGGAAGATGTTTTTCAATAATAATTTCATAGAGCTGAAAGCTGGATTGTCAAAATGTAAGAGTTTGGATTAAACTTATGTTACAATGATCACGTGGAGAAGGACCGGATACCTTTATAGGCAGTGAATCTTTAAAGCAAACCTTTGTATTTGCTGCAGCCAAAGTTGTAACTCAATAATATTGTCTCGCATAGAGGCTTGGTAGGATTTAGATGTAATCTGTGCTACGATTTCTGCCTCCAGTTTCAAACTGCAGTAAACTATATTGTTGCAGGCCATATTCAGCACTCAATTGTGTTGCTGCATCAATACAGTAAAAAAAACCTCTGCAAATAAGTAGTCATTCAAATAGGAATTTCAGAGAGATTCAGAGATATCTTTAGCCAGAAACAATTATTGCTGCTGATGATAGTGTCATCTTTACAAGGAAAGAGAGACTGCACGATGAAATGCTTGAGACCACATTGTACTGTGCTGCAGTTCTTGTAATAGGGTTTGAACCCTGCTGCCCAGAAATCCTCTTGGCACATCCAGTGTGTGCTGTTCTGTATATCACGCTGTGTGCTGTTTGGAGGAGATTTTATCCCCAAAATGGAAAGAATGGTAATTCTGTGATTTTGCAATACTGTAGGGGCCCAAATGGCACCAGTATTATCTCCTCAGTCACATGGGGACAATTGCTTGACTCTTAAAGGAATTATTTTCAATGCTTCTAATGTACTCTGTGTTCTGTGAATGGGTGGTGTTGCAAAGCATAATTAAAGCTAAAAAGATATACAATCCTAAAACACATGATCTCTCACATTGGTTACAATGCCGATGTTATTGCAGTGCACTTGAGAAAAATCAACAGCGTTATTAAAAATATGCTGATCACAGGAACTGCTAACCTACATGACAGGCTAAGTATAAATTAAATTCATTCATTGTACCAATTGGCCGTTTTATAATATTAAAATGAGAATGAGATTAGTCGAATTAAAGAATACCCCGTTTCAAGAGATGTTTATAGTTCTGAAGCAGAAGGGCTGGTGACATTATCATTATTATTAGAGCACTTCCTGCAGTAGTTCTGCTTTGGAAGGGAAAAGGGGGAGAAGCAGTCTAGCACACTGTAGGTAGTTAAGGAATTTCCTGCTACTTTATCAGCCATCTTGAGTTGCAAATTTAGATCTGTCTGGGGAAAAAGACTGAACCAGGTCAGTTCAGCAGGGAATCCATAATAAAAGGAAAGAATTTTAGTAGGCTAGCAAAAAGGAAAATCATCACCTCAAAGAAAAGAATCCTGCTCATAAAGTCTCAGCTAAAGCAGGAGAGCTCATGCACAAGTGTGGAAGCAGAGGAAGTCTCAGAAGAATTATCCAACAGTGAAGGCAATAAGTATATGAGGTATTAAGCATACTCTTCTGGATCAGACTTTCAACCAGTTGTATTTTAAAATAATAATTGAAACAACATGGCTTATAAAAATTAGCCAGCCTGGTTATGAACACAATTTTAAGACCTAACTCATTTATTTTGTTTGCTTAATCTTCTTGTATTAATTGGTTGGTAATGGTCTGCTAAAGAAAATAATAAGCCACTTGATGAGAATAAAGTATATTTTCAACCTGTAAACTGTAAGACATCATTTAGTCACTAAGACCAAGTCAACCTAGGCAGCTTACACTGGAGTACTGAACATTCAGTTATCTGAGACCAAAGCCTACACCAAGGGTAGTAGCATTACTCTGCAAAGCAAGTAAACCTGTTGCAGGGAATAGCCAGATAGCTTGAAAAGGGCAATGGGAATAGGAGATCAGGCTGTGAAGGGAAAAATGGGGGTTAGTGCAATTGTTTAATTTCTCACCCCAGACATCTCACTCTGATGATGTTGAACAACATTGGATGTGGCAAAAGTTCTCATCTGATCCCCTGAACTGTGATTTAGGTTTTAGACATTACCATTAATTATTGAAACTCAGAAGGCTGCAAAAACATCTTGATTCATTGGCAAACTGACAAACATATGGTGTGTTTTGCAAACCTCTAGGTTTCTGTTCAGAGGAGGAGAACATTAATTGCATACAAATCCTACTGGGAGTTCTGAAACCAGCCATCGTTAACATTGTTAGACATCGTCTCTGGGAAGCTCAGTACATTTTAAAATCTGAGTGAAAAATTAACAGCTTTTTAGAACTTTTCAGAAGGAAAGTGCTGAAGTGTAATAAACTCAAAAGCAGAACATTAAAGTATCTGGTGTTCTTCAGTATCTAGTGTTGGTAGACTCAGCAGCTTTGCTTGTTGATGGATAATCTGGTTGGCAGGTTGGTATTTGTCAGCACATGGAAACTGGCATAAGAACCTGTTGTTCCATGTTGCCCATGGCCTCCAACCAATTCCACTTTGGCCATTTGATTGCCACACTGCCATCTGAAATCCTATGAATGTCAAGACTTCAGATTTAGATTCCCTGAGCACAGAGCTTAATCAACATTGGCAATGGGCCTTAGATAAAGGAGACTGTGCTGTCATTATTGGTGCAACACAGAAAGCCTCGCCAGCAAATGCTGCAGTGCATCACATGAAAAGTACGTCACCCTCTTTTTCATCTAGATTGTAACATGGCTGTACTCTCTGCATTGTTTAAAACTAGGCACCAAATTTATGCCACACAGTCCAGCAGTACCCTGGGACCTACTGTTGCTGTTGTTATGGTCATTTCAGTGTTTGTTAGAACCAGAGATGCATGAAGAACCATATGATTTAAGGATCTAAGGATTTAAGGACCTTTTGACCAACATGGTAACTCTTCTACTCAGCCTCTTTGGATTTCCTGGGTCACAAGAGCATACTCTAATTGCCTGCTGACCTGATGAAGAAACCTGCTGTCCAGCTTTTCTGACTAAGGATGGGTATAGATATGGCAACACAGATAGACAGGAAGGGACAAGTTCATACAGGTTGATGTGAAGATTTCTGTTTTGACTAAGGGCTGTAGCATCCTCATTCCTGGTGACTTACCCAGTGGATTCACCGCACTTGTATTACAGACTGGTAGAACACTCACTGGAGGCAAAAACTTTCAGGAAGGTTATTCTGTTGTGATGTGACTTCAAAATCTGGAGTGATGGAATCTATGAGTTCCCTATCTCAAAGGAAGGTCTGGCTGAGATGCCCACCTGGTTGTCTTGTAGTGCCAGCATGCAGAGCAGAAAGCAGCACTGTGTAGGAATTCTCTAGGACACACCACAGAAAAATCCCAGGCCATTCTGTGACACAGGGCTGGACAAGGACCTGTGTGCTTCACCAAATCATTCCTCCACATCAATGAGTGTCATTACTTTCCCACTCAGAAATGCCTTCAGTAACTCCTGTCTTTCAAAAGGGTTAAATTCCATGCCATTTAGCTACTTGTGCATAGCCCTAAGAATTTCCTTGCTGTGGGCTATCACTGTTCTCTTCAAGCCTCGTATTTCAGTGCCAGTGGTCAAACTCCAGAAGAAAAGCAAATCTCAGTGTAGTTATGTGTGCACCCTCCTGAGCACCGTTCTGCAGAAGTCTTTGAAGTTGAGACTATTGGGTGGATTTCCTTGCTTTCATCTTCCATCTCACATTATTTATATGTGTAAAATAGTTTGAAACCAAGCCCCAGTGTGCTTATAAAATGCCAGGTCATTGACAATTGTAGTGCTCATTTGCTGTGGTCAATTTAGTACTAATAAGCTGAAACTGTTCTGCAGGGATTCTTCTACATGGAACATAAACTCCTTTTCCCTCACTTAAGAACACTTTCCTATAAAATGATTACAACCTAATAGTTTTCTTCCCCATTTTAGTAATCAGTCTCAGTCTGTATCAGTGCTGTTTCTCCCAGCAGCTTTCCCTATAAGCTCTCTTTCAAGGCATCAAATCAATGATTACATGGTGTGCAGTCCATTGAATGGTCCATCTTGGGAACCCAGCATGTAATACAGTCCCTAATATCTCAGAGCCATAGTAAAAATATAATTTGCTGCAATAGGCTAAATTCAATGCACAGACTCTTTTTTCTTCCTTTCTTTCTTTCTTGCTTTCTTTCCTGCTTTCTTGCTTTCTTGCTTGCTTGTTTCCTTGCTTCCTTGCTTCCATTCTTCCTTTCTCTCTCTGTCTCTCTCTCCTTCTGCCTTTCTCTTCTTCTGTCTTTCTTTCTGTCTTTCTTTTCATCCAGATATTTTAAAGCAGGTGGGACATCTTCTCGAGTGCCTCTCAAAAATGCTGAGTCTACACATGGGCTTCCTGACTCTGCAACTGCGGTAGCAGTAGTGAAAAGGAAGTTTCTCACCCTCTTAAACTCATTACTCAGTCAGCTCTGAGGAGTGCAATCTGTATATATTAATCAACATTGGTCATTGCATTTCCTTCCCTTTTTCCTTGTCCTGTCCTCATATCCAGTTGATTTTCTGAATTCATTCTCCTTTGTCTTTGCTGGCTCTTTTCTGTTTTTGCTATCCCTGTTGTTTTCTGATTCTTCATATCGTAGTACACCATTCTTCCCTATACCGTACTCTCAGTCTCTTTCAAGAATACCCTCTGTGCTTATTCCCTTACTTACCTGGGGTTTTACTGACATCTGTAATAAAATACCTGAAGAGAACTGTAAACAAAACCCAGACACATAGTTTAGTGCAATTCATTCCCTATCACTGTAGCACCCTGCTTACACAAGGCATTGCTTTTCTGAGCAAGTTGCCTGCCTGTACAACTTTGTACATGCTGTTAGTACTGTATGTAATTTCACCAACTGCTATCCAGATCTCCCTAATGATATATTGTGCATTACGTGAAGTCACAGCTCAATGGGTCCAGAGCCTCTGGTTTAGTGGAATTATTATTAATAATCCAGTGAAAAGCTTTCCCGCAATGAAGTTACCTTGTCTGATCTCTTTTTACAGTATAAGTGGAGTTTCTTGTCTACTAATATTCCACGAAGAGAACTATATCATTCCCTGATAAAATGACTCTAGCAATTTTATCCTCAATAAATTGACTGCGTGACATCATTAACTTCCCGCACGTTCCATGTGGCCATAAATAACCACCACTTCCACATGGAAAATGGCAGAAGCACCATTCCTCTGACAAGCTAGGCACTGTTACAAAATTAAAAGGAAAAAAAAAAGACTTATTAATTTTACATTAATTAAACCAGTATTTTAACAATAACATCATCGTCCCCGTTTTACTCCATAGTAAACAGATTCCCTCATTGTGATAAACTGCCCAGCCTTTGGCCTCATAGCTTATCCACTTGGGAGCTGAATTATTGCTTCATAAAACAGAGGGATGATTATATAATCACTTAATTAAATGTTGTACTCAGTCACTGCTGAGCTATTCCTGAAATGCATTTGGCATCTGGGCTTGCTAGACAAATTTAAACATTGGAAGAGTTATATTTTTCAGATGTGCTTCTTTAAAGATTATTATTTCCAGTGTTCCTTTGTCTGTGTGGTCTGGTTGCTTTCCACGTGTCAAGCTCAATCCTAATCACAAAGGAGATGAAATGCTCTTTGTGTTCCTATCTGACTTGCAGATTGCTGTTGGATTCTTGCTGTTATCATTTCGGAACCATTTTTCTTGTTTCTGTCTGCAAAGCACTCAGAGGTAAAGATCCCGCACTCACTTATTTGGCAACTGTTCTGAGCAGATATTCAGGACCTTACCAAAGACTACTGAATTACTGTTATGAGCTGTGCATCGAGCATGGGAAGGAAAAACCTGGCATTTGCCAAAGCCCTGGGTGAATCCCCTCCTGCAGGCAACCCCTGGATAGGTGCTGAACTTTTCCCTTAGCAACAACAAATGCCAATGCCAGCATGCATCTGTGGGGTATGCTCCATCTGGTGTAGGTCCCCGGGCTGCAGAGGGCATCACATATCCCTGAGAGATCCTGCGGCCTCAGAACCTCACCCTGATAGACTGTATGGGTTTCACCACAGGGACTCACCCAGGCCAAGTGAAATGCTGGCTATGAGATTGTGCTTCTAAATCACATGAACACGCGCAGACCAGGAGGACATGACAGGCACATCTGGGAGGCCAGAAAAATGAAGATACTTGCACACAAAACTTCTAATTTTCTCATTTCATTCATTCTGTCCCAGATCTCCCTGTTTCTAAGAGCAGTGGGAACCAAGCACACTCCAGAAAGTCACAACGTTTGTTTTTTTTTTGTTGTTGTTGGTCCTTTACAAGTGTCAGTTTCTTCTCTCCTACCAGGAGGGAGAAGATGCTCAACTTGTAAGACTTTCCACTACCCCTTTCCAGCTTTGGTTTTACCTAATGATCCAGCCTGTGAGTTGAGCTGCACAAACCAGGAAACCTTACCTCTTTTCATCATCACAGTCTCACTTCAGTGAATGTAAGGGTCTGACTCAGTTTCCTGCCAGCTCTGATAGGACTCTCTCTGTTAATGTCCATGGGAGCAAGATCAGATCAGTGCAAGGAAATAGGGCAGAAAGTGGAGGCTTTCTTCAACATCAATTATTTTGTTGGCATAGAAAGAAAACACAAGAATCTTTGCTCTCTCTGTTCCCACTGCTTTTAGGAACAGGGAGAGCTTGGACAGAAGGACACTAAAATCATTTATTCTGATAAGAAACCTGAACTTCCTTGCACACGCTCATTTTCCTTGACAACAAACAGGTACAGCAACTGAAACTCAGTGATCTCATTGCTGAATTAGACTCAGTATTCCTCTCTATTTCTTTATTTAAAGAATTTTTCCGGGTTGCAAGACTCTGTGGCTGAGAGGATGAACTATCTTTTCATTAACCTGAATCAGTCATGTTTTGGATCAGCATTGAATATTTTCAAAAATCATTTCCCCTTGATCTTCTTTAATTATTTCCTTAGGATTAACTAATTTCTATTCTTTGTCGCTCTCCTCTGCAGGAAGATCTACGATGAGTAGTGTGTCTTTTCCTATTATGCATTTGCTTGCATTATAAATTGCTTTTCAATCAGATCTTTGCATTTCTAACATCTTCTCTACTGCAGCAGGTGCTTTCCCTAGTGGTTACTTACACGGACTCTAATGGCATGTCATCTGTCTATGCAGCCACTTCTCTGCCAAATATGTAATAGAGGAATTTTCTACTCACAGAAGCTTTCAACAGATTTGGCTCTTTAAAGGCTGATGTTTTTTATGTATTTTTTTTTCATAGCTCATTTCACTGGGCTTAAATAAACTAAATTAGGAAGGTTTAAAAAGTCCTTCTGGAAGCCCCATCTCATTTCAAATTAAATCCCTACCTTTTCTTCAACATGGCTTCATGAGAGGGTTAGAAACTACCTTTCTTTTGCTTCCTTTTCCTCTCTGTTTTATTTAAATTATTTTGATAGATTGAGTGGCAGGAGATTAAAAAAAAAAATAAAAGAACTGATTTTATTTTTTTTTCACACAACAAATACTTACAACTGTAAAACTCTTACCTGTGGGTTCTGGAGCCCAGGAGTGAAGACAGATTCCCCTGCCCCGAGGCCTGGGCTCTGCAAGCCTCTGCAGCCCGCTCATTGGGACAGGGTCCTGGGCTGGATGGTCCTTCAGGATGCTGACTCAATAAAAGCCAGGAACAGGGACTGCCCTCCTCTGAAAGAAAGCAGGTGCAATACTGAAGGCATTGCTATCCATGGAAAACGAGTGGTGCATCCACTCATTGACTTGGTTTCATTGCTTTTGGTCCTTCAGTTACTTGCTGGTCTTTCAGTTAGTCAGAGTGAGCCAATCATTTTGACAGCACTGAGGTCACTTTGCACCAATTTATTTGTATGACCAGAGGCAATGGGGCAATCACTTCTGATCCTGAAGAGTGCTTCAAAAGACAACAGCAAAACAAAACCAACAACCAACCAAACAACAAAAAACAAAAAATCTCCACATTTAAGTATAAGATGAATACAGAAAACTTTCTCTGACTTTAGGCATTCTAGGAATTACAGGGTAACTCTCTTGGTTAAGAAAGCTATTTATCCATTTTAATTTTCTGTAAGTTAATGTTTGTAAGGTTCTACCAATATCCTGTAATATTCCTTATAACTCTTATAACTTTTCTGGGATAACTAGAGTAGACATATAATACATTGTGTTGTGCCCACACAATATCTATCTATCTGTAAAAAATTATAATATAATTTATGGTGTTATGAATATCTTCTATGTATCTCCTGCAGTGCCCTCAAACCATTTATGGTGGTGCAAGATATGAAATGTAATTGTTTAAATTTAATTGTTTTTTGATGTGTGAGTCATCAGAGAAAACAGTATGATCTTTCCTTCAATAAAAAACTGTTTCATTGCTGGCTTGATTACTCAAGGTGCAAGGAAAATTAACTCCTCAAACAGGTATATTTAAATTCTATAGTTGATGTTATGATATTGTTTTTGAATGCTTCACGATTCATTAGCAGTGATTAATAAGTAGTTGAAATTTGCATATGTGAATATGTATTCACTTTTTCAGAAGGTAATAGAGGCACTGACTGATGTGAGGGTATTCAGGCAAGTAACCCCGTGGTGCCAGGCACTGGTGCGGGCTGAACTCCCACCTGGGCAGTGTGGTCCGTGTATCTCCAGGGTCAGGTTCTTCATAGAGCAGGAGCACCTGTTACATCCGGAATGTATTTGTTGCCTTACATGATATCGTGTATCTTTTCACCTCAGAAAATAAGACTTTTTTTTTTTT